>OZ023189.1:8999793-9242293 GCA_963995505.1 Hypericum androsaemum
CACATTCTCGAGATCGTCTCCCAGAAAGCCCTCCAGAGATCCGCCATCGTTAGGGAAGAGGAGGTCCGCCTCTTCGCTGGCCGGCTGCTCCGATACACCGCGGGCGGTCGCAAGCCCAAGGTGGACATGCAGCGCATGTTGTCGCTGTTGACATCCAGCGTGATCATGAGGGTGGCAGCCGGGAAGAGGCACGTGCCTATCAGCGACGAGGATACCGAAGAGGAGGAGCGGCTCCTCCAGCAGTTCAAGGACCTCTTCTTCGCTATTGTCGGAATGACGCCATGCGACTATCCGGTGCTGAGGCTTATCGGTTACAAGGGGATAGAGAAGAGGATCATCCGGTTGGGGGAGAAGAGGGAGGTGTTCCTTAACAGCTTGCTCGCGGAGATTAGGGCAAAGAGGGCGGCAAATAGGAAGGAGGGCGACAGGCTTAGCTCTGTGGTGGATACCATCCTCGCCTTGCAGGAGACAGACCCTCAGTTTTACACCGATGAAATCGTCAAGGGTATTACAATGGTAAGCGAATACCTCCGACCAATTCGAATGATTTCTCTGTAATAATCGGCTATCTATTGACATTTTTATTGCAGATGATGTTTATTGCCGGAACTGAGACATCAACTGCTACGTTGGAGTGGGCGTTGACCCTCCTCATGCAGCACCCAGAGAAGATGCAAAAATTACAGGCCGAAATCGACAGCGTCGTAGGAAATAGCAGGTTCCTAAATGAATCCGACTTGGCTAATCTTCCTTATATCAAGGCGGTCGTGAAGGAGACGCTGAGGTTGTACCCCGCGGCCCCACTCTTGCTGCCTCACTTCTCCACTAAGGCCTGCACCATTGGAGGCTATGACATCCCCAAGGGGACCATGTTCATGGTCAACGCATGGGCCATGCACAGAGACCCCAAGCTATGGGAAGATCCCAACGGGTTCAGGCCCGAGAGGTTCAAGGACTCCACCTCCGAAGGGTACATGTTAGTGCCGTTTGGTGTCGGGAGGAAGGCCTGCCCCGGCGCAGGAATGGGAACCAATATCGTGTCCTTGGGGCTGGGAATGCTCATGCAGTGCTTTAACTGGGACAAGATCGGCATGGACGAGGATTTGAGCCACATGATTGCTGTGGCCAGTTTGTCCAGGAAGAAGCCATTGTTGGCAAGCTTTTCACCTCGCCCCAAGATGGCCTCGCTCCTTTCCCAACTCTAGATGACCGCCTGCAAATTCTATAATTTCTTATCTTTTTTCTGAAAGTTTCTAATAATAATTCCCAATCAGTGGAGCTGTACTTTAGCCTTGTATATTGGTTCAATGCTTGCTTGTACTTACAAACATATTTGTTTGGAAAAAAATACTGAACTCTTCTTTTGATTAATTTGAAGTAGGCCGTCTTTCGTTTTTAAAGATTTCTAAACCAAAGGACAATAAATAGTTACTTACTAAACTGGAAGAGGTACAAGGGAAGAATCTAGTAAGTGACTCGGCAAGAAGGTTATTTTTTTAGAATTAACATACCTCTTAATACAATAAAACCTAAGTCGGGAAATCAAAACTTAAAAGTGTACATGTAATTCCGGCGGTAGATGATTTGTTCGATAGGAATCACATTGTCCCACACCGTACTCATTAGCCGAGCGGAGAATATGAAAAAAAATCACAATTGCCTAGTTTCTCAAGTTCGTGTCTAACAAGCAAAGCTACATTCTCTACTTGCCAAACAAAGGAAGTTGCAGAAAGAAGTAAGCTATAGCAAAAAAAATCCCCTCTTTCCCTTTTGCGTGGGTAAAAGGGAATGAGGGGATCGATCACCTATACCAAAGATGTCAACTGGTATTAAATCTACAATATCAACGTAAAGAATTTATTCTGTAGATGTATTTTTTCTCTAATGTGAATTTTCTCCTGAATTTTATTGTGATGTTGTTTTGACAAAGCCGGCGGTCGTAACTTCGCAAGAGAAAATTTCACTTTAAATTGACTATAAATATTAATATTTAATAATAGGTACTTACAAAAAAAATGATTGATCGAGTTTGGAATCATTCTTCTCAATTGGCTAACATGTACATATATTAGTAATAAAATCCAACCTTTTTTAAAAAAAAGAGGTGAAACTCATGATTGGAAATCCAAGATTCATAACTTTATCAGGTCAATGGATATTCACAAGGCGGGATCTTGTCCGGCTACCTAGAAAAGGTGGCGTGTGAGAAAGGAGGAAGGAGGGTTAGGCCTACGGTTTTCAGGTCATAAACAAGGCCTTTCTTTAACACCTTTTTTCGGTGTGCTTTTGGCTAGATAATTGGTTAGGTTATGTTCTTCCATATTTGGACATTCCACTTCAATCAAAAATACCATGTCAATGCCTCCGTGGCCACAATACTAAGCAAGTATAAGCAGAGGTAAATAAGCGAGGCATTTCAGAAACAGGACAAAAACAAAGTGAAATTATTGAAGTAGAAATTTAAAACTTAGGAAGGGAAAGGTGCGTCCCTATTGCTGATCTGTTAGAGGGGGTGGTGTTGGAGGTTGGAATCTGAATTCAAGGATCTAAAAGATATTTATCTTAATGGGACAAGGTGTATAAAAAATGATGAGAGTACATAATTTAATTCTTAAAAGGCGTAAAAATTTGCACTTAAAAAATTCAAACGCATGCATGCGTACAAGAGATACCCGGAAAAGCTTGTGTGAAAAAAGCGAACATGTTTTGTCGGAACAGTATACTTTTATTTCAAGTTACAACATGGTAGAATATATCCCGTTAGACCTCCATTCCCATTTAAATATGGTCTGAATGTGATGTAGCCATATGTGCCAGATAATTGCTGCGAGAAGATTGTACCAGATCCTGCCATATAAGATAATGTTGGGAAGACTTGCGGATCATAGGCTTAAACAAAAAAATTTAGCCAGCTCATTTCCTGTAATTTAGTTGGGTTACTGCAACCAACTACCCCTCATGTCCCCTCTCCTCAATCCTCATAGCCGAACAGTTTGATAAATAACCAGTTTTTTGTTATTACAAATATAACTAAGACAATTTTAGTAAAATATGAATCTTGTGTTGCTTTTTATCTTATTAACTTTAAATTTAGTAGGATTTCATATCAAAAAAATTTTCATTGCATTCAAAAAGTTTGGTATGGCCATCTAAAAATACAACAGCAAATAATTCACTAAAATTAATAAAATTTATGATCTTCTTAACTGCATGTCTCTAACTTGACATACCTTACTTGATTGAAACCAACTGCCCTCTTCATCAACTTGCAAGTAGAAACCACACCAACCGCACCCACTGCCCTCTTCATCTAATCTTGCCCACACCACATTGATATCGAATTCATATCACAATGGACCACCCATCTACTAGAAACCACTTGGCTATTTCTTTTACTTAGCCGTTGGCTTCATTTGGATGACAGTAATGGTGCATAAAGCCGTTAGCTTTTTCCTTATTTAGTTTTGCTAATGCAACCAGCTACCCGGGTCCCTCAAATAGAAACAACCGCTCCCTCGGAACATGTCCCATGCAAATCTCACCCACTGCACATTACATTGGTCCGGACCAGTTTCGTATTCAGTGGGGACTACGTAAAAAATATTCATATGGAGGGGACTAAATTTAGGCCGTCAGATTTAATTGTCTTTAATTTTAATGGTCAATAACCTACTGGGATAATGATTTACATGAGAAGTAATATTAGTTTGCATGTGGAACAAAACCAACCATCCCATCTTATCTCTTGATGTCCCATGAAAATCTCACCCACTGTACATTACATTGGTTTGGACCACCCATCCAATCAAGAGCTGGATGGGATTATGGCTGCGACGGTTGGGAGGTGGAGAGGTGCTGAGTGGTTGGTGCTTAATTATGGTAATAAATGGTGTTTGAGAAGGAAATTTTTTATATCGCAGTCGTTTTCTCGGGTCATGATATCTGTTTGGATGTCACGGGTGCATTTTTTATATGACAGTGTTCTCAGTGTTGGCCTTGCCTTACTTGACTTCGGACTTTCGGTTGTCTTCCTCGATCCTAAGTCTCACTATCACGTCTTCTAGGCCCATGTCCTTCCTCTTGTGCTTGAGGTAGCTCTTGAAGTCCTTCCAGAGCGGGGGAGCTTCTCGATCATCGCAGCTGCTTGGAAGGACTCGCTGAGTTGCATCCCTTCGGATTGGATCTCGTGAAGTATCAGCTGTAACTCTTGCACTTGGTCGATGACCTTCTTGGAGTCCACCATCTTGAAGTCGAGGAATCGTCCGACGATGAATTTCTTCGTCCCGGCATCCTCCGTTTTGTACTTCTTCTCGAGTGAACTCCACAGCTCCTTAGCGGTCTTGGTTACCACGTAGACATTGTAGAGTGTGTCGTCTAGTCCATTCAGGACGTAGTTGTGGCACAGGAAGTCGCAGTGACTCCAAGCTTCGATAGCATTGATCTTCTGTTGATCCATCTCATTTTCCGCTATCTTCGGTGCTTCCTCTCTCAGGAACCGAACTAGGTTGAGCGTGGTCAGATAGAACGTCATCTTCTGTTGCCACCTCTTGAACTCAGTACCGTTGAACTTCGCTGGCCTTTCGGCGTGGGCAGTTCCTGGTACCGTTGTCAGTGCTACGGTGCTTGACGATGCCATCTTCAAGTACACCAATCTCGTCTTACGATTGTTGTTTTCGGAGGGTTCGGTGTACTTGGTTAGGATCTACTGCAGTCGAGGCAAGTGTTGGACACTTTCTCCATAAGACGAGATTGCCCCGTATATTTCAGTGCGGTACGGGCTACGACAATCATCCCCAAGATACAACGACTGTTAGGGCATTTCCAAGAACGTTGCACACGTATCTCGAATCTTTCGGGCGAACCCTTATATACCCAGAACTTTCGGACGGACTTGTAAGTGAAGAACGGGGGAGAGGAGAAAACAATAATGCTTATGGATGCACTTGCTGCTGGAATGAGGAAAATAGCAAGGTGGCAGGCCTATTTATAGGCTGGAGGAGGCAGGGAAGCAGCCACCCTAAAGGGACGCATCCGTTCGGCCAGCAGGCTGGCTAGCGCCCTTTCGCGAGGGATCTCGCAACCCTTCGGCCTTTTGGAAATCTCCTGGACATTCCAGCCCTTCGTGCCTCTTCGGTGGCCATCCTGGAAGGTGCTCGCAGTTTTTCGTCACTTCGGTAGCTGCGCAGCTCTCTCAGGACACGGGCAAAATACTTAAGGCTCCTCCAGCTCCTCGCGACGATGCGCACGTGCGAAGTGCCAAGTGCGCCACAAAGCGCCCATTGCGACCTGCGTCCAATGCGCCATGTGCACACGCACGTGCGCGTGCGCGAACGCGTGCGCATGCGCGAGCGCGTGCGCGTGCTCGTGCTCGGATGGTGCTACGCTCCATCCTCGTCGCGGTCCGAGTTTGAGTGGTTGTGTCCTTCGGGAGACCACCACATCGTCTACAGTTTTGACCCCGGCTTCCTGGCGGAAGGGATAGACAAGGAAAACTTTGAAGAACATGGGTGGTACTAATTTGATCTAACAAAGTAAGATTGTAAGTTTTGAGGTGGTGCGGCGTTGGGGATGAAGGCTTGATGCAATCTTTTGAAACTAGCTCCACTTCCATCTTCTTTTCTTTTTCCTTCGATGTGTAGGTACTGTTGCTTGTCAGTTTTTAGAAAGCAAGATGAACGATGGCGGCAGATTGGATTGAGATTGTATACCGGTTTGCCTATTTATAATACAACTAGCTATTAAAGCACAAAAAAAAATTATATTAACGTTATATGTTTACATGTAAAAGGCAATATTGTATTGAGCTTGTGATATTTTTAAAATTACCACATATGTATTAAAGTCTTACATATCAAAAACAAAGTATTAAAGTCCTTCGCAACTTGGATCAACGAATTGGAGATTTGTATATAACGAATCAATACTTGTTTAACACGAAGAATAATTATGCGAGATAAGGGTCGTTGGATGCGGTCCAGACTAAAGGAGGGAGGTCGGACTATTTAGAACTTGATCTGGGCTGGGCGATGAGGGCCCATAAATCCTAGGAAGATCTGACGGCCTCCGTTCATGCGGGGGTATATTTGTACTTTTAACCCAAACGCTTGGGTTACCATCTCAACCGTTCCCGGATTTGGATTCAGGGGAGACTACATAAAAATCATCCCCATGGTATGGACTAAATATGGGCCTTTAGATTTGATCAAATTCTTTTTTTACAGATCCGATGGTCAAAATCTGTTGAGGGTATTTTCGAGTTTTTATCCAAACATACTCATTAGGGTTCCACCTTTTTCTATATAATTTCACAAAAAAATATATGCTTCTCCATGTGCTCTCCCCCGCTAGCCGCCCCAAAATGGCAGGCTCGAACCCAGATTCTACGTCGTGGTGTGCTTATTTGGTCCAATACGGCTCACCTGTCTCTAGATCTTCAATCTCTCTATCTATGTCCCTTCAATTTTGTTGATCGTGGTGTGCTTATTCATCATCGTTTAGGGTTCTCGTTATATTAGGGGTAATATCTTCTTTCGAATAAAAAAATTCCTAGATGAATGACACCAATATTAAAGTAGAATGATACCAATATTCGAGAAGAATAAAACCAATATATTCAAATGGTATACATTTTTACTTATAATGGGATACCAATATTGGAGAAGATGAAAATCAATATCACGGTGGAATGAAACCAATATCATAGTAGAATGAAACCAATATCCGAGAAGATGGAAACCAATATCATAGTAGAATGAAACCAATATCATAGTAGAATGAAACCAATATTATAGTAGAATAAAACCAATAATATAGAAGATGGAAACCAATATCATAGTAGAATGAAACCAATATCATAGTAGAATGAAACCAATAGCATAGAAGATGAAAACCAATATCCGAGAAAATAGAAACCAATATTTTCATACTTGTATTTTCATAATTTGTATTATTTTGCTGATATTTTTTTAATTATTTTAATTATTGTATTTTCCATATTGCCCCTATCCCTTTCAGTGGGGATGACCCATGTCCCCACTGAATTTGAACCCACTGTTCCCGCCTGCAAAGAGAAATTTTTTTTCCGCTATTCTCTCCATAATCCTCGACCTTGCGTGATTTTGATTTTCGAATCATTTGGAAAAAAAATCCTCTCCTACTCTTTCTTTCTTGGGCTCAAATTCAGGCTAGTTCTCACGAATGGAGATAGGAACAATATTGGTACACCATTATTAATAAAAAAAATCTACAAATTAGGGAATATAGTTATAGAAATAATTAAAAAGAAATAAATACCATCCAATTATCAGTAACACCGAAAAAATATCAAAAAATAATACAATTTATGAAAATAAAATTATGGAAAATAATACAATTTATGAAAAAAAATTATGAGAATATTGATATCCTTTTACTCGGATATTTCTTTCCTTCTTCTTAGATATTGATTTGCTTCTTCTATGATATCAGTATCCTTCTACACGGATTTGGGAATATTTCATCTTAAAATATAATTGAATATGAATACCTTTTGAAAGTTATTATTTTTATTCTTCTCCAATATTGGCATCCTTCTACTCCGATATTGGTATCATTCTTATGTGCTATAGGTTTCATTCTACTATGATATTGGTATCCTTCTTTTGTTATATTGGTTTCTTTCTACTCCGATATTTGTATCTTTCTTCTCTGATATTGGTTCTCTTCTGCTCTGATATCGATTTTCTTATTCTCTGATATTGGTACGATGTATGAGTGATATTGGTACGGTGTACGAATTATATTAATAAGTTGTGCGAATAATATTGGTACGATTTATAAATGATATTAAAAAAATACACAACTTAAATTTTCAGCCAGCGAGGCTTAATTCAAACCTTGGTATTATAAATATCCAATTAGGTTGCTCATGAATCTGTACAAATATAAGAAAAAGATAATTGACAAACATGATGACATCATAACCTAATAGAAAAAGAAATGGTTGTATTCTTCTTTGAGCTTCTTGTTGGGGTTCCATCTTGAGAGATGATCTCGCCGTGAAGAAAAGGATCTGGACCGGCGGCGGTTGTATACTGGGGAACCCTAATCCACAAAACCAACAAAACTCTAACTCACGCTGCTCGGGCGACAACGTGCATGGAGAAGAAAGAGAAGGCTCTGTTCGGAGTCCGGTATCTCCACTGCATCGTCCAGCCAATCGTAAATCTTTGAAATGATTCGAGCAGAGAAGAGAAGGCACGAGGAAGAGATGAAGAGAGGAAGAGAGGAAGAGATGAGATTTTTTTTTGGGATTAAAGCTAAAGGAAAGGAGAAAAGTGGATATAAACTCGTGGAACCCTAATGGGATGTCTCTAGATAAAACTCTAAAATACTTCCGGCAGATTCTGGCCATCAGATCTATAAAAAAGAAATTTGATTATATCTAACGGCCCAAATTTAGTCTATACCATGGGGATGACTTTTGTGTAATCCTCATTGAATCCAAATCCTCCTTTCTGTTGAAGTCTTCGTCGTCCACATTTTCTTAGGTCAGGTTCCGTTTCCTTTTCTAATGAGTTTAGGGTTTGGGTTTTCGTATTTTTCTTCGCTTTTTAGGGTCTTTGCAGTTAGGTTTGATATTTTAATACGGATTTAGGGTTTATGCATGTGTTTATTCCGGTCCATTTTTTAATATTTTTGTTTACTTACTTAGTCGATATCCGTGTTCACAAACTCAATTACACAACAAAACATTACGTTCTTGGTGGGTGATATCATACTAGTTACTACCCATCCATCCATGTGTTCCACGCCAAGCACTAGCCATCAATTGTATCCCTACCTTACTTAATACAACCACCACAGAAAACAACTTAACTCATCGCGACACCATGCGTTTCACGCCGACCAACCATCCTATTTATTTCTCATATTAAAGTATGTTAACAATTTCTTATTTTTATTGTTACCAGTGATTTTTTTCATAAATAAATTTTTACACCTAATTATTAAATCATGGATTTTCATTAATTCGTGTGCCTACCTTGACGGTCATGGAGGATCGGGTCGTCATTATATCAGCTCTTGTCGCTTACAAGGTTTGTCGGGAAAGAAGCATAACTACCCTCCAAGCCCACTGGCCCTCCCCATCGTTAGCCACCTCAACCTCCTCAAACCCCCTTTCCAACTTTACTTCCAACCAGGGCGGAGTCAGAAAATTTTGAGAGCGGGGACAATATAACTTGATAATGGTACAAATTAGTATTCTGGTTTCAATTTTTAGGTAGATTAATTTTTTTGTGGGGTCAATTTCTAATTTTAGTGGGGATAAAAAAATATACTAGTTATCAAACAAAAATAAATTAAGTGGGGGAAATTGCCCCCACTTCCCTAAACGTGGCTCCGCCCCTATTCCAGACCGTCTCCAACCACCTCGGCCTTGTCCTGCTGTTCTGGATGGGCAATGTCCCCGTACTTGTGATCTCCTCGCCAATAGCCTTCGAGGAGTGCTTCACCACGAATGACGTCGTCTTTGCCAACAGGCCCAAGTGTCCCACCTCGAACTTCAAGCACAGCAACATATGCGGGCCAGCTCGCAACACCAACACATCGCAGCATTTGAAGGCGAAGAAATGCGAGCGTGCATGCCAATACATAACACATTTGCGGCACATCCCACAATAGTATGCGAGCTAGCACGCATGGGCATTTACCAGGTGGTTACAAAAACTGTTTCTTGCAAGGGCTACCACATTTGAATGAAAGGGTGCGAACCAAAACACCATGAGACACATAAGGGTTTCCACAATGAAACTGAAATGGCCCCCGAATCTAGTTGTAGCCCCTGAATCTAGTTGTTACTTGCTAGGGTAGCATAGGTAGGGTTCCCAGTTGCTGGGGGGGACTGAGCATGAGTCGGGGTAGCTACGTCCTGTAAAGTCGGCTGCCCTATCCACGGCTTCTCCGGTAAACTGGCATGTACTAACGGAGTGGCATTGCTTGCATCCTTATTCACAGGAGATGTTGTAGAGCTTTGTTAAAGTTCCAATAGAGAGGACAGTAGCTTTCCAACAAGGAGGGAAAGTCCTTGAGCACCCATTTGTTCCTGAAGCATAATAAGGTGAGTGCACAAATTTTGAATCGCCTCAACAAAGGCAGGGGCCGAGTTAAAGTCCCGAGAAGGGACAGGAGCTTCCCTTACGCTGGGGCCAGACCCAAAAATTATGGTGACAGTTTGAACTGGGAGAGACCCCTGTGATAGCACATCTTCAACAGCAATAGCAGCAGCCAAATTAGACGAACAATTCTACGAGTTGGAAACACGTAAATCAGGATTATTTTTCTGTAGAACTTGGCCCGAGCTTAAAGGTTGAGCAGCCTGTCCTTTTGAGTGATCATTCGAACCATCATTGCACAAGTTTGACAAGCAAGATGGATCATCATTTTGTACTAAAGCATTAGCAACAATTTCAGTGGCACATGAAGAGGTGACAGGTAACGCGACTTTCCTAACTCCGGGATCCACTCCAGCCATAGAAAATGTGGAGCTTGGCGGAGAGGACCCCTGCACAAGCGATCCCAAAGAAGGGCACAAATTCATCTCCTTAGCAGCAGCAGAGGCAGCGGGTATAGCAGCCAGCTCAAAAATCCTCGAAGGTTCAGGTAGAGACATCAGAATCGCATCCGCCATAGATGAATGATCTAAACCTTGGGAATGCTAATGAGAAAGAAGATAGTGCAGTGGAACATTACTCAATAGAGCATTCAAATAAGGAATTGAATGATTAAACAGTACTTCCCTATTGCCGGGGTCAAACCCAGCTCCCGTAACAATATGCAATGCAGGGGGTGACCCCTAAGGAGGCAAGCCATACATGCCACCCACGACTGGGGTTCTTGGACCTTGTAGAGGCATTTTCATAGGGATAGGAAGTGAGGCAGTGACCGTCGGCGGTTGAGCGAAGCCACCAAAATGTGATTGCAGGGGGTGCGATGAGAAATCTTCGTGGGCAAAGTGCGGGTCGAACATAGGTGCTGACCCACCCATCTGAACCATCTGGGGGTGGAGAAGAGGTCGGAACCTACAAAGAGGTACAGTTTGCCCGCCATGGCTCGACGAGAGATGAAAAGGTGATCGACCCATAAATAGGGTTTTCCACCGCCCATGGTGCGAGCGACGGGGGGAAGGACGGGTAGGCACCCCAGCTCCCAGGAAGCAAGGGCAAGACAACCATAAGACCTCCAGTCGTGGACGAGGCCGAGGTGGGGTGGTGAAGTAAAGTAGCGGGTGGAATTGATGTCGTATGAACAGAGCTCGAGTTTGCGAAAAGGGGGAATTCCCCGATTGCCCAATTGGAGAGGGCCCATTACAAATTGTCAATGAGGGTGCGACTGTCGGGTTCCCCCTAGCCATTGACAGGGAGGTGGCAACGTGGGGTGGCGGCACGGCGATGATTGGACAGGGAAGATGAACAGTACCCAAAAAATTGGGGAAAAATGGTCGCGGGAGCGATTGGGAGGGACCCAGTCCATAAACTCAAAGAGGGGAGGACCGGGAGGATGGCAGGGTCCAAAGGAGGCCGCGCCATGGCCGAGTGGCTGGCAGAGGCACGGGCGGTGCCGGTTTCTCGCTAAATGGGAAAATTGCCCTAAAAGCACCTTTTTACAGTATTTAGTTTTCCTATGTTAAGTTTTTCTTGTATTAGTCAATTTTTTTTGTATTAGGCTGGGGCTAGGTTAGGAGTCTTTTCCTTTATAAGGAGAGCTTTGGCACGCATGGAGAGACACCCACGAACTAAACATCAAATATTCAAACTCTTTTAGTTTCTTAGCTTTTATCTTTTATGTTTTTCCTTTCTTCTTCTCCCCTATATTTTCAATAAACATTTTGCTCCTTCACCAATTCTTTTCTAGGTAGTCTAATCTACATTTTCTCTTCTCTTTCCCCATATTTCTTCCATCCTTCGTTTCGACGTTCTACCACAATTTTACCCACAACATTACCAAAATTTTGTTGCTTAACGTTTTAGTCAAATAGACAATAGTTTCGCCACAGTGTTCCTAGTATCCTTCTGTTTTCCATTTTCGGGATCGTGTCACCTAATTTTCAAAGTCGCTTTCGCTTTGGGAGTTAGTTTTTTTTGCCTGACACTTCTTCTGAATGCAAAGTTTCTTAGGGCAGTTGGTTTTTTTGCCTGACACTTCTTCGGAATTCAAAGTTTCTTAGGGCCAGTTCCATTTCTGGAGTTCTTTCTAGATCTTACGTTAAAAACTCCCCGTCCGGCCCATATTTAATTTTATGGGTTTGAGGTGAAAAAAAGGCGTTGATAGTTGGCTAAAGCTGGGTGAAACTTTGGTATAATGGAATCGCCCAAATTTAGCAAGTCTGATTAGTTCGGTTACTAGAACAAAGTACCCTTGTCAACTTCATGCATTTCATATCCAAATAGATTCAATTTTATATGGGTCCTTCTAGTGCAACTTCCATACATTTTTTAGTAGAAACCAACTACCACTGTCACCTCTTGTCAAAAAAAAAAAAACACTACCACTGTCCTCCTCAACTTGCATAACTTAATAGAAACCAATTACTCTAGTTTTTTGTGACTGGTAAATCACCCTAGACGAGGCAAATAAATTGTCAAGGGTATTTGATCTAACAGCATAAGGCGTGACCGAAGTCCAAGATTCAAATAGTATTTTTGGTGTAAAAATTTATCTTTAAAAAATTAGGCAGTTTTACTAAGCGTCTCAAACCTTTTCAATTGCTCTATGCTTCTTTAATCTTTTCTCTCTCCTCTTTCTTACGAAAAGAAGTATTGTCCCGAGTTATTTTACTAGAAGAATTGAGGAGATTGAACTTGATCCGTTAAAAAAATTGGGTCATGCCACCGAAATAAACTGTTAGTGTGTCGTCGGGATCAAACTTTAGGATGTGTCAGCACGAGGTACTGACAGGTGGCGTTGTACGATGTCAATAGGTCGGTCCTGCCAAAGAGATAGATAAAAGGAAGAGAAAGAGGATGAGAAAAGAAGTAATAAAGAGGGCGAGAAAAGGAAAAAAGTTGGGATGTTTTGAAATATTTACAATTTCTAACTTACCTTGTTCAAGGAGATTTTTTGCCAAAATTGATCAGAGTAACTATACAATGTGACTTAACATAGATCATTGACCATAAAATATAAAAAAAAGTTTATTAACTATGGATTAAAATTTGTGAAAGATTAACGGATACTTTGTTCTTGTTGAAGAGTGGAAGAGTTGTCCGTTCATACCTGTTAGCATTTGTCTCAAATTCTAGAAAAGTTAGAACTCTTATTCCTATTGAATAGAGTAATAATAATTTTATATATATATTAACCTATGCCTACGTCTAATGTGTGTAGTTGAGAGATAGAGAGAACTCTCAATGAGACCTTAATTAACTAGAAAAACTTCTTACTACTTGACAATAGGTTGCGACTTTATAACTGCTTTATTATGACCATTCAAATTACAAATTCAGTCCAAGATCTTTCCAAGATTATTTGCATGTTTTCACTAATTTTTAGATTTGTTTGCCAATAAATTTATACTTCCCCAAAATTTTTAAATTCAATAATAAAGACTACCTTATATCATAGTACTTCGCAGCATGTTTAGTATCCCGAATATGCATTTTTCTATTATCTAGCTTTAGGAAGGAAAAAAACTCTAAATTAAAACTAAAATTTTAACAAGTGCACCAATAATCCATACTTTTTAAAGAACAATAACCCATACTGTTTTGCTATTCCACTTGATATAAATATATAATCTTTATTAAATCTTAGTTTTCTCAACAAAAAATTATCAATCTACAAAACAACCTAAAAAACAAAGAATTACACCACCAGTTACTACCTATCCATCCCATGTGTTCCACGCCAAGCACTATCCCATCAATTGTATCCCTACCATAATAAAACAACCACTAAAAAATACACAACAGAACTCATCGTGTCACCTCCTTATACCATGCGTTCCACGCCAAACAATCATACAATCTATAATTTTGTATTGGTTAATTTTTAACCCTAAGCAAGTGGGTGAGATGATTTGATAAAGATTTAGTGTTCAAATACCGAGAAGATGTTATAAATAATGCAGGAGCATTATATAATGCATTGACGTTTCCCGATCCTCAACTTTCGTTCTCAATTCCCTTGGAGGCTCTTCAGAAAATGGAGGACATGTACTTCTACCTTGCCGTTATTCTATCAACTTTCGTCGCTTACAAGGTTTTGTCGGGAAAGAAGCATAACTACCCTCCAAGCCCACGAGCCCTCCCCATCGTTGGCCACCTCCATCTCGTCAAACCTCCTCTTTACCTTTACTTCCAGACCGTCTCCAACCGCCTCGGCCCGGTCCTGCTCTTCTGGATGGGCAAGGTCCCCGTCCTTGTGATCTCCTCCCCCGCGGCTTTCGAGGAGTGCTTCACCACCAACGACATTGTCTTCGCCGACAGGCCCAAGTCCATCACTACCGAGCACCTAACCTACGACTACACCTTCATGGTCTGGGCCCCACACGGCCAGCTCTGGAAGAGCCTCCGCCGCCTCACATTCTCGAGATCTTCTCCCAGAAAGCCCTCCAGAGATCCGCCGTCGTTAGGGAAGAGGAGGTCCGCCTCTTCGCTGGCCGGCTGCTCCGATACACCGCGGGCGGGCGCAAACCCAAGGTGGACATGCAGCGCATGTTGTCGCTGTTGACATCCAGCGTGATCATGAGGGTGGCAGCCGGGAAGAGGCACGTGCCTATCAGCGACGAGGATACCGAAGAGGAGGAGCGGCTCCTCCAGCAGTTCAAGGACCTCTTCTTCGCTATTGTCGGAATGACGCCATGCGACTTTATTCCGGTGCTGAAGCTTATCGGGTACAAGGGGATAGAGAAGAGGATCATCCGGTTGGGGGAGAAGAGGGAGGTGTTCCTTAACAGCTTGCTCGCGGAGATTAGGGCAAAGAGGGCGGCAAATAGGAAGGAGGGCGACAGGCTTAGCTCTGTGGTGGATACCATCCTCGACTTGCAGGAGACAGACCCTCAGTTTTACACCGATGAAATCATCAAGGGTATTACAATGGTAAGCGAATACCTCCGACCAATTCGAATGATTTCTCTGTAATAATCGGATATCTATTGACATTTTTATTGCAGATGATGTTTATTGCCGAAACTGAGACATCAACTGCTACGTTGGAGTGGGCGTTGACCCTCCTCATGCAGCACCCAGAGAAGATGCAAAAATTACAGGCCGAAATCGACAGCGTCGTAGGAAATAGCAGGTTCCTAAATGAATCCGACTTGGCTAATCTTCCTTATATCAAGGCGGTCGTGAAGGAGACGCTGAGGTTGTACCCCGCGGCCCCACTCTTGCTGCCTCACTTCTCCACTAAGGCCTGCACCATTGGAGGCTATGACATCCCCAAGGGGACCATGCTCATGGTCAACGCATGGGCCATGCACAGAGACCCCAAGCTATGGGAAGATCCCAACGGGTTCAGGCCCGAGAGGTTCAAGGACTCCACCTCCGAAGGGTACATGTTAGTGCCGTTTGGTGTCGGGAGGAGGGCCTGCCCCGGCGCAGGAATGGGAACCAATATCGTGTCCTTGGGGCTGGGAATGCTCATGCAGTGCTTTAACTGGGACAAGATCGGCATGGACGAGGATTTGAGCCACATGATTGCCGTGGCCAGTTTGTCCAGGAAGAAGCCATTGTTGGCAAGCTTTTCACCTCGCCCCAAGATGGCCTCGCTCCTTTCCCAACTCTAGATGACCGCCTGCAAATTCTATAATTTCTTCTCTTTTTTCTGAAAGTTTCTAATAATAATTCCCAATCAGTGGAGCTGTACTTTAGCCTTGTATATTGGTTCAATGCTTGCTTGTACTTACAAACATATTTGTTTGGAAAAAATACTGAACTCTTCTTTTGATTAATTTGAAGTAGGCCGTCTTTCGTTTTTAAAGATTTCTAAACCAAAGGACAATAAATAGTTACTTACTAAACTGGAAGAGGTACAAGGGAAGAATCTAGAAAGTGACTCGGCAAGAAGGTTATTTTTTTAGAATTAACATACCTCTTAATACAATAAAACCTAAGTCGGGAAATCAAAACTTAAAAGTGTACATGTAATTCCGGCGGTAGATGATTTGTTCGATAGGAATCACATTGTCCCACACCGTACTCATTAGCCGAGCGGAGAATATGAAAAAAAATCACAATTGCCTAGTTTCTCAAGTTCGTGTCTAACAAGCAAAGCTACATTCTCTACTTGCCAAACAAAGGAAGTTGCAGAAAGAAGTAAGCTATACCAAAAAAAATCCCCTCTTTCCCTTTTGCGTGGGTAAAAGGGAATGAGGGGATCGATCACCTATACCAAAGATGTCAACTGGTATTAAATCTACAATATCAACGTAAAGAATTTATTCTGTAGATGTATTTTTTCTCTAATGTGAATTTTCTCCTGAATTTTATTGTGATGTTGTTTTGACAAAGCCGGCGGTCGTAACTTCGCAAGAAAAAATTTCACTTTAAATTGACTATAAATATTAATATTTAATAATAGTTACTTACAAAAAAAATGATTGATCGAGTTTGGAATCATTCTTCTCAATTGGCTAACATGTACATATATTAGTAATAAAATCCAACCTTTTTTAAAAAAAAGAGGTGAAACTCATGATTGGAAATCCAAGATTCATAACTTTATCAGGTCAATGGATATTCACAAGGCGGGATCTTGTCCGGCTACCTAGAAAAGGTGGCGTGTGAGAAAGGAGGAAGGAGGGTTAGGCCTACGGTTTTCAGGTCATGAACAAGGCCTTTCTTTAACACCTTTTTTCGGTGTGCTTCTGGCTAGATAATTGGTTAGGTTATGTTCTTCCATATTTGGACATTCCACTTCAATCAAAAATACCATGTCAATGCCTCCGTGGCCACAATACTAAGCAAGTATAAGCAGAGGTAAATAAGCGAGGCATTTCAGAAACAGGACAAAAACAAAGTGAAATTATTGAAGTAGAAATTTAAAACTTAGGAAGGGAAAGGTGCGTCCCTATTGCTGATCTGTTAGAGGGGGTGGTGTTGGAGGTTAGAATCTGAATTCAAGGATCTAAAAGATATTTTTCTTAATGGGACAAGGTGTATAAAAAATGATGAGAGTACATAATTTAATTCTTAAAAGGCGTAAAAATTTGCACTTAAAAAATTCAAACGCATGCATGCGTACAAGAGATATCCGGAAAAGCTTGTGTGAAAAAAGCGAACATGTTTTGTCGGAACAGTATACTTTTATTTCAAGTTACAACATGGTAGAATATATCCCGTTAGACCTCCATTCCCATTTAAATATGGTCTGAATGTGATGTAGCCATATGTGCCAGATAATTGCTGCGAGAAGATTGTACCAGATCCTGCCATATAAGATAATGTTGGGAAGACTTGCGGATCATAGGCTTAAACAAAAAAATTTAGCCAGCTCATTTCCTGTAATTTAGTTGGGTTACTGCAACCAACTACCCCTCATGTCCCCTCTCCTCAATCCTCATAGCCGAACAGTTTGATAAATAACCAGTTTTTTGTTATTACAAATATAACTAAGACAATTTTAGTAAAATATGAATTTTGTGTTGCTTTTTATCTTATTAACTTTAAATTTAGTAGGATTTCATATCAAAAAAATTTTCATTGCATTCAAAAAGTTTGGTATGGCCATCTAAAAATACAACAGCTAATAATTCTCTAAAATTAATAAAATTTATGATCTTCTTAACTGCATGTCTGTAACTTGACATACCTTACTTGATTGAAACCAACTGCCCTCTTCATCAACTTGCAAGTAGAAACCACACCAACCGCACCCACTGCCCTCTTCATCTAATCTTGCCCACACCACATTGATATCGAATTCATATCACAATGGACCACCCATCTACTAGAAACCACTTGGCTATTTCTTTTACTTAGCCGTTGGCTTCATTTGGATGACAGTAATGGTGCATAAAGCCGTTAGCTTTTTCCTTATTTAGTTTTGCTACTGCAACCAGCTACCCGGGTCCCTCAAATAGAAACAACCGCTCCCTCGGAACATGTCCCATGCAAATCTCACCCACTGCACATTACATTGGTTCGGACCAGTTTCGTATTCAGTGGGGACTACGTAAAAAATATTCATATGGAGGGGACTAAATTTAGGCCGTCAGATTTGATTGTCTTTAAATCTAATGGTCAATAACCTACGGTGATAATGATTTACATGAGAAGTAATATTAGTTTGCATGTGGAACAAAACCAACCATCCCATCTTATCTCTTGATGTCCCATGAAAATCTCACCCACTGTACATTACATTGGTTTGGACCACCCATCCAATCAAGAGCTGGATGGGATTATGGCTGCGACGGTTGGGAGGTGGAGAGGTGCTGAGTAATTGGTGCTTAATTATGGTTATAAATGGTGTTTGAGCAGGAAATTTTTTATATGGCAGTCGTTTTCTCGGGTCATGATATCTGTTTGGATGTCACGGGTGCATTTTTACTGGGCCTTCACTGGGGGCTTTACTTTTAGAAATACTTGGTGCTTTACTTTGGATTACGGGGGTTTTAATTTCTGGTTATTGGATACTTGTACAGTTTTGTCTTTTCAAGGTTTTATACGGGGTTGGGTAGAGTAATATTTTACAATAAGGTTTTCTAGACGAGGGGGCTACTATTTAGTTTGCTTGGATAGTACGGTGAGAAATTAACAGCGATACTAACGTCAAGATAAGATTTTTCATATTGAGGCACTATTTCCTTATCTCGATATTTTCCTATTGAGTTTTGTCGGAGTTTCCCGGGGTCACCCATATAGCTGGTGACATGTTCATCTCAGTTCCTCCGGCGGATGTTGTTATGATGAAGGTGCGTACCCTAGCTAATAACATATGCATCACGACTTCTTGATCTCCTGTTTAATATCAGTGCTAAACATCGGTCATGTCTCTCTAATTGGTGTTGCGCAGCTGGGATGACGAGAGCTGCACCATAATCCTGAAAAATTGTCTCAAGGCTGTACCTCAGGAGAGAGGGAAGCTAATTCTAATATTTTTTTTGAAGGGTAAGCTAATTCTAATTTAAATGGTGGTAGACCTATTTGACGACACGACACAGTAATGGCAGCTGATTTGTTAATGACGGTGAACCATGGAGCCAAGGAGAGGACCGAAGGGGACTGGAAAAAATTGCTAGAAGCTACAGGATTCTCTCGCTACAATAATACCAAAATTCCAACTTCATTTTCTGTCATTGAAGCCTGTCCCGCAAATTAATAGCAGAGTTTCCCATGAATAAGGTCTCTTATACGTTATTCTTTGCGATTGTGTAGGGATTTGGAATTAAAAAAATGACACAATTATCCGAGTTAACTATAATCGAGAGCTTCTTTTTCGTACTTTATCCGTAGCACGTGGGAGTAAGTTGAAAAAGTTTTTTACTTCTATTTGCACTATAATCTTGTCGGGTTACCTAGAAAAGGTGGCGTGTGACAAAGGAGGAAGGAGGGTTAGGCCTACGGTCGCTTTCGGTCATGAACAAGGCCTTTCTTTACCAGCTTTCTTGGGATATTTTGTAAGGTATGAGTCATTACTGCAACATTTTTCGCGATCGGTTCTTTGATCGGGTTGTTGCTCTGAAGTTGCCACTCCTAGGCAACTAGACGCAAAAGGGTTGCATCTATCGAGTGATTGTATTTCTGGAATAGAATTTGCCGTTAAAAGCAAAGGAAGAGGGCCACCGAATGCCGGTAGAGTTATTTTGGATGACCTAATTTACGCTGAAGTATACCAATATACTTGGGTAAATATTCATAAATCCTTAAATGAAGTAAGGATTCACGCAATTGACTAAGAATGAATTGACTAAAGTGATGAAGTAAGAAATGACTTCTGAGAAATTAAATCATGTTTGAGAACTGGTTGACCTATCTAAGGGACATCAGGCAATTGAGAATATATGTTTTCTCAAAATTAAGTATAAGTTTGCTTAGTTGTCAAAAGGATTCACGTAACATGAAAGAATTGACTATAAAGATTCGTTCTCACTTGTTGTAAGAATCACACCCATTAAGAAAATCTAGCTAACATGGTTAATTTGGATCTAGAGCTAATATCAAATGGATGTTAGGAAAAGATTCTCTATGGAAAATTGGATGAATGAATCTATATGATTCAACCAGATAGTTACATCCAGATAGGCCGTGAACATAGAGTTTGTAAATTGACGAGATCAATTTTTTGGGCGTAAATAGTCTTAAAGACAATGGTATGTTATCATAATGAGATCATGTCATATGATTTCAAAATGAATGATGGGTATCATAATGTCTACATTAAATACTCTAGAAAAAGTTTGCCATTGTACATTGTATGTATATGACATACTAATAGCTAAAAATGACTTGTGATATCTTAATGCGTTCAAAGTTTGGTTTTCGTCCAACTTTGAAATAAAAGATATGAGACGACTGTTTACATACTCGAAATTAAGATTTCGGAGAATCGTTGAAGTTCAATGATTTAAATGTTATGACAGCGATCTCAGGTATGCCCCTGTAGTTAAAATGTCATTATCTCAATAAAGACTTGTGTCCAAAAATACCTCAGCAAATAAAGGACATAATGAATATCCTTTATACAAATGCTATGGATTGTCTCAATCTAAGTATAGCACATTGACAGATGGTCAAAGAAATTATGAAGTATTTGAACACGACTGAAAAAATACTTGTTATGTCATAAAGGTCAAGACCTAATATTGAGGTCTTAAACTAGTGCCAATTGGGCTCTGGTTGTGGACGAAAGAAAAACAATATCGGCAAGTATTTTCTTGCTAAGCAGAGTTGCTATCTCGTGGAATAGCAGAAAACATACTTGTATCAGTCTCCCTAACAGTTGAAGAGACCGAATACGTAGCTTTTGTAGTTACTGTGCAAAGAGTAATATGGTAAAATGTAGTCTTACCATTTTTCCCAAACTACCTCATGTGAACCAATGAGCATATTTTAGTATATGGTTGTGTATAAAGAAGTGAGTATTAAACATATATCTACACGAGATATGATTGCAGATCTAATGAAAAATGGAGTACCTAAAGATGTGTTACATGTCAGGTCCCAGGATTTGGGAAAGTTTTGTTTTTTACCCTATCGAGATTATTGAATTTGTTATTAAATAAAACTTGATGCTATTTTAGAACATTTACTTAATATATGTCGGACAGATAAGTAGCCCACTCACACGGGTGTTTACCTCAGTAGGAGTCATGAGTTGATTCTTGAATGAAATGAGGCAATTTTAGAACATCATTGATTATCGAGTGTCTGTTCTAAAATATGAATGTAGTCTTGCTTAACTACAAGAAAGATCTTGTTAAAGTGCAACATTATTCATGGTGTAAACAATAGATGCTCTATTAAATAGGTTCTCAGAACTTATAGGATTATATGGAATCCAATGGTAAGAATTAAGTAGAACTTACAATAATTTTGTCTTGATAGCCTAGAGTAGTCTTTTGGTAGACTAAAGTCGTTGTTCGTAAACATCGAGGCTGATACTCTAGTATGGTGTTATTTAAGACATGCAGTCCTTTTTACTAGGATAGAACACCATAACACATGGATCGTGTCATGTGTGCTTTATGACCTTTGGATGGTAACTTAATTTATTACTAAGTAATTTTAATTTTCTTAGTGTGAGACCAAGTCTGAAAACTATGGTTTCCAGAAATCTACCCTTAAGATCCTAAACATATTCTGAAAGTATGGTTCAGTACTGTTAGCTTGGAAAGTCTTTAAAAAGTCATAGTTAGATGCGACCTGGCAAAGCTGACCGAAAAAGTTGGCTGGATCATGATGACAGAAATATTGTTAAGGAAGAAAGTTCTTTATTGATCACATTCTAGAAGATTCGTGGTTCACCGACTGGGCTATTATGTTGTGAGCAACGTAGTAGTGAACACGAATAGATTATTTCAGAAATCACTATGAAAATAATGAATGTGAGATAAGACCTAGGGTAAGACATAGCATAAATGGTAATAGTGATATTTAAATATTACATAGCATAAGTGTAAAATTCTCTTGTATAATTTTCTACTTAGAGACTGACTTCAAATGTTATCAACATATTTTCACGATTCTCACTTACCTAAATTTTCACTAGTTACAAGATCTTACTCTCCAAGAAATAACCAATTTTTTGTAGTTTGCTCGGGCTACGGTCTGGCTGCAACGGTTGAAAGGTGGAGAGGTGCTGAGTGGTTGGTGCTTAATTATGGTAATAAATGGTGTTTGACTAGGAAATTTTTTATGTGGCAGTCGTTTTCTCGGGCCATGGTCTCTGTTTGGATGTCACGGGTGCATTTTTACTGGGCCTTCACTGGGGGCTTTACTTTTAGAAATACTTGGTGCTTTACTTTGGATTACGGGGGTTTTAATTTCTGGTCCTTGGATACTTGTAGAGTTTTGTTTTTTCAAGGTTTTATACGGGGTTGGGTAGAGTAATATTTTACAATAAGGTTTTCCAGACGAGGGGGCTACTATGTAGTTTGCTTGGATAGTACGGTGCGAAATTAACAGCGATACTAACATCAAGATAGGGTTTTCCATATTGAGGCACTATTTCTTTATCTCGATATTTTCCTATTGAGTTTTATCGGAGTATCCCGGGGTCACCCATATAGCTGGTGATATGTTCATCTCAGTTCCTCCGGCGGATGTTATTATGATGAAGGTGCGTACCCTAGCTAATAATAAATGCAACAAGACTTCTTAATATATGCTCGAGGATGCTCGGGGGATCAATCAGATCGAGAAACAGAGGCCGGAACGCGAGACGAAGAAGCAAAACGAAGTGATGGTGGCAACCCCGGCGGGAGCCGGCCTGCTGCAATTTTGGCATTTTTGTGGACAAAAATGCCCCTCTGATCCCCTATTTCCATTTTAAGTTGTTGGCACTATAAATACCCCTCCTCACCTCTTTCCTTGTGTGGTTCTTAGCTGAGAGAGAGAGGCAAGAAGAGAGAGAGAGAGAGAAGAGGCGAGAGAAACCTCCATTGTTGAGCAAGTGAAGCTCTAAAATGTAAATCTAGTATGTTAGTGAAATCTCTCCTAGCTTAGTACGCCCCCAGACATAAATCATTGAAGATCGAACCGAGTAACCAAATCTCTTGTGTTCTTGCGTGCGTGTGTATGTGTCAGTTTTTCCTCGTACTTATGATCGATCTCCTCATTATGTTGCTTGGGACCCTCGTGTTTTCCAATAATTGGTATCAGAGCCCGGGTTTAGGGTGTGGTAGGAGCAACCATGATGGGTGAAGGAAAGTCACCGGTGGAAGTTCGATGGTGTTGACTACGGGTTTTAGAAGATACAAATAGAGGACTATTTGTATGGCAAGGATTTGCACTTATCACTTGGTGAGAAGAAACCTGCCGACATAAAGGAGGAAGATGTCACGACCCAATTTTGTGGTCGGTGACCGGCGCTAGATTATGTCAAACTTAATAAAATAAACCATAACCTAGCAAGCCTCAAACATAAAACATTATTCTCATTAACAGAAATCATCAAAAAATATTTTTCAACAACGTTGTCTCTTCAAACTTACATTTATTGTTATCCAAACCTGGTAGACATAATTCAAAAGTTGGAGTACACATCTCCAACGTCATATCATCAAACTCATCCTTATAAATTTACACATACATTACATATTAAGATTAATCTAAGATCATTTGTCAAAGACCAACAAATATGTACAATGGAGCGACCTAGATCACAAAAGGCAAAGACCATCTGGAGACCTTCAAATATACCCCGAGATGGAAGACAACGGGCTGAACTCAGATGGAAAAGCTTCTCCAGATACAACCACCACTCAAAACTCTTCACCTGTTGATTTAAGTAAGGGATAAGTGCTTTGAAACACTTAATAAGTAAATATAATAAGTAACATGTATTTAACAAACCAAACATCCCCATCAAACCCAAATACTAACACAAGGCTACTATGACAAAAGGACCACTTCACAAATAAGGTCATCAAAATAATCGCATATCAAACATAACCAAAAGTTCAGATAGACCTTTACAAACACATAGCACAAATCGGATGAACTTCTGATAGGTCTAGATAGTGTCACTCCCACACCGACACGAGGATACCATATCTTGAAGGCGCCATCAGAAACCAACCCCGCCGGCCAAATATCAGATCATATACATATCCAATGTATCCTCAGTATATGTGCACATATGCCAACATCCCCGGTTGGTCACGGGTAGACCTCATCATCCGCCATCTCACAAAAGACATACCAAACATTCCAGACACACAAAATACATATTGACCACAAATCCATATTCATACCAAAAGAGTCTCATATCACGAATTGGGCAAAATAGCCCCAAATAGACAAACAATCCACAAACATCATCAAATCCCATATTGACAAAAACTAATCATATACCCATACTTTAAACCAATCAAACGTACACCAAATTATACATATCACCCACGTCTAGTTAACTAAATACATATTACAAAGAATATCCACTTACTAGAAAATGGTTGCTAAAACTATTCAAAGAGAAGCTTCGTGCTTCGTTTTATAACTCGTGGCACTCGGATTCAAAACGTTGGTTAACTAGTCAAAAGAACATAAACCACTATCATTACCAACCTCTTAAGCATGTAATTAGATCCTAGGTAACATAAAAATACCTAAGTTCATTTCTTAGATTCGGATTTACACAAGGCAGCCCCAAAACCTATGCTTAATTCACAAAACTACACCCCGATGATTAATTTCTCTTCCGCCTTCTATACATACAAATCCTAGCTAAAACTTACTTTAACTTCCTTCATCTAGGTCTATATTAATCTGTTCTAATCTTCACCTACTAGCTTCTTCAAGGGGTAAAATAATTTTTACTCAAATTGAGCAAAATCCTACAAAGTTACTCACCTATTCTTCCAAGGTTTTCAAATCTGTCCACTTTTTCTCCTTCTTCTTTTATCTTTGGTTTCTCCCTTTCTCCTAGGCCTTCCTCTCTGTTTTTCTGTCCTAAATGACCAATTGGTTCGTGCCTATCTTCTGGTCCAAAAGGTTTTCCCTTTTATATGCATGCTAAGTAGCTTAGTCATCCTACTTTCCATTTGCCACCTAGCCAACTTGCAACAGAATTTTCTTTTTGATCCTAAACTTTTTCAGCCATTCAAAATCATTTCTAAACTTCTTAATATGTTCTAATAAGTCCCCAAAAGGAGCCTTATTCAAATAAAGTCACATAACAAATTTTTTTCAAATAACTTCCCAATACCGACGAGCTTAGACCAATTTTTGATCACCTTGATTAATTGCTCTGTTACTACCAGATTATTTCATAAATCATAAAACTTAAAACAACAAAGTTATAGATCCTGATATTATGAATCCACACAAATTGGAATCAACTAATTTGAAGTCAGGATGAGAAAGTTACACCTATTTTACCACACGACGACATACTATGCCTAAATCCTTATAGAACCAACCTTATTTTGTTGTAACAAATTTGGTTGAAGGGTGAGGGTATCACATTCTCCCCTCCTTATAAAAGTCGGTCCCCGAATTTGCTTAATAAAAGTTTAACTTACTTGTCACACAAACAGATGTGGGTATTTGGTTTTCATCTCTCCCTCCATTTCCCAAGTTGCCTCAGCTAAGGAACGATTTGCCCATTGAACCTTAACCATCGGAAGCTCTCTATTCCGAAGCTTTCTAACTTCATGATCTAATATTCTTATTGGATTCTCTTGATATGTCAAATCTTCACTTATCTCCACTATCTGTGGCTCTAAAATATGAGTAGGATCGTGCAAGTATCGCTTAAACATGGAGGCATGGAACACTGGATGAATATGTGACAAAGATGGTGGCAAAGCCAATCGGTATGCCAGTGGTCCAACTCGCTCCAAAATCTCAAATGGGCCGATATATCTAGGACAGAGTTTGCCCCTTCTTCCAAACCTCATTGTTCCCTTCATAGGTGAAACCTTGAGGAAAACATGTAGTCCCATATCAAACTCAATATCCTTCCATCTCTTGTCTGAATATGACTTTTGCCGACTCTGGGCTGTTTCTAGCCTTTGTCGAATCAACTGTATCTTCTCATTAGTTTCTTGCACTAAGTCATTGCCTGATAGTTGTTTTTCACCAACCTCATTCCAACATAAAGGAGATCTACATTTTCTTCCATACAAAGCTTCATATGGAGCCATCTTGATACTTGACAAGTAGCTATTATTATAAGCAAACTCCATCAATGGCAAATAACGATCCCAACTTCCTCCAAAATCAATGACACAAGTTCGCATCATATCTTCCAATATCTGAATAACACGCTCAGATTGGCCATCTGTTTGAGGATGAAAGCTGTACTCAAATCCAAACGAGTTCCCATAGCCTCCTGAAATTGTCCCCAAAACCTTGATGTGAAATGAGTTCCACGGTCAGATACAATTGAAACTGGTACACCATGAAGGCGAATAATTTCATCCATAAATATCTGAGCAAACCTACTTGCATCGTATGTACTCTTTATTGGCAGGAAATGTAAAGATTTTGACAATCTGTCTACAATAACCCACACTGCATCATAACCTTTGGAAGTAGTTGGAAGCCCTACTAGGAAGCCCTACTAAATAATCCATTGTTATCTGCTCCCACTTCCACATTGGAATCTCAAGAGATTGTAGTAATCTAGAAGGTCTCTGATGCTCTGCTTTTACCTGTTGACAAGTCAGACACTTCGAAACAAACTTTGCAATGTTCTTTTTCATACCTTGCCACCAATAATTGCATCTCAAATCATGGTACATTTTTGTAGATCCAGGGTGCATATTGTAGACCGCTTGGTAGGCTTGAGTCAATAGTTCCTTCCTTAGATCTCCAACATCAGGAACAACCACTCAAGAACCAAAATACAAGACACCATTAGCACTAAGTCGAAATTTAGGTAATTCACCTTGTTCAACTTGTTAGATCATCACAATAACCTCTGGATCCTCCCACTGCAATGTCATAACCCGTCCTCGTAAGGTAGGTCTCATATGCATCTCTGCTAGAAACTTAGGATGAATTAAGGATTTTCGACTTAAAGCATCAGCAACTACATTAGCTTTCCCAGGGTGATAGTTAATGGTGCAGTCATAATCCTTAAGTACCTCCATCCACCTCCTCTGTCTTAAGTTCAAATCTCGTTGCTCAAAGATATACTTGAGGCTTTTATGATCTGTATATATCTCAAACTTCTCACCATACAAGTAGTGCCTCCAAATCTTCAGTGCAAACACAACAGCTGCCATTTCCAAGTCATGGACTGGATAATTCTCTTCATGCTTCTTCAGCTGTCTAGAGGCATAAGCAATAATATTCTTGTGTTGCATAAGAACACATCCCAAACCCACTCTTGAAGCATCACAATACACTGAATATCCACTTGATCCTGAAGGTAGAACCAATATAGGTGCATATGTTAATCGATCCTTCAATTCTTGGAAACTCTCTTCACACCTACTCGACCATTCATACTTGGCATTTTTATGAGTTAGCCGAGTTAACGGTGCTGCCAAAGTAGAGAATCCTTTGACAAATCGTCGATAATACCCTGCTAAACCTAAAAAGCTGCGTATCTCAGTAACATTAGTTGGGGTAGGCCAATTCACAATAGCTTCCACCTTCTTTGGGTCAACTGACACACCATCTTTGGACACTACATGTCCTAGAAAAGCTACACTTTGAAGCCAAAACTCACACTTTGAGAATTTAGCATATAACTTTTTCTCTCGTAGCATCTGTAACACTTGCCTAAGGTGTCTCTCATGATCCTCCTGATCAATAGAGTAAATCAATATATCGTCAATAAACACAACCACAAACTGATCCAGGAAAGGCTTGAAATTCATGTTCATCATATCCATAAAGGCAGCTGGGGCATTAGTCAATCCAAATGGCATAACCAGAAACTCAAAATGGCCATATCGAGTCTTGAATGCCGTCTTTGGAATGTCCATCTCCCTAATCCTCAACTGATGGTACCCTGATCTCAAGTCAATCTTAGAAAACCATTTAGATCCACGCAACTGATCAAACAAATAATATATTCTCGGAAGAGGATATCGGTTGCGTATAGTTACCTTATTCAGCTTTTGGTAGTCTATGCACAACCGTAAACTCCCATCTTTCTTCTTCACAAATAGCACTGGGGCTCCCCAAGGAGAAACACTAGGCCTTATGTACCCTTTATTCAACAAATCTTGCAACTGATCTTTCAACTCTTTCATTTCAGCTGGAGCCATACGATAAGGTGGTATAGAGATTGGTTCAGTTCCTGGTTCAAGATCAATACAAAATTCAATCTCCCTCTCTGGAGGTCAGCCTGGTAAATCCTCTGGAAATACATCTGGGTACTCTCTCACAATAGGAACATGATCCACCAAAACATCTTCTTTCTTTATTTCCTTTACCACAGCTAAATAGCTTGCACATCCTTTCCTTAGAAATTTGCTAGCTTTCATGTAAGAGATAAGCTTTGCAGTAGTCACCTTTTTCTCACCCTGAAACTCAAACTCTGCCTCATCTGTGGGATGGAAAATAACTCTTTTTCCAAAACAATCCACTACTGCATGATAAGTGGATAACAAATCCATACCCACTATTATATCAAAACCATCCATATCCAATATGTACAAATCAGCTGACAAGTCACGCCCACTAATTTGAATATTGCATGATCTAATAACTTCACAAACATACACAAACCCGCTCGAAGGAGTAGCAACAATCATAGACTCATCCAAACATACAGGCATAACATCCAAATATTGAACATATTGAGATGACACAAAAGAGTGTGTAGAACCCGAATTAAATAGAATACGTGCATAAGATGATCCAATGGGAAGGTTACATGACACCATAGTGTTACTAGCATCAGCATCTCTCCTGGTCAAAGCATACACTCTAGGGTGTGCACCGCCTCCTCCACTATCAGACTTAGGTCCCTCAATCCTCAAACCTACTTCTCTTTGATCAAGTAGATTGCCCTGCTGAACTTGTGGTCAAGGAAAGTGTTGTGTTGGTGGCCTAACTATCAAAGTCGCCACTTGCTTATGCTGATCGATTGTAGGACAGTCTTTCACTAGGTGACCTTGCATACCACAACGAAAACAAGCTCCTATCCTTTTATAACAAATATCTCCAGGATGTTGTTTACCACAACTTTGGCATCTCCTGAGATTACTGAATTGGTTCTTACTGAATTGCTGACCACGAAAATCCTTCCCTCTACCAAATCTTCCAACTGGTCCTCCACTCCTAGATGATACTGGCAGATTGTTGGTCTATCTTTCTTGCTATCTAAAACCTTGGTTGGAACTCCTTTGTGGTGGCTTATCAAACTTCTGAAATTTTGGTTGACTTTGGACCACTCGACGTTCATTATCTCGCATCTCTAAGGTTCGAGCACAATCCACTGCAGCTGCATATGTCTCGAAACCACGAGGATACATAACCTTGAACATAGAATCATCAAGTCCACGAACAAACCTCTTCACCTTCTTCTCATCATCAGGAACCAAGTGTTTTGCATATCGTGACAGATAAGTGAACCTCTCATCATACTGAGATATTGTCATCTCTGGAGTTTTCACCAATCGCTCAAATTCAAAAGCTCAAGCATCTTTCAAACTCTCTGGTAAGAACCGATCTAACAAGGCCTTAGTAAAGATCTCCCAAGTCCATGCATATGATCCCTCATTCTGGAACCAAACTCCAGCCACACCTACCAACTTAAATGAAGCCAACTCCACCATTCGCTCCCTATCGCACCTTAAGATCCTTCTCCTCTTCTCCATCTCATCAATGAATACCTGAGGATCATCACTTAAGCCAAAAAATATTGGTGGATTCAACTTCAAGAACTCATCCAAAGAGTCATCTTTAGTAGCTAATGTAACATTCTGCTCTAATTGTGTTTGCTGAGTAGCGATAAATTTCTCCATTACTTTCATAATTCTGTCTACACCATCACCACCCTGCCTCTCCATCTCAGAAGTAGGAACATCAGCACTAGGTGGTGGAATCTCATCTCTAGTGACCCTACCAGCGGTAGTGGCCTCAACTGGTGTAGTCTCAGATGTAACATCATTCCTCCTACCTTGGGAGCTTTCACCCTGCTCCCTAACCATATCCATACCACTACGTGTAATGGTCATATCCTCCTATACAAATAAGTGAGAATTAAGTATACCAAAGGACAACACAACAAAAGAGGTTCAAGGACATGACAAATCCTATGCTCCATTATACATAACACATAATTCAAATAATAAGCTAGGCTAAAACCTAGTGCTCTGACTGAGCTCTGATACTAAGTCTGTCACGACCCAATTTTGTGGTCGGTGACCGACGCTAGATTATGTCAAACTTAATAAAATAAACCATAACCTAGCAAGCCTCAAACATAACACATTATTCTCATTAACAGAAATTATCAAAAAAATATTTTCCAACAACGTTGTCTCTTCAAACTTACATTTATCGTTATCCAAACCAGGTAGACATAATTCAAAAGTTGGAGTACACATCTCCAACGTCATATCATCAAACTCATCCTTATAAATTTACACATACATTACATATTAACATAAATCTAAGATCATATGTCAAAGACCAAAAAATATGTACAATGGAGCGACCTAGATCACAAAAGGCAAAGACCATCTGGAGACCTTCAAATATAGCCCGAGATGGAAGACAACGAGCTGAACTCGGATGAAAAATATTCTCCAGATACAACCACCACTCAAAACTCTTCACCTGTTGATTTAAGTAAGGGATAAGTACTTTGAAATACTTAGTAACTAAATATAATAAGTAACATGTATTTAACCAACCAAACATCCCCATCAAACCCAAATACTAACACAAGGCTACTATGACAAAAGGACCGCTTCACAAATAAGGTCATCAAAATAATCGCATATCAAACATAACCAAAAGTTCAGATAGACCTTTACAAACACATAGCACAAATCGGATGAACTTCAGATAGGTCTAGATAGTGTCACTCCCACACCGACACGAGGATACCATATCTTAAAGGCGCCATCAGAAACCAACCCCGCCGGCCAAATAGTTCTGCCCGCCGTAGGCAACCATATCATATCAGACCAACCTCATCGGCCAAATAGTTCTGCCCGCCGTAGGCAACCATATCATATCATAATGTCACATCATAATGCTCAAATGAAAAATGCACAATATGCACTAACAATACCATATTCAAATCATAACAAATAAATAAATTGTGCCAAATAAAGCACGAGTCACATATTATTTGTGCCAAATAAATTGTGCCAAATAAAGCACGAGTCACAACCACCACTCAAAACTCTTCACCTGTTGATTTAAGTAAGGGATAAGTGCTTTGAAACACTTAGTAAGTAAATATAATAAGTAACATGTATTTAACCAACCAAACATCCCCATCAAACCCAAATACTAATACAAGGCTACTATGACAAAAGGACCACTTCACAAATAAGGTCATCAAAATAATCGCATATCAAACATAACCAAAAGTTCAGATAGACCTTTACAAACACATAGCACAAATCGGATGAACTTCAGATAGGTCTAGATAGTGTCAATCCAACACCGACACGAGGAAACCAACTCCGCCGGCCAAATATCAGATCATATACATATCCAATGTATCCTCAGTATATGTGCACATATGCCAACATCCCCGGTTGGTCACGGGTAGACCTCATCATCCGCCATCTCACAAATGACATACCAAACATTCCAAACACACAAAATACATATTGACCACATATCCATATTCATACCAAAAGAGTCCCATATCACGAATTGGGCAAAATAGCCCGAAATAGACAAACAATCCACAAACATCATCAAATCCCATATTGACAAAAACTAATCATATAACCATAATTTAAACCAATCAAAAGTACACCAAATTATACAAATCACCCACATCTAGTTAACTAAACACATGTTACAAAGAATATCCACTTACTAGATAATGGTTGCTCAAACCATTCAAAGAGAAGCTCCGTGCTTCGTTTTACAACTCATGGCACTCGGATTCAAAACGTCGGTTAACTAGTCAAAAGAACATAAACCACTATCATTACCAACCTCTTAAGCATGTAATTAGATCCTAGGTAACATAAAAATACCTTAGTTCATTTCTTAGATTCGGATTTACACAAGGCAGCCCCAAAACCTATGCTTAATTCACAAAACTACACCCCGATGATCAATTTCTCTTCCGCCTTCTATACATACAAATCCTAGCTAAAACTTACTTTAACTTCCTTCATCTAGGTCTATATTAATCTGTTCTAATCTTCACCTACTAGCTTCTTCAAGGTGTAAAATAATTTCTACTCAAATTGAGCAAAATCCTACAAAGTTACTCACCTATTCTTCCAAGTTGTTCAAATCTGTCCACTTTTTCTCCTTCTTCTTTTACCTTCGGTTTCTCCCTTTCTCCTAGGCCTTCCTCTCTGTTTTTCTGTCCTAAATGACCAATTGGTTCGTGCCTATCTTCTGGTCCAAAAGGTTTTCCCTTTTATATGCATGCTAAGTAGCTTAGTCATCCTACTTTCCATTTGCCACCTAGCCAACTTGCAACAGAATTTTCTTTTTGATCCTAAACTTTTTCAGCCATTCAAAATCATTTCTAAACTTCTTAATATGTTCTAATAAGTTCCTAAAAGGAGTCTTATTCAAATAAAGTCACATAACAAATTATTTTCAAATAACTTCCCAATACCGACGAGCTTAGACCAATTTCTGAACACCTTGATTAATTGCTCTGTTACTACCAGATTATTTCATAAATCAGAAAACTCAAAACAACAAAGTTATAGATCCAGATGTTATAAATCCACACAAATTGGAATCAACTAATTTAAAGTCCGGATGAGAAAGTTATGCCTATTTTACCACACGACGACAGACTATGCCTAAATCCTTATAGAACCAACCTTATTTTGTTGTAACAAATTTGGTTGAAGGGTGAGGGTATCACAGAACAGTGGTTGTTGCTAGATCGAAAAGCGATGAGCGTGGTGTATTTGTCGTTGTCTAGAAACGTTGCCTTGCACACGGTGAAGTCAAAGACCACAAAGGAGATGTTGGAGACGTTGTCCAAGATGTACAAAAAGCCCTCAGCAACTAACAAAGTTCACTTGATGAGGAGGTTATTCAACCTTCGGATGGTGGAAGGTACGATGGTGGCCAAGCATCTTCACGAGTTTGATGCGATGATTGCCTAATTAATTGAGCTCGGTTAAGATTGACTTCGCCGATGAGGTACAAGCCTTAAGTTTGCTAAGTTTTTTACCCGATAGTTGGAATGGCATGGTCATGGTGGTAAGTGCCTCGACAGAAAAAGTAATGCTTAAGCTAGATGAGGTGAGAGATTTGATTATGAGTGAGGAGATTCGTAGAAAAGAATCTGGAGTAGCCTTGAGTTCGGCTTTGAGCATGGGTAATAAGGGAAGGTCCGAGCATAAGTCGAAGGGGAAGAAGGACAGGGATAGGTCAAGATCTAAATCGAAGGGTGGTCCAAAGAAGGACAAGAGCTCGGTGTAATATTGGAATTGTGAGCAATATGGTCATTTTAGGGACCAATGCACGACACCAAAGAAGGACAAGTCGGCGGCCAATGCAACAACGGAAGATCGCGGGGATGAGTTAATTTTGAGTGTGAGTAGTCCATTGGAGGCGTAGGTATTAGATTCGAGAGCATCATTTCATTCTTGTAGTGATACAGGGATGATGAAGTATGTCCAAGGTGATAATGGCAAAGTCTATCTAGCGGATGATGAGCCTTTGTAAATTATGGGCATGGGAGATGTTCGAATAAATACTCCCAATGGGTCTTTGTTATTGTTGAAAGGGGTGAGATATATTCCTGCGTTGAAGAGGAATTTGCTGTCCGTGGGGCAACTAGATGTTGAAGGTTAAGCGGTGACCTTTGTTTGTAAGACATGGAAAATTACTGATGTGTGTCTAAAATACGTATTAAACGAATAAGATTTTGAGTCATTTTTAAATGTTTATCTTTATTTTAGTATCATTCTAGTAAATATTTAAGTTTTGGGTGACTAATGGGTCCTTTGTGCTAAATTGTAGGAAAAGGAGGCAAATTTGGTAAGGAATTATACTTGAAGAAGGAGTCCAGCAGGGATGGCTGATTTGGAAGTCAATTTTGGTCAATTTTGGATCTGATTTAGAGGATGTCTATTAGACACAAAATTAAAGATCATTCGTTCTTCTTTCCGTTGATATTAAGTACGTGAAAATCGGAGATCAGAAAAGGAAGTTACGACCAAAACACTGAAGGCTAGTCTGGTAGAATATTATCAGCGAATTTTAAGGGTCAATTTTGGAAATTCGGTCTTCTGATCGTTTAGGACACTAGGGACGAGCCATGTAGGTTTTTACACTTAGGAGGGCTTATATATAACCCTCTAGACTTATTTTTATAAAACATTATTATTCCAGAGTACAAAACCTTAATTTTATTATCTTTGCCATGAGGAACTAAACCTCTAGGTTGATTCGGGGAAGGAGACCCAGGGATTTGATTGTGAGGATCTTGTTTTATTAATCTATATCAGTAGTATTTACTTATTTCCTTGTGCTTATTATTGTTCTTGAATGGTTTGGGTTTGTGAATTTATTCTTGAACATATTTGCCTTTGATTCTTGATTAGCGGTTGCAGTTAGGAATTGAACCTAGGAGCAAGGTTAATTCAACGAGGAACGGTCGTTACCAAACTAATTAACTAGGAATAAGTAAGGCTAGTTTGTAGATACCAAAGTTTTGAGTATAATCGCTAGGAGTAGGAACATCTATTCTTAATGCTATTATCCTATAGAATAGAAATCGGTCGATATTCTGTCTATTAGGTGATAAACAATTAGTTAGGCGGTCGTTTGGCTAGTTGATTGTTGGATGTTTGTGGTCTCTTTGCGGTTGCGGGAGATTTACACCTATTTGCTACATGTGTTAGATTATCTTTTGTGATCCAGTGATCAACCAATCTGTCATGGTACTCTGATCTCGAATCTGCTACTTTTCTCTTATTGATTTCGCTACTTCTACTCTATTTTGTGTTCGTTGATTTCGTACGATCTTGAATCTCACCAAAACCCCCCATTTTAGTTTCTTTGTTAGATTGATTGAATATCGTCCCTCCTTGGATCTGACTCGGTATCTTCCCTTGCTTACTACAAATTTGTAAGCCGCGAAATATCGGTTTATTTTGAGGGGCTTCGACACGCTCGTATTACCAAAGGAGCTAGAGTGGTGGCTCGAGGTTTGAAGGAGGGTACTTTGTATATGATAAGGAACACCCATGAGAGCATTAATGTTGCAGGTGCAACAGATGATGCAGATTTGTGGCATAGTCGCCTTGGCCACATGAGTGAGAAGGGGATGAGGGTGCTATATTCGAAGGGAAATCTAACAGGCCTCAAGACAGTGGAAGTAGAACTCTGTGAGGATTTTGTTTTCGGGAAGCAGAAGAGAGTGAGCTTTTCGTGAGGTGGCAGGTCTCCGAAGGAGCAGAAGCTTGAGTTGGACCACAGTGATTTGTGGGGATCAAAACCAGTGGCATTCTTGGGTGGTTCATTGTATTACAAGATCTTTATTGATGATTCCACGAGGAAGTTGTGGGTCTATTTTCTAAAACATAAGTCTGGAGTCTTCGATGCCTTCAGAAAATGGAGAGCTCTTTTAGAGAATGAGACGGGTCTTAAGGTAAAGTGCTTGAGATTTGACAATGGCAGAGAGTACGAGCTCCAAAAGTTCAAGGATTACTGTGCAGTGAATGAGATTCACATTGAGAAGACAGTAGCTAGAATCCCCTAACAAAATGGCATCACAGAGAGGATGAATAGGACAATCAATGAGAGAGCTAGGGCCATGAGGGTGAAGTGTGGCCTACCAAAGATATTTTGGGTGGATGCAGTGAATACCGCTGCTTTCTTGATCAATAAAGGATCATCCCGCTCCTTTGGAGTGGGAAGGAGGCTGATCTTTCTTACCTTCGAGTGTTTGGTTATGTGTCCTATGTTCATATTGATACAGGTGATAGGAGCAAGCTGGATGCCAAGTCCAGGAAGTGCACGTTCATTGGGTCTGGAGGAGATGATTTGGTTTCAGGTTTTGGGATGAGAAGAACCGCAAGGTTATTAGAAGTCGAGATGTCATATTCAATGAGAAGGTGTTATACAAGGACATGGGGAGTGTATCTGATGAGGTGGGTTCTAGCAGAGAGGTGATCGAGTTAGACATCTTGAACTTGGGTGGGAGCAAAAGGGTACAAGATGGCCAAGAGATCGAGGAGGAGGCGGAATGAAGTTCTCCACCACCAGTGGTTTCGGTAAGGAGGTTCACAAGACAACGTGGATCTCCAGATAGGTATTCGCTAGCTAATTCTATCTCCTATTGACTGATGGAGGAGAACTGGAAGATTTTGTAGAAGACCAAAAGAGTGGACAAGTTGGCAAGTGGAAGCCTGAAATGGATGACGAGATGGAGTCATTGAGGAGTAATGGGACTTGAGAACTAGTCTGACTCCCTAAAGGCAAGAAGCAGCTACAAAATAAGTGGATATATAGAGTTAAGCAAGAGGCAGATGGCACCGATCATTATAAGGCAAGATTGGTTGTGAAGGGATTTCTGCAGAAATTTGGTATTGATTTTAGTGACATTTTCACTTCTGTTGTGAAGCTAACTACTATTTGTATGGTGTTGAGTATGGTGGCTTCAAAAAATCTGATGTTAAAGTAGATGGATGTGAAGATGACTTTTTCCCACGGTGATCTAGAGGAGGAGATCTACATGGCACAACCAGAGGGGTACTTGTCAGATGGTAATGGTGAGCTTGTGTGCAGGTTGAGGAAGAGCTTTTACGGGTTGAAGCAAGCTCCAAGGCATTAGTACAAGAAGTTTTATGGGTTCATGCACGAGATTGAGTTCGTACATTGTGAATTTGACCACTATTGCTATTTCAAGAGATTTGATAATAGCTATATTATCCTCCTGCTTTATGTTGATGACATGTTGATAGTAGGCTCTAGTGCTCATAAGGTGAGCAAGGTGAAGAATCAATTTACTTGGGAGAGGCTAAGCAAATTCTCGGGATGAGGTTGTGAGAGACAAGGCTGCAGGGAAGCTGTTTCTTTCACAGGCTGAATACATTGAGAAGGTGTTGAAGAGATTCAGCATGCAAAAGGCCACACCCAAGTTGACTCCTTTAGGTGGACACTTTAAGCTGTCCAAGAAGGACTCGGTGGTGGGTAGCTTGATGTATGCTATGGTTTATACGAGGCCAGACATAACACATGCGGTACGAGTGATGAGCACATTCATGAGCAATCCAGGTGAGCAGCATTAGATCGCAGTAAAATGGATCCTTGGTTACTTATGAGGTACTACTGATAAGGCCCTGTGTTTTGAGGGCAAAGAGGTGAAGCTAACATGCTATTGTGATACGGACTTAGGGTCAAATGATCATGATGGCAAGAGGAGCACAAGTGGTTATGTTTTCACGCTGGGAGGGACATCGATATCTTGGGCCTTCATTTTGTAAAAGGTTGTGGCTTTGTCAATTGTAAAAAGTGAGTATCTGGTAGTGACGGAAGCAAATAAAGAGATGGTATGGTTGCAAAAAAATTTGGGAGAATTGGGACAAGAGCAAAGTGAAAGAGTGCTCCACAGTAATAGCCAGAGTGCGATACACTTGGCACAGAATCCCGCATTCTACTCAAGGATGAAGCATATTGAGTTGAAGTATCACTACATACAGGATCTCTTGGAGAGGAAAATTTTGCGGCTTGAGAAAATTGACAGAAAAGTGAATCCCGCCGATATGTTGACCAAGGTGGTTACCTTGGAGAAGCTGAAGCTAAAGCTAAACATGGCTTCAGCAGGCCTAGTGAACTAAGCAGAGGTCCGGCGTACCAAGATGTGAGTCTTCAAGTGAATGGTGACAAGTGTTGAGGTCAGTCTCACAGGGTCATAAAGTGAACGGTGACGAGTGTTGAGGTCAGTCTCTAAATAGGAGATTGTTGGGTATGGAACCTGAGGATGGTTCAAAAGTTGATTTGGATTGAATTTGGTGCTCGGGGATGCTCGGGGGACCAATCGGATCGAGAAATGAAAGCCAGGATGTGAGACAAAGAAGCAAAACGAAGTGGTGGTGGGTACCATAATCAACGGGTCGAAAATGATCTTTTTTCTCGTGGTGCTACCGATGACACTCTTTCCCTGATGTCATTTTTTCTCAATAAATTTTACCGCAATAAAATTTTGAGTAGGCTAGCGGCCACGAGTTTGTGAATTCTTCTTTCGACAAATACTATCAATAAAAACTTTACTTATTAAAAAATATTTTTGAAAACTCAATGACAAAACAAAGCACTGTGTTTCAATTGGGGTGGTCGCTCCAGGCCAAGAACTGTGCGCTCTGTATGGCAGAGAGATGGAATCCTCGCCACATCTTCTCGTTAATTGCCCGTCGATCCATGGGGTCTGGACCTTCTTTCTTAAGCGAGTTGGCGTCTCTTGGTGCTCGAGGGGCCGCCTTTGTAATTTCTTGGAGGAGTGGCTTGGCCTTGTTTCTGGGAATCCATCGAGGAATGTTTGGTTCACGCTCCTCGCTTCGATTTGTTGGAACATTTGGCTCTGCCGTCATGGTGTTATCTTCCAGAACCAGACCTTCGACTTCTACTCCCTCATCGCCAGAATCTTGAGGTCTCTCCACGAGTGGTGTTCGTGGTCTGTGCTCTCCTCCTCTTTCGGCGCCCAGGACCTTCTCCTTGCTCTGCAGGCTAGTGGGGATCGTGGGGTCATGTAGTCAGTTTTTCGGATGTAACTGGAGGTAATTTATGGGGTTTGATCCGTTTTACCGTTCACCTTTCTGAAGATCCGCTGTGGTTCTGTGAGATTGGTTGTGTTCGATGGGCTTTGCCTTGTAGTGCTTTTGCACCTGTTTTTGTAACTGTTCCGGATGTTAATACATATACTGTTACAAAAAGAAATTGCCACTACCCCTCAAATTCAATTGTATAACTTTCCCACCCTACTAGTACTACTACTACCACCAAAGTAACTTAAGAAAACCCCACATTACCCCACCCGAATACTGTGTGTTTTAGGCCATGCACCCTCATAATAAATTATCCCGTCTATTTTCAGCAAGAAATAGGTCGTAGGGAACCTTTTTGTATGTTTTTATTTATTTATTTATGAAGTTCTTTTTTCGCAAAAAAAAAATTATTTGGTCTTTTTCTCATATTTATATCAACAACCAACCATTTCATTTATTAAAATAATAAAAGGCTACCATACCTAACATGCTGTCGATATAAATTCTATTTCCCCAATCCTCATTGGACCGGGTATGGATTGGGTACGGAATGCCCAGATTCTGAACCATTCGGAATGAAAACAGCCGGGAGTTTTTTTGCAAAAAATGCTAAAATACGGAGACAAAAATGAAAAAAACTATGAGCAAACACAGGCCTAAAATAAATACCATTATGACATAACAGCGCATGCCAGTATCACATAACAGCGCATGCCAGTATCACATAACTACGCATGTTAGTATGACTTTTTTACAAAAATGCTAAAATACGGAGACCAAAATGAAAAAAGTCACGTGCACCAATATCACAAATGGGACTTGCCGCTGTCACAACTGCGCATGCCAGTATCACATAACTGCCCATGCCAGTATCACATAACTGCGCTTACCAGCGCGGTCCCCCCTTTACTCCAAACCGTTCGAAAAAATTTCTTCACTTCGTACCCAATCCAAACCCCATTGAACCATCAATTTGGTCTATTTCCCATATTAATATCGGCAACCAACTCACCCTTCCACCTGCCAAAGGAGAAGTTCATTTCGGGGTTGCTGGGTCACCTTGAATTTAGTTTTACCACTTTGATTTTGAGTATAACAAATAATTTCATCGAGAATGAGTCTTGAATTTTTTTTTTTTGAAAGATAGTCTTGAAATTTTATTGAGAACAAATAATATCATTAATCAAAGTCAAACGCTATACACAATGTTTGATCGAATTTTACATGAATAAAAATAATTTCAATGATGCAAACATGATACCTTAGCTTATCTAGGCTTGCTCAGTCTATTCCAATTCCAGATATATAAATATATTTATGATCGGCTCCCAATTTTTTCATTCTCTCGCCATTAAAAAATGCCCATAGTATATCAAAAAGCAATAGAAAAAATATTTAGGTGGTCCACTTTCGGACCAACACCCAAGAAATTTCTCATGACGCAGGAGTGACTTCCTTGTACCCGGAGTTTTATATGTATTCATGCACACCATGCACCTTAGTGGGTAGCAATATATATATATATAGACTAACCTTCTATCATTCTAAATCACATACACACCTCTCTTCTCTTCCAAAAAATACCAGACCATCTCCTTGGTAGCCACAATAAAATGGAATCGTCTACTCAAAACGCAGTGACTGTTCTGGATGTTTGCCGGATAACCCCAGCTTCAAACTTGCCCGAGTTCTCCATGCCCATCACATTCTTTGATTCCTGGTGTCTCCAAGTCCCCGCCATGGAGACGATATTCTTCTACCAGCTCCCCGAATCGTCCCTTAGTCATTTCAACTCAGTCATCGTCCCAAACCTCAAGCGCTCTCTCTCACTCACCATCACCCACTTCTTCCTTCTTGCCGGCCGCCTCACGTGGCCCCCACTCGACCCAATACCCTCCATCCTCTACAAACCAAACGACTCTGTTTCGCTCACAATCGCAGAATCCACAAATCCGGAGTCCTTTATCCGCCTCTCCGGGAACAAGCCATTCAAGGCCAGTGAGTCACGCCCATACGTGCCCGAGTTGCACACGACCGACTCAGATGCCGCGGCTATCCCTCCAGTTGACGTTGTTCCCCAACCACGGTATCGCGATGGGCGTTAGCTGGCACCACGCCGTTCTCGATGGAAAGAGCTTGGCCTTGTTCATGAAAGCATGGGCCCACATGAACAAGCAACTGCAATTCTCCACCAGCCTGGACTCGGCATCATTGCTGCCTCCAGAGCTGACCCCGTTTCTGGACCGATCTGTGGTCAAGGACTCCGAAGAGCTTTGCTTGAAGGTCCTCGATCATTTGGAGGAATCAAGGCCTCCTTCTGGCTCGAGAAGAACCTTGAAGCTGACTCCCATACCTGACCTAGATCCAACCCTAGTACGCGCAACTTTCGAGGCTTCCCTCGACGACGCAAGGAAACTAAGGGAAGTGGCTTTGTCCAAATTGGGTAACAATGAAACCCTACATTTGTCGACCTTTGTGCTCCTTTATTCATACTCATTGGCCTGCTTTGTCGAGGCCAAGAAACGTCAGCTGACAAGTTTCAAAGAGGTGACTTGCGCAATATCAGCGGAATGTAGAACCTACTTGGACCCACCACTTCATGATAATTACATAGGTAACTGTCTCGTTAGTTGCTTTATGAATGTATCAGAAGAAATAGCAAGGGGAGACAATGGGTTTGTGGATGTTGCTAAGATCATTAGCGAGTCTATTCAAGTATTTAGGAACAAGTCTGTTTATCAAGCGTTCAAGGAAAACCTTCATCCTCTCAGTCCGCCTGGTGAAGGAAATTTTTTTTTCGGGGTTGCCGGATCACCCCGACTTGAGTTCTACCAAACAGATTTTGGGTGGGGGAGACCCGTCATGTTTGAAGTCACGTCTTTAGATTGGACTAGAGGCATTTCCATGGCGGACACGAGGGATGCAAATGGCGGAATTGAGATTGGCCTGGTCCTGACTAAGGGGGAGATGGAAGTATTTGACTCCTTGTTTGTGCGCGGCCTTGAACATCTGTCGGGATAAGTTACGTGTGGTTTTTTTAAATAATTTTTATCAACAACTCTGTCCTTGGTTATTGTTTCCCGGTGAAAGATTATCTTTTCATCTCGGGTTGGTTTCTGTTTGGTTATTTTAAAGCCATGTGATATTGAAATATCCAACTAATTTAATTTCGAGTCGGGTGAGATTTTTTAAACTTAATAAAAACTTCTCCGATTATGCTAAAACAAAATGAGAACCATAGAATCGATCTAAACCGGGACCAGATTTGGTCTTGGAACAAAGAATCCAGGACTAATCTGGATAGCAAAATATTCGATATATACAGAGTAAACTATTCTATCATAACTAGGTAGACCATTGGATCATAACTGGTTTACATATGAGCCTTTGTAGATATTGAGCAAAGGGGATGTTCGGATCAATACCCCGAATGGATCTATGTTGCGATTGAAAGGGGTAAGGCATATTCACAGGCTGAGGAGGAATTTCTTTTCTGTAGGGACAGCTAGGTAATGAAGGTTATGTGGTGACCTTTGGCAAAAGATCATGAAAAAATAGCAAGGGAGATATAGTAGTGGCTCGAGTATTGAAGAAGGATATGTTGTACATGAAGAAGAATACCCATGATTATATTGACCTTGCAGGCACAAGGGACAATGCAGATTTGTGACATGGTCGACTTATCTCGTTTCACATTAGGCACATAAGTGAAACAAACACAACCAAAAACTTTAAGATTTTGGATAAAAGGTTTGTAACCATACCAAGCTTCAAATAGAGTTTTTTCTTGCACTATTTTTATAGGAAGCCTGTTCAATAAGAAAATAGCAGTATTTGCAGCTTCTGCCCAAAACTTCTTAGGCAGCTCTTTCTTATGTAGCATGCATCGAACCATCTCTATTATAGTTCTATTCTTCCTCTCACTCACTCCATTTTGTTACGGAGTGTAAGGAGCAGTCAATTGGTGCTCAATGCCAGCATCTTCACAAAACATATTAAACTGGCCTAAGGTGTACTCTTTCCCATTATCAGATCTTATAACCTAAATTTTGCAGCCACTTTGATTCTCAATCCAAGCCTTGAACTTCCAAAAAACTCCTGCTACTTCATACTCGAATTTCAAGAAATAAATCCAGCACATTCTACTAAAATCATCAATAAAGAGAACATAATATTTACTTTCCTTTGAAGATAATTCAGGTAGATGACCTCCAATATCTGTATGTATCAGCTGCAAATTTGTTGTAGCCCCATTGGTTGCATGTAGAAATGCCAGCCTCGTTTGCTTTCCATACTGGCATGCTTTGCAACTTGACAGGTGATCATCCAGAGGAGGAATTTCTTTTGCAAGATTCATTCTCCTCATATAGAGTAGAGCAGCATGGTTGAAATGCCCCAACCTTTTATGCCAAAGTTCAGTTGTAGTAATTGAACTCATCACAATAGCTTTCTCCATCTCCATCAGATCCAAAGAGAAGCTTTTTCCCTTCATATTCACTTTGAATATATCTGCCCCACTTGCATCTTTGATCAAACACATCCTGTCTTCAAAAACAACCTTGTAGTCTTTTTCAAGTAGGTGCCCCACACTCAACAGGTTCTGATTAATCTTAGAAACATAAAGAATATCTTGAATTAACTTAGTACGAAGACTACTTTCAATAGCAATTGTTCCTTTACCTTTAACAGGAATGAAATCTCCATTCCCAATTCTGACCTGTGACACAACAACCTTGTTGAGCTCTTTGAATAGCTTAATATCATGTGTCATATGGTTTGTGTAGCCACTATCAATCAACCAACTTTCATTTTCATTGCTGGTTGCAAAACAAGAAGCCATAAAAAGCTGATCCTCCTTCTGCTCGACAACCTGAGCTTCACTTTGCTATTGTTGCTCTTTTGACTTGCATATCTTTGCAATATGTCCCAACTTGTTGCACTTGTTGCATCTAACATCTGGCTTCCTTCAACATTTATAAGGTGGATGACCCTTCTTTCCTCAATGCTGACATAGTGGATAGTCTGGTTTGTCACTTCCATCTGTCACGCCTAAACTTGTTTCTCGCTTAGTCATGCCGGCACTCGAGGTTGTCTCACCCCAAGTCAGTCTTCACTCTCACACTCGCACTCTCTCTCCCGAAAAGAGGTTAAGTATGCCTCATAATTTTTTTGGCACTCACTCGCACTTTGAACAGGAAATTGGCACAACGAAGTAAGTACTTTATTCACTCTATCTTTCTGGATGATTTACACAATGGGGGTCGACCCTATTTATAGACAATGTGGGCAGGCCCCTCTCTTTATAACTCTTGGCCGAAAAGCCATGTACAAGCCTACAGTAAAGGGGCACCTGTGGTGCTTACAGTCTGGCTAACTTGGTCTGCTGGGTGGCCTATTTTGTGGCCCCTGGCAGCCCTTTGGTGCCCTTCCTTCCTTTCTATCGCAGCCTTTCATGCCTAGGCTGTGATTCCATGGCAACCCTTCGCTGGCTGACTCGCAACCCTTCGTTAGCTGGCTGTGTTCTCCTTCACAACTCCTTGCAAATCAGTCTTCCCCTTCGTGGCTCTTCATTGTGTGCCAGGAAGGCCTCCTTACTCGTACCTCCTCGTACGTCTACCTGGCCTTGGAGGTGCGAGGTGTGACATTCTCCCCCACTTAGTTCTGCGATGCCCTTATCGCGGCTTCGAACTCGGCAATCTTCTCACGAAATTGCCATAGGTCATAATCTCTTTCCCAACTAGCCTCGCTATCCGATTGTCTTTTCCATCGAACAAGATACTCCTTGTAGCTCAGGTTGGGTCCCCTTGCTGGAATGACTCATCGCACCTCGATCTTTTCTATCTCCTTATCGTAATGGGAGTGAATGTTGGTCGGGGCTTGCTGTGACTCTTGGCGACTTGGATCCTCCTTATCCATATGGTAAGGCTTGAGCAAACAGACGTTAAACACCGGGTGAAACTTCAAATTGCTCGGTAGGTCAAGTCTGTACGCCAGCTTTCCTACTCGCTCCACGACTCGGAAAGGCCCTTTGTAACGCCTTATCAAGGCCTTGTTCAGCTTCTACGCGGCCTTGGACTGGTGTGCTAGGAGTTTAACTAGCACAAGGTCCCCCTCTTTAAAGGACACGTCCCTCCACTTTATGTCCGCCCACTTCTTCATCTTCTTTTGGGCTCGGGCCAAATAAGCCTTCGCCATCTCTTTCTTCTCATGCCAATCCTTTGCAAATTGGTAGGCAGCAGGGCTTACACTCGTGTATCCCATCGCAACTGTTGATGGGGTGAGGGGTTATTGCCCTATTGTGATTTCAAATGGACTTGCTCGCGTCGCCTCACTCTGATGCAAGTTGTAAGAGAATTGTGCCACGTCAAGCAACTTCGCCCAATCTAGTTGGTTGGTGTTGATGTAGTGGCGGAGATAGATCTCCAACAGCCCATTCACCCGCTCCGTCTGTCCATCGGTCTGCGGATGTACCGCTAATAAAAAGTTGAGGTTAGACCCCATAATTTTGAAGAGCTCCCTCCCAAAACGTCCAGTGAACTGTGAATCGCGATCACTCACTATAGACTTCGGCACTCCCCATACTTGATGACATGCTTGAAAAATAGCTTTGCCATTTCTTCCGCTGTGCACTCTTTCGGTGCGGCGATGAACACCCCATACTTAGAGAACCTGTCCACCACCACGATGATTGTTCTGTAACCTTCTGATTTTGGAAGGCCTACGATGAAGTCCATCGAGACACTTTCCCATGGCCTCTCTGGTATCTGCAATGGCTCAACCAACCCTCCAGGCCTTGTTTGCTCAACCTTGTCTTGTTGGCACACCAAGCACGTCCGAACGTAGAGTTCGATGTCATGTTGCATCTTCGGCCAATAAAAACTTTCTTCGACAAGCGCCTGGGTGCGCACCATTCCAGGGTGTCCAGCCCACTTTGTATCGTGACACTCCTGAATGATCTCCCTTCGTAAACCTCCCCACTACGGAATGAACAACCTATTTCTGATGGTGTAGAGCAGCTCATCCTTCTCCCAGAATCTGCGGGTCTTGCCTTCCCGCACTTACGATCGCAACTGCTCCATGATAGGGTCATGCCCCATCCCCTCCTCTACCTTGTCCATCAAGGGCAGTTGTGGTAGGCTTGTCACAAAAATTGCGGCCAACTCGGTCTTGCGACTAAGTGCGTCAGCCACCACATTGGTCTTTCCCGTCTTGTACTCCATCACAAAATCAAACTCTGCGAAGAAGTCTTGCCATCTTGCTTGTTTCGGTGAGATCTTCTTTTGCGTTAAGAAGTAACTCGTCGCAACGTTGTCTGTCTTCACCACAAACTTTGAACCCAGCAAGTAGTGTCTCCACGTCCGAAGGTGGTGCACCACTGCGGTCATCTCCTTCTCTTGGACGGTATAGCGCCTCTCCGTGTCATTCAACTTGCGACTTTCGTAAGCAATTGGCTGAGTATCCCTTGATAAACTTCTGATAGTAGTTCGCCAACCCAAGGAAGGACCGCAATGTGGGGACCTTCGTTGGTGGCTCCCATGCTTGAATTGCCTCCATCTTCTTTAGATCCATCCGTAGGCATCCTCCTCCAATAAAGTGGCCAAGGAAAGGCACCTCTATTTGGCAAGTTCTAGATAGTGTCACTCCAACTCCGACACGAGGATACCATATCTCAAAGGCGCCATCAGAATCCAACCCCGCCGGCCAAACAGATCACATCAGAATCCATTGTATCCTCAGTATATGTGCACATATGCCAACATCCCCGGTTGGTCACGGGTAGACCTCTGCCTACTAGACGTCCATATCACAGAGTCGAGCCATCCATATAACAGACTTTCATATCATAACAAATTCATAGGCTCCCAAATATATCAAACATATCCAGTGCCCCTCTGGGCCAGATTAAACAAACTTTTACAAATCATAATGTCATACCATATGCTCATATGATAAATTCACAAATGCACTCACGTTATCATATTCAAATCATGACAAATAAATAGAGTGCGCTAAAGAAAGTACGAGTCATATATTATTTGTTTACCAATTTTGGCTCCATGAACACGTGGATTTGACCATCCTCTTTGTCAAAATTCAGATTTAATAACAGCCACGTTAGGTTTCAAAACTCATAGATAAACTCCAAAACCTGTAATAATAAATCGATGCCTCTATTATGGTCAAGAAACAATACTAAATTTCTGATTTAATTAGTACTTCTTAAGGACATATCCGATCTCTTTCATAAATTTTCTTCGAAATGAATTATCATTATCTACGTAAACATTTTCATTCACACTTCCCTTAATTTACAATTACTATCATGGAAGTCAACAACTAGCCTTGACTGATTTTAGTATAAACTTCGATACATTAAATTCTCACGTTTCTTCTGTAAGAAATTATATTTACACTATCTAATAAAATATACCCTCATGCTCGTAACCTGCTGTAAACTATACGGTAAGATTTTATCTTTACAATTTTCCCTAGTAATAGTACACACCTACGGTTGTTTGCTAACTAGGAGCAACATATTCATGTTATTCATGCTTAACAAATAAAGATAAGCACTTAGCTTACTAAATTTCTTGTTCTCTGGTGCGTTCTTCTTTTCTTTATGTTCATGTCCACACATGTACTTAGCCATGAGTTAATTATCCACAAAATTTATCTAAACAGTCACTTGACCCCCTCTTTTCATCTCGTACACCTTCTTCTTTTTCTTTCAATGAAACTAAATCAATAGCTACTGATTTTTATATACATGTATATTCACCAAATTTTCCAAGTCCACCGCCTCTTCTATTAATTTTCTAGTCCTAACAACAGAATCATCTCCCTAACTTCATTTACATACTAAGGATTAAACTTAACACAGCAAAATAAGTTTACCTTTCCACCGTTTTACTTTTCTATTATTAAGATGGGTTCTCTTTCTTCCATTTCATTTCTGCCACCCTTCTCCTCTTTTACTTTCGGTGGATCTTTTTTTTTTTTAAGGTTAAAGCTGGATCTTATTTAAATCAACCAATTTTAGCCCACTTCTCTATTTAGAGTTTCGGTGGCAAATTATACAAGCTGCCACGTTTTCATCTTTTTCCTTCCCTTGCCACGTTTGTAGCTAAATTTTGGTTTACTTATCTTCACCTTTATTTTCTGATTTATCTCTTCCTTTTTTTATGTCCTCACTTAACAAAATTAAACTAGTTCGCTTTTATCTAATTATTTTTGTCCTTTGCTATCTCTTCAATTGTTTCCGTGAAATTCGTGAGAAGTTATCATGTTTCATGACTTACCACGTTTTCTAGTGTGGTGTCACGTTTCTTTTTGTCATACGAATGTGTGATTTTATATTTATTCTTTTCAAAATTAATGTTACATCTAAAATTGAATATACTACCTACATTAATTTCTCCGTTCCTTGTGCATTACTAACGCTGCAAATTATTGCAGGTCAAATCGTATCTATTAATTTTCAAATAGCTAATTATTGTAGTTAATATTTAACATAGTATATTCTTATCTAATCGAATGACTTAACATACTTGATTCATTTGGTCGGGTATTACATTTATATTCTTATCTAATCGAATGACTTAACATACTTGATTCATTTGGTCGGGTATTACACTTACCGTCATCTAGTAGGCCAGAATCATCGACCTTGGAGGGAGACCTCGAAATGCCCGCCTGGTCACTCGCTACCAAGTGGTCGACCTTTTGCTTCTTCCTCAAAGGAGTTTTTCCGGGCCTCCGAATAGTGTCAGCCTTCGCAGGTGTATCTTTGAAGAAGGTGAAGGCCCCGGTTAGTTGCTTGTCGTTAACCTTCCAACACGTGAGTGTCGCCCACCAAGCCGCGAAGGCGGGAGAACGACCGGAAGAGAAGTTGAAGCAGCTGATTATGCTTCAGTGTAAGAGGTAACTGTTTGCCACGAGGGAAAGTTCCACCTTTTCCCATTGATGTGAGCCTCGGTCGGCTCGGTGTCCATTGAGAAGGTAGTTGGTCGGGAACGGAATCCATTGGATGAGACCTAGCTGCTCAGCGGCAAAGTGAGGATTGTAGGGTGCTACGACCATCCTCCAGGGACAACTTCCACTAATAAGGTCTCGGGCGGTGAGTATGCTCTTCCAAGCATCGGCGCTATGAGTCACCTTAGAGAAATTGAGGAAGTTAGGACGGCAAGTCGCATGAAGAAGTGGAGAAGTTTGATTACCGCTACGATCCTTGTTGAAGGCCTGGAAGTAAGGACGAAGACCTTTTGTGGGTTTCTTTACTCGAGCCCGGAGAAGATGGTGGCCGTAGCTAGGTAATGACCCATCATATGTAGAGTGTGAAGGTGTCAACTTGGGGAAGTAAGCTAGGCACCATATGGCGACCATCCATAAGTGTTGATAAAGATGGCCATCTGATCGTAGATATGAGAGAGGATGAATTGCCCCATTACCATTTTCCATCGCTCGGCTAGTACAGCGGCTAAGTTGAAGTATTCATTTGACACACGTTTGGAAGACGGGCAGGTGATGTAGTGGGTAATCCAAAGGAGCAAGAAGGCCGTGTGCTCGTCCCTACGGCGAAACTCATCGCCGGGCGCATAATCAGGGGCACTTGCATTCGCAGTGGTGACGGGGTTGGGTTCTCTTCGACGATCATCATCCCATAATCGATAGGCTTTGACATAGGCGGGAAAACCATTTGCTACTAGCCTATTGGCCTCATGCCGTACCCGGCCATTGGCGTCAGACACTGGGGTAGACGGGAGGATCGGTTCACCATCGGGATGAAGGCCAAAAAGGGCAGCCATATCGTATAGTGTGATAGTCCTCATTCCTACAAGGGGAGGTAAGATGGATAAGAAGCTTGATGAGGGCGAAGAAGAATCATCTATGTTAAGGGTAGCTTACCAGAGCGGAAAAGAAACACGTTGGCACTAGGACACCAATAAAGAAGCAAGGTGTCGAGTAGTGGACGACATGACTCAATGCGGTGTGCGCAGAGGGAAAAGAGTGCGCTGATGCCGGTTTGGTCCCATTGTGGTTGGTGGAATTGTTTCAGAACGGCATGCCAACTCTCGAACTCTTGGAAGGGTGTAGGCCATCCGCGGTACCCATTACAATTGTTCCAAAAGTATAAGTTGAAAGGAGCGCCTTGAAAGAGAGGCACGTCACGGTAATAGACCGGAAGGAAGTCTTCAAAGTCTTCAAAGTCTTCAAAGTCTTCAAAGGTCTCGATATCAGGAAGTCTCCAAGTGTGGATGTGATGAGGACGTTGGAGGAGCGCTTTTCTTCCTTCTCGATATCAGGAGGTATCGGCATGATCATCCTAGCATCACTAAACAAACAAGGGTTAGAAAAGACGGTGTTAAAAGGACGGTGGGAACACCCGTTTGATCGCTTTGGATTATCGGACCTAGCGGGCGAAGCCTACTAGCGAGAGTGCTTTCTCGCCTCAGACCTAGCAGGCAAAGCCTACTGGTGAGAGTGCTTTCTCGCCTCGGACCTAGCGGACGAAGCCTACCGGCGAGAGTGCTTTCTCGCCTCGGACCTAGCGGATGAAGCCTACCGGCGAGAGTACTTTCTCGCCTCGGACCTAGTGGGCGTGAGTGTTTTCTCACCTTGAGTCGAGCAAGGGAGAGCAAGTTCCTCATGGGCCGTTCGGTCGAGCCCAACTCGGGTCACTAAGGCCGAATCTACCTAGGCGAGATATATCAAGCTTTTATCTGAAGTGCGTAGAGGAATTGGTGAACCGGCGTTGGTTCGTGATGGAAAGTAAGGCTCGTGTGGTGCATTCTCCTAGATCAAGGTCTAAGCTATGGAATTACCCCAAGTTCAAAAGCCAAGAGGAAGAAGTGCAAAATGATGGGTTTGGCATTTTCACAAACACTTGGTGTGCAAGTGTTAAAGCTTGGAAACATACCTTGAAGGGGAGTTAGAAGCGAGCCAAAAGAAGTACAAGGGATTTGCAAGCCTCCAAAAGGTGGAGGGCAACTCTAGTCCAAGGCAAATAAGTCCTCCTACAAGTTGTAAGATTTGACCAAGAAGTGAGCTACTATCCTATTCTTCTTTACAATCATAATGTAGAAGGGAGGAAAACTCACTTTGAAGATTAAACACACCTTGGCAACTTTGGAAATGGAGGAGTGATTCAAATTCTAGTTAGAGTGGTTAAGAGAGGAAAAATGGAGGCCAAGCTTTGATTTCCATGGTGGATGTTGGGAAATGAAGAGTGGTGAGAATGTGAAGAGAATGGGAGGCTTTGTTCTCTTTAGGCTAAGTCAATGGCATATTTGGGGCCCACCAAGTCAAAGAGGGAAGTTTGAAATTCAAAGGAGTCAAGTTTGACCCTAGCTTGAAAATTCGGAGGGAAACACGTCAACATTTCTCGGAATGGACGCCTCGAACTATCGACGTGCCGGGGGCATTGTTGGAGCACGAAATTAATGTCTCGGAGTTATGACGGTCTATCTCCGAATGTGCGGGAATCGGCTCGGGTTCTTCAGAATGGGGAGCCCGGGCAAGAGGTCCCTCTCGCCCGTGTAGGCGAGACCAAGCGCTCACGGAGAGCCTAGGCGAGAGGCCCCTCTCGCCCACGTAGGCGAGACCAAGCGCTCACAGGGAGCCCGGGCGAGAGGCCCCTCTCGCCCGCATAGGCGAGACCGAGCGAGGGCTCTTCTCACATGGCTGAGTCCTATCGAGAAATTCGTCCGACTCAAATAGGCGAGAGGCCGGTAGGAGGCACAAGCGAGAGGCCGAGTGAGAGGCCTACAGCGAGAGGCCGAGTGGCGAGAAGCCGAGTGAGAGGCCTACGGCGAGAGACCAAGCGAGAAGCCTAAGGCAGGAAGCCTAAGGCAGGAAGCCTAAGGCGAGAAGACGAGCGAGGAGCCTAAGGCAAGAAGTCGAAGGTGAGAAGCCAACTTGGACCCGAGCAGGAAGCTCATTTGACCTTCGTAGGCGGGAAGGCGATTTCGGGAATAGGTCCACTTTGGTTGAGGAGGCCTTTCGCCTGAGCCCATTTTGAGATTCACTTTGGGCCTGACGAGATGTCCGTCTTGGGCGATGACGGACTTGAGTCAAGATTTTGCGTGGGAGATTCGAGAAGGTCAAAACGATCTATATTTTCCTAACTTGAGCCGAGATTCTCAATATTTGGCAAGACTTGGTAAGTTCCTCTTTAGACCGCGATCGCTTGGTCGTCACGCTTTGAAAGCTTCCTATCCGAGGATGGAATTTGCTCATTTAAGGAAGACGGCTTGTATTGAGCCGAGAGGATCCCGTCATGTTAGGAAAAAATAATTTGAAGCGGATCTCTCGGGATTGAGACTTGGAGCCGAAGGTCTTGGAGGCGGTTTAGGATTTCCTATTGTGAAGGCGTGGAGGTTAGGTCAAGGCACTTTATATAAGGAGGGCTCGGGCGAGAGAACGGACATCAACCAACAACACAACACACAACTACTTTACTTTTACTTATCATTGTTGCTTTTGCTTTCCTTAGCCCGTAGTCCGTAGTTCATAGCTTAGCCTAGTCTAGCTTAGTTAGACCGACTTTGGGACGACCACTCCAGATCCGTCTCGGGTTACTTGTTCCCTTTTCCCCGCAACAGTATCTAAACATTAACTCAGCAAAAGTGTAAAACAGTACACCCGATTAAGCCGAGGCGAAGTAGATTACTTCTTGTTGCAATCCTGTCCTGCAATGTGAGCCAGAGAAAACAGGAAATTATGAAAGGAACAAGGCCAGCTCTCTCCTTGCACATTACCTCAGGCGAGACAAATGCGAAGTTGAGAAGGCCAATTTGTAGACACTCTTAACTGGAAAAAGATATCGAACTTTTATCGAGTGAATTTTCCTTTAAGCCTTCCTACCTCTTGGTGAATGTTGGTAGTTGCACCGGTTTAGCCCGTTTGTGAGTCCCTCATCGCAGATAAGAAAGAATAATAAATAATCAACTGCAATCGGTCCCAACAAGTAGTATAAAAATCTAAATACTCAATGGATTTTTTATCTATAAATTTTTTTCTCCTTCTAAAAGATCACGCAGAATGATTAGATCTATGAATCCTTTTTCAAAGAAAAGTTAGCCCGCAATAAAATAGTGTTATACCCCTAGATGCCCAATCAACTAATGTGGACAGAACTATCTAGTTTTGAGTTCAAGTAGCATTTTAACCACTAACCACAAATCATACGCTTATATTTCAACATCAGTCAATTCGAGTATAATTTTAAATTATAGATAATCGCCCAAACAACTAACTTTTTTTTTTAGGTAAACATTCATTCATTGATAATACACGAATCATACATAGATATCAGTCACAGGCCCTCCTCATACAGAATAGGTACTAACACAGGAGGAGGGTTAGAGAAAACAACAGATTGACAATGCCTAGGAAGAGACAGTTTAGCTAAAGCATGTGCAGCAAAGTTGGCCTCACGTCGAAAGAAATTGAACCGGACATCCACTGCATCAGGTGCCTGCAATCAGCAACCAACATAGCCAAATCACTGCGATCGTCCAAATTGCCTTGCAGGGCTGACACCAACGGTTTACAGTCCGATTCAACTATCAAGCACGGAAAGCCGAGTGAGAAAGCAAGCTCCAGTCCTTCACGAACCGCATGCGCCTCCAAAAGAACAGGATGAATCAGCTGGGGGAGCAATCTGATGGAACCTGCAATGAATAGACCTTCACTATCACGGATTACCGCCCCAACTTGGCCTCTGCCCAAGTTGAGGCCTGCATCAGTGTTCACCTTGTGCCAATCCAATGGTGGAGGACCCCATTGTTGAGGGGATATCTCGATAGGTTCGTTTGGACGGGATGCAACCTGCACGAAATCTTCCCCGTAGCGCGCTGCAGCAGCCAAGATTTCTGGGGCATCAACCGACGAACCTTGCTGGAACACATAAGCATTTCGAACCTTCCACACCCCCCAAAGCCATGCAACTCTACGTCCCCTTTCCTTATTGTCCACCGATCCCAGAAGTTGGGTAAGTGCTACCTCCGTCGTTGAGCTGGCCAGGATGTTTAAAGTCACGCCAGCCTCAGACCAGAAGAACACGGCAGTAGCACACTCAAACAATACATGGAGGACAGATTCTTCAACAAGGCCACAGAAGGGGCAGGGAGCCACCTCAACAATTCCTCTTCGCATCAAGTTCAACCGGACAGGTAAATTATTATCCAAAACACGCCATAAGAAGTATTTGACGCGAGGAGGGCAATCCACCCGCCAACAAAGATGCCCGGTTGACCTACTTACTGATACACCGCTTGGCGGTCCGTATTGAGCCCACCATCTCTCCAAGTCTACAAAGTACCCGCTCCTTACTGTATACCTACCATGAGAGGTTCTTGTCCACCGAACCAGGTCATTCGGTCTTCGTGCGGTGAGATGGATGGATCGAATCCTGGCGGCATCTTCACGCAAGAAAAGAGTGGTGAGAAGATCATCGTTCCATCGCAACGACTCCTCTTCAAGAAGATCAGAGACCATTTGAAAGGCATCCGCTCCTTGACTAACATAGGCAGGCCGACCAGTGGAGGAATCAGGTAGCCATACATCCTCCCAAATATGAATGTCCATTCCATTACCCACCCGCCAACCAAGACCCTCTTTGAGCAACGAAAGACCATTAAAAATACTACGCCAAGCATAACTCGGGCTGTAGCCCACAGAGGAATCCATAATAGAGCATCTCGGGTAGTAGCGGGCCTTAAAGATACGTGCGGTCAATGAGGTCAGGTAAGTCAAGAGACGCCAAGCCTGCTTTGCCAACATAGCTCGATTGAAAGAGTTAAGACGTTTGAAATCAAGCCCCCCAGCACGTTTTGATCTACATATTTTGATCCAGCTGCGCCAATGCAACTTTTTCTGATCACCAGTGCTACCCCAATAGAAGTTGCACATCCGCTGCTCAATTCTTTCGCAAGTCTCGGGAGGAAGTAGAAAGCAACTCATGACGTAAGTTGGAATAGACTGGAGAGCAGACTTGATTAGGGTCTCACGTCCGGCACACGATAGTGTCCGCTCTTTCCAAGTGGTGGCCTTCAGCATTACTCGCTTCTCAAGACAGTCAAAAACCTGCTTCTTGGACCGCCTTATTATTGTCGGGAGGCCCAAATACTTCTCATCCTCTTCAACCCGTCGAAACCCCAGTAGGGCCACCAACCGAACCTGATCCTCTTCTGACATATTGGCACTGAAGGAGACAGAACTTTTTTGGATGTTCACCTTTTGACCCGAAGCACATTCATACTGATGTAAAATATGTAAAAGGGAACAAAGTTCGGCTTCCGTAGCCCGAGCCAGAAGCAAAGCATCATCAGCAAAAAACTAAGTGAGTTACCAGAGGAGCTTGTTGGGCAACCCGCAAACCATGAATAGATTGAGTAACCCACGATGGCCAGTGGTCTTCTTCTTCAGATAGTGAAAGGCCTCAAAGGCAATCAAGGCATTATCAGTGATTAGTCGACCCGGCACAAAGGCCTCTTGGTTCTCATGGATAATGTCCGGGAGAAAAGATTTCAACCTATTTGTGATTGCCTTAGTGACCAGCTTCATTATTACATTGCATAAGTTGATCGGTCTGAAATCACTGCATGTCATAAGAACTTTGACTTTCAAAATTAAAGCAAGAAAGGTGTGGTTAATGTTAGACGGGTCAACCCCTTCATTCAGAATTGCCAAAGTAGTATTAATGACTGCTGGGCCAACAATATGCCAGAATTGCTGGAAGAATAATGGAGGCATACCATCCGGCCCTGGTGCCTTTGTTGGGTGCATCTGATGGAGAACATCTACAATGGCCTTCGGAGTGTAGGGGACCAACAAGGACTCGTTCATAGCCATTGTGACTCTTGGTTGCACCAAGTTGACAACAGATTCCACATGCACGTTATTACAAGAAGCAAATAGTGAAACATAGTAGAGCCTAAAGGCCTCCTCTATTGCCCCCCACTCCCTAACCACCTCACCCCTCTCACTTTGAATCTCCTCCACCTTATTCCTCACTCCTCTATGCTTTGCTTTCTGGTGAAAGAAGCGTGTGTTCTTATCCCCCGCTTTTAGCCAATCGACCCTAAATCACTGTGCCCACAAAACTTCTCCCCTCCCTAATAATTCCTCCCTTCTCCTCATACACTCACTAATGCACACTTTACGGGCCCTAGTTAAAGGTTCTGATTGGAGTAACGCTATCTCCTTTTCCAACTGCCGTTGCTCCTCACCAACATGGCCAAAGTCTTCCCTATCCCACTAGCTCAACACCTCCGCACACCGCTTCAGCCTACCCGTAATCCCCAGTCCAACCAGCCCCTACTCATAACCATCCCAAACCAGATCAACTATCCCATCATGGCGAAGCCACATCGCCTCAAATCGAAATCGATGCAGCACCACCTCCTCCACTATTTTTCTCATCCGACAAATTATAGGAGAATGATCTGATCCAATCCAAGGAGAAGCTTTTGCCTTACTACTCTGAAAGATGCCATGCCAGGTCAGGTCACAGAAGACCCAATCTAACTTGCATTCCACATGTTCAACATCTTCCCTACCATTGCTCCAAGTGAAAAATAAGCCAAATTGCAGCACTTCCTTGAAATCACAAAAGCTCACGGCATCTCTAAAACCTTCCATCCTCCTTCCCAAAACCAGGTTACCCCCCCCCCCCCTTTTCTCCTCCACGGTGAGAATCTCATTGAAATCTCCTCCACATATCCATGGTAATTTTGATTGAGATTTCAGGGTGCGAAGGAGATCCCAAAAGGCCAGCCGATCTTCCTCATTATGCCAACCATAAAAGCCCGTCATACGCCACACAAAAGCACCCCCAACCTCTACATCGATATGATGTAGTGATAATGACAATGAAGACACCACCACTTCCCTTCGCCATAGTAACATCAAACTGCCTACCCTTGACCTTCCGAACCCAGTACACTCATCAAAAACACCATTTTCAAAACCAATCTTCCACTTTAGATTTTCTGCCTCATGATCCTTTAACCTCATTTCTGAAAGAAAAAGAATACTGGGGTTGCAGGATTTGACTAACCTGCTAAGTTGACGAACTGTTCGTGGACTCCCCATCCCACAACAGTTCTACTAGACCAGATTCATTGGGGTCGGCAGGATTGCTTTGTAACCTCTGTCGTATCAGGATAAATGGTCTGAACATCAGAAACAAGCCTTGGAAACTTGCTAGCATGATCTTCAGAAGCCTCCTCCAAACTGTCCTTACATTTACCACTAACTGAAAGTACCTCCTCCTGCATAACAATAGTATCATATGCTCGGGCCACTCGAGCAAGCCTTTTCCATGACAGCAAAAATGTCATCCCCGGAGTAGAAGAGTCTAGCATGTAAACCTCCTCAGCAACAACCTTGGTATATTCTGCAGCGACATTAGGACCTAGAAACTGGGGCAGCCCAAGCTGGGTGTCATTAGTAAGGTGAACACTCCCAGATGGAGAAGATTGTAGGGTCATTACCCCAAAGTTGGTATCGGTATGGCTCAGTGGGGAGAGGGTCTGGGTACGAAGAGAGGTAGGCTGTGATGATGATAGTGTAGGGTAAAGTGAAGTGCTATATGGTGGGTCAGTTTCCTCAATCAGGTTTCGTAGTGGCTGTAATGGTGTGGGAGGTATATTAGGTGGGAGTTGGGTTAGGATCAGGGTTAGTCGGTTCCTTATGGGTCGATGGAGGTGGGATTATGGTTGGTGTGGTGGTAGTGGGTGTATTGGCCATATGGACATCATTCAAGGTGGGTGTAGTGTTTGGGCATAGTTGCGGAGGAATGTATTTTATGATGGGTGTAGTAGTGGTCTGTGGGTGTTGATGGTGGGGAGTTGCCATAGGGTTTGGGTGATAGGAGACAACTGTGTCCGAGTTGGGAGTGGGATTGTGTGAAGGCTGGGTTGCATAGGTTTGTATGGAAATATCATCATCCCGCAGGTGCGCATTGGTCAGTCATTCCCTCTGGAGAGTATCCATCACAACACCCTCTATACCAACATTATCAAGATTAATAGGGGACTCGTGTATCGTTCCAGCAGTCCTTTCATCAAAGACGGCACTGCTCGTAGAGCGAAAAAAGTCATGTCTCAACCTGGCTTCGACCACTACCCGCCTTGGTTTATATTGGGAAGCTCGCATCCATGCCCCAATGTTGTCAATAGAGGTCAGCACTTTATCTTCCAGAGGAGTCAGGTCATAATTCTTCTCCGTATGTTCCATGATACCACAATAATAGCAAATGGATGTTAGTCTTTCACACTGGAAAAAAACTGTAGTTGTAAATCCTCCCCTGAAGTAAAGTGTCTTAGATTTTGGTAGGGGTTTTTGCACATCAAAGAGAGCTCGCAGCCTCAAGTATCTGCCTCAAAACTCCAGACTTGAATCTCATTCCATAAACATTCCAAAGAAAGATCCAAGAGGTTTCGTTACCTTGCAATTCTTGCAGAAGGACCACCTATCGATCAAAACTCTAGGGTTGATCTCGTAACACTCTCAACATTTCTTTGCGATCTGTAAACTGGAAAAGGAATCTGTTAGGGGGCAGCTTCTGTTATCGCCAATCCCTTTTGGGGATTCCATAAGTGTTTCATCATATTCATAAAAGCTATGGCATTAATCGATTTCTCATACCACACTGTCCCTACTAACGTTCCGCCCTCCAAATCAATTTGAAGATTTGCCAGATCGAAGGATATATCGAGAACATCCATGTCTTGTTCCTCATGCACAGTCCCCGGATCCCTACTTCCTTCAGCCCTGCTTCCGCCCTCTTCGAAACGCCTATGAGCCCAAGAGGAGGGCATCACCACCAGTCTGGCCCCTCCGCTAGTCGTAGCCCCTATAAGAACGTCCCGTCTGTCCTGACCCCAGCCTTCTTCACCACGACGAGGTAAGGGACCACGGTGTGTTAGTTCCTCAAAGGAGGCTATCATCTTTTCATGCTCGTCGGTCGCCTTCCCCTTATCCTTATTCAGTTGCCCCTTATCAGCTTTGGTTTCTCCCGATTGGCGAGATCCTCCTAACTTCCGCTCTATTGCCCCCTATCACCAGAAGACCTTTTTTCGAAGCGAGGAAACTGAAGCTAAAATCCCCACGGCCGCTGAGAGAGAATTGAGTTGGAGAAAATTGGTGGATTAATGGGTGGAATTTGGTTAAAATTGGTGAAAATTTGGTTAAAACCCTTTAGCAGGGACGCCGACGCTCGAAAGAGAGAGAGAAAACCCTAACCCAGGAAGGAAGGGACTCAAACTCGCAAGTATCAAACAATTTGAATCCCAAACAACTAACTTTGAATAAAATATATGAACAAAAATAATAAGTAATCAACTACAATCATTCCAACCAAGTTATTGTGAACCAGCCAACTGCGACCCTTATAAATAGAACTAGAGACCCAAGACCCTATTGCCAATAATAACCTCCTCCTCAAATCACTGGCAACAAGGGCCAAATGGATGGGTTCCAAAAGCCTCACATATTCATATTCCCGGTTTCGACACATGGCCATGCCATTCCAATGGTGAACATGGCCAAGCTCCTTACCAAACAAGGTGCAAGAGCAAGCATTATCACCAGTTCAACGCAAGAAGAAGAATCCAGCCTCTCCTCGGACATCCAATTCCTCAAAGTGAGGTTCCCTTCCAAGGAAGTAGGACTTCCTGAAGGTGTCTCCCACACTAACATGGTAGATTCTTCTTCCCTTGAGGCCATGGGGAAGTTCCATCAGGGATTGGCCTTACTCTACCACCCACTGAAAGCCCTCCTGGAGGAGCACAAGCCCAACTGCCTCATCGCAGACATGCACTTACCATGGGCCATAGACGTCGCCTCTAGCTTTGGTGTCCCAACTTTTGTCTTCCGCCCAACCAGCTTCTTTTCCAGCTCCGACATGGAGTGTATCAGGTTGTACAGGCCATACGAGGGAGTCTCATCAGATGACGAGCCTTTTGTCATTCCAAACTTTCCAGGGGACATCCAAATGACCAGAAGCAAGTTAGCCCATATGAAACTCCGGTTTTGGATTTCTTTGTTCAAGTTAGCCAAGTGGAGCTCAGGGCCCGTGGAGTTATCATCAACAGCTTCTATGAACTTGAGCCCGAATATGCCGATCACTTCAGGGACTTCCTCGGCAGGCAGGAAGGTTTGGCCCGTGGTCTGTGACGATGACGTCCAAGAAAAGGCCAAGTACGTGTGCCTGAAATGGCTCGACTGCAAGGAACCAAACTCTATGGTTTATGTCTGTTTTGGGTCCAGGTCAACATTTACTTCTCCCCTGCTAGTTGAGATCGCTGCCGAGCTTGAGAATTCCGGGATGCACTTCATCTAGGTGGTGGGGAGAAGGAACAGTAGAAGTGAGGATTGGTTGCCTGAGGGGTTCGAGGAGAGGACGAAAGGGAGAGGGCTTATTATAAGAGGATGGGCGCCTGAGGTGGTGATACTGGAGCACGGAGCAGTAGGCGGGTTCGTGACTCACTGCAGGTGGAACTCCACGGTTGAAGCACTATGCGCGGGGGTGCCGATGGTCACCTGGCCGACAAACGCGGAGCAGTTCTACAATGAGAAGCTCGTGACCGAGGTGCTGAAGATCGGGGCCCCTTTCGGGGTCAAGAGGTGGACATTCGCAGGTGGTGATGATGTGAAGAGTGAGGCCTTAGAGAAAGCCTTGGCTCGTATAATGGTGGGAGAAAAAGCGGAGGAGATGAGGAGGAGAGCTAGAGAACTCGCGGAAATGGGGAGAAAAGCTGTCCAGCAAGGTGGCTCTTCGTATTGTGCTCTTGGAGCTTTCATTGAGGAATTTAGGACCATCGGATCCAAGTAGATGATTTATTAAACCTAAGTATTATTTCTATCAAGGAAGGGAGGGATGTGTGGTGAATAATTTTATCACTTATTCCATATGTGGTATTTGAACTATTAAGTTTGTGAGTACTAAACGGTATAAAAATTGTAAATTAAATTATTTATTATTTGAAAGTTTATTTTTGAATAAATAAAATTTTGATCGTTCAAAAGAAAAATTAACTGATCTCCATTGCCCATTAGACCACCAATCTAGTCTTTTTCCCGTATTACTTTCAGCAACAAACTCACACTTTTCCATATCTTGAAAAAAATAGCCTAAGGTGTTGCTTTGTATTTAAAGAGAGGTCGGCTTGGAGTAGAGCTTGAAATTTGAACATTTATTTCTCTCTAGTTGTGGGCTGTACATTGGGTCCGGAGTGAAGAAATATTCCGGACGGTTTGGAGTGAAGGGGGGACTGCACTGGCATGTCCTGTTTATGATACCGGCATGTCCCAGTTACGATACCGACATGCGCCGTTATGTGATACTGGCCTTTGTTTTTGTGACAGCGGCATGTCCCGTTTACGATAATGGCACACGTGGCTTTTTTTTATTTTGGTCCCCGTATTTTAGCATTTTTGCAAATATCACACTGGCATTTCCCGTTTACGATATCGGCATGCCCCGGTTATGATACCGGCATGCACCGTTATGTGATACCGGCCTTTTTTTGGCCTGTGTTAACGATACCGGCGTGCGTAATTTTTTTATTTTGGTCCCGTATTTTAATATGTTTGCAAAAAAGCTCCCACGTGTCTTCACTCCAAACGGTTCGGAATGGGGGCATTCCGTACCCAATCCAACCCCCTAGTTGTGAGGTTCATTTGGACAACTGCGAGGCTGGATATTGCATGGTATAGGCTAAACGCAATTTAGTCAGACGGGTTATAAAAGAGACTCATGCTTGGATATCCTTGAAAAGGATATCAGTTGTGTTCCAACAACAATGGTGAGCGAATTAATTATACTTTTATCACCAAAGCACCCTTAATTTTGTTAGGGTAGGGTAGCAGAAGGATAAACATTAAAGTTTAGTACACAGATGGCTTTAGACGCAAGTGGAGCTCGACCTCGGGCAGCACGAGCGAGCGTGGACTAGGATGACCAGACTAGCGATAAAGGGGAGTCGCAGGGTTCGCCTCCTTTCTATCTCCCTCCAGGAGGCGCAGACATTGGCGGCGTGACTAGGATGCCTTCTTCTCCTCGAGGTGCTGTGGACAAGCAAAAGCCGGGTCGTGGTGGCCGGCAGGAGGGCAGGCTCTGTTGGGAAAACAAGGGGGCTACATTAATGATACATTAATCCTCAAGCTCCATACCCAACAGGCTTCCCATCTAGTTGCAGTGTAAAGGGTTCTGAATCCTAGCCCAATTCTGAATATGAGTCGTGCAGGCTGGCTCCCTCCTTCTCCTGGAAAATCACAGCTCTGGGACAGTGAGAAAGGGGCGGAAAAATGCGAGCTGCACGACGAGCAGGGCTTTGGACTAGTGTCGACAGTTGCTCCTTCAGACGAAGCTAGCAGGTGCGACGGCTCCTGGCCCAAGTCCTCCATGGTGAAATACCCTACTCACCTACTTAATCACTAAAGTGCTCCCGAAATACCCATTTCCTACGTTGTGCATTATTTATCCTTTTCCATATTCATTTCCTTTCTTTTTTCTTCTTTCTTTTTTTTCATTTCTTTTCTTTTGTTTCTAATGTTTTTTCTTTCCTTTTTCTTTTCCCTTCCTTCCCTATTTGGTAAATCACTTGGCACAACCTAGCTTCTTGTGTGCCCTCCTTCCTTACCAAAATTCACCAATCATGAACCAAAAAGAGCACCATATATACGCCCCTGGATTGAGTACGGACTGCAGCAAACAAGTCCATACCGTCCGAAATAAATCCACACTGTTGATTTGTAGGGGAGAGAAACGCGTTTAAATCAAACGGTGGGGAAACTTGGAGGGGCATTTTGGGAAAAACTGATCGAGACCCGCTTGACTTTTCTGCCCATGATAAGGGTATCCTCCTCTGCTTCAAGGACCTATCCGGCAATATGAGAAAGAAAAATACATAGACAAATAATAGTAGCACCAAACAGATAAAAAAAATAATGAGTGTCTAAACGCTCATTTGTTTGTTATGTGATTCGTATATTTAATCATCGTTTCATTCATTTTTAGTCTTGTTCTATTAAGTCTTTTATTATGTTAATGCATTCGTATTGTGGAATGGACTTTTACCGTTTGTCATGTATTTTTGTAGGTAGTTTAAGTGCGTGTGGAGCAAGGATTGGACGACGAGCTTAAGTAAAAGGCCGAAAAGATCGCAAGGGTTTTGGAGTTAGATCAACTAGCGATCGCAACTCAGCTGGCGATCGCCAGTCATGCTTTGAAGACCTTTCCATCGCCAGGCAACTAGCGATTGCCAGCCCATGGTTACAGGAACTTTTTGCAAGGCCCAACTGGCGGCCGCAAGTTGGTTGGCGGTCGCCAGTCCCCAATACAGATTTTTCTGAGACTTCTTAATTAGTCGGGTTTTGGGTCTGATTCAGTTATATTGGACTTTTGGCCTCATATTTCGGCCTTAGGACTAAAGTTATATAATTTTACTTACTTACTTGGCTAGCAAGTCTCCTAGTTTAGGTAAAACTCCTCTAGGTTTTCCTATTCTCTAGCTTAGTCGTTTGGCTATATATAGGCCATAGTCTCTTAAGTTTTTTACATACTTTTCTACTGCGACATTGTTCCATTCAGATTCGTAGAGAAGATTGGCAAGGCTTGCTCGAACGACTAAGCCCCCCCCCCCCCCCCCCCCCTCTTTCCCTTACTTGTGATTTTCGTTATGATATTCTTTATTATTATCTCTTGCTTCCTTGTTATGCTTAGCGAGTAGATTTCTTTATAGTGCGATGCCTAGCATGTGATTGATTGCCTATGTTGACTTGTGGTTCGAACATCTTACGTATTAGTTATTAATTAGTATACTTAATGCTTAATCTAACTTGATCACATAGATTATGATTAGAATTGATGAGAATGGATCGAGAGGCATTCGAATTAATGAAAAACTAATTAACATAATCTTAGGTATTAATGAGACATCTTGATATCGTAAGAATAACCTGCTAGGAGCAATCTTCATAATTGGGATTAGAATAATTCTAAGTCTAATTAATGAGCGAAAGTGTTAATTAGTAGCTTAGGTCTTTACTATCCTAGTTTTATCTTTCTAATGAGCGAAAGCGTTAGGAAGGTGCATTAGAACACTCTGGATAGTAGCTAGATCTTCATAAGAACCATAATCTCGACATAGGTAGTCAATCTATAGGGTATCGTGCTCGTTTGTCTCCATCGAATTTATAACTCTTTTATTTGCGTTTCTGAATTCGTTTATTTACTTACAACTCCGTAACCCACTTTATAAAACTTTAATTTTTTGCTTCACATAATAGATTGCTTTGATTACGTGTTCCAACCCTCAGTTCAAGAACCCTACTTACTCACTATATTATTTGCTTGTGCATTTTATTGCTTGTCAATTTTTTGTACATTAAATTGGCGTCGTTGCTGGAGAACTGAGATTTTAGGACATAAAATCAAAAGTAATTGGTTTTGTGTAGCAAACTTGCTGATTTTGTGTGATTTTTTTTTCAGGATTCTCTAGTGCATGCCAAAAACCCGGAGCGAAGGACTAGACCTTGACACAAACACTGTGCTTGAGGTTGACATCGGAGTACTCGAAAGGATAATTAGACGTGAAAAGAGGGACCAGACGAGATCGATGGCACAAAATCAGGAAGACAGAGTGCTCCAAGCTGTTGGGGACGAGCCACGAAGAAGGACACTGCTAGAATCGTCCGTTCCTACATGGATTGGGAATCCTAATGGTTTACGACAAGCATCTGTAGGTCCCAACTCTTTCCAGATCCCAGCAGCAGTCGTCGAAATACTGCAAACCTCGATCCAATTTGGTGGATTGCTAAGTGAAGACCCTCAAGACCATCTCTCTCGGTTTGAGGACATCTGCAATATCATGAAGTTCCAAGGGGTCAATGATGATGTTTTGAAGCTGTGTCTCTTCCACTTTTTCTTGAAGGACCAAGCTCGTATTTGGTATAATAAGTTGAAGGGAGAGACAATTCAGAGTTGGAATGATCTAGCCCATGCTTTTCTTTTAAAGTTCTTCTCGATGGCCAAGTCAGCCAAACTCTTGTGGGACATAAATACTTTTACACAATGTGATGGGGAGAGCATCTATGAAGCATGGGAATGGTTCACAGATCTCCAAAGTGCCTTTCTTCAACAAGGCATCACTCAGAAGAACCTCATGAAAATCTTTTACAATGGATTTGATGGCACGTCCCGTGATCATATAGATGCCTCATCTCAAGGGGTATTTTTGAGGAAGACTGTTGATGAAGCCACTTGTTTGATGGAAGAGATGGCAGAAGTCAATAGCAGCGCTTACCAGAAAGGTCGAGGAGCTAACCAATGGCAAGGCTAAAGCAGTTACAGTACAAGGCATGTGTGACTTATGCAAAGAAGATGATCATGTCAGTGTAGACTGTCCAATGATGGAGGAACTTTAGGCAGTTGCTGATAGACAACCACCAGGTCTGGGCTACTTAAAGCAAACTACTGCTCAGCCAAATTTCTCTCGATTTGGCCAGCACGCAAACAACATTAGTAACCAGCAAGAACCTAAGCCACCATATTTGAGGGATCAAGTCAAACGAATGGGTGAGAAGATTGATCAACTAGTGGGAGACCAAGTCAACGTCTTCTCCAAGATTGACCAACTGGTAGGGGTCGTCCAGCAATCCATCCAACAATAAAGTATCATTGTGCAGCGGATGGATCATTGTGAAGTGTGTCAACAAGAGTTTAAGACATACCTGAAGGGGCAGGCAACACAACTCAAGAAGATGGAGATCGAACTTAAAAATTTGGATGCAGCAAACACTCGAAGGCGAACAAGTTCCCTTCTAAGCAACATGGAGGCCAACCCTAATGGAGATGCCAAAAACATCACCTTAAGGAGTTGCAAGGAGATTGACGGGGCCACTAAGACAACCAAATCACCCAAGGCAAAGGAGCCCAAAAAGAAGAAAGAACCTGTGCAAATCAAAGAAGAGGAGGATCCCTATGTTCCCCCACCACCTAAGGTTCCACCACCATCATTTTCTCAACGACTCAAGAAGCAACCAGTGGTGGACGAAAGATTCCTTGGCTTTATTGAAAAGATGAAAGGCATTCAAATCAATATTTTCTTCTTGGAGATGTTAGACCAAATGCCACACTATGCCAAATTCCTCAAGGAGCTCATTACGAAGAAGAAGAAGTGGGACAAGGAAGAAACGGTCTCTTTGACTGCAAACTGCAGCTCACTCATATCCAAGGACTTGCCAGCTAAGCTTAAGGATCTAGGGAGTTTTACTATACCTTATTTTATTGGTGATATTGAGTTTGCTAAATGTCTATGTGATCTTGGTGCTACCATTAACCTCATGCCTTTAACTATTTTCAAGAAACTTGGACTCGGGACCTCAAGCCGACGGAGATGCACCTTCAGCTAGCAGACCAAACGGTCACAAGGCCATATGGAATCACGAAGGATGTGTTAGTCAAGTTCAAACAATTCTATGTTCCAGCAGATTTTGCGGTCTTGGATTTTAACCCCGACAAGAATTGCCCTCTCTTTTGGGGAGACCATTCCTTAACACTAGTCGTGCTTATCGATGTCAATAGAGGAAAGTTGACTCTAGGCATTTGTGATGAGACAGTGGAGTATCAAATGGCCAAGGCGATGCAACACCACCAAGAAGATGAAGCTTGCATGAGCATCGAATTGATGCCCGAGGAAACTCTTGGTTTTGAAGATAAATGGAGCGGGAATGAGAAATCTACTGAACAAGCATACCAAGTCGAAGAGGTCAAAGAGGATGAAGAGATAGACAAGAAGGAAGCCAAATTGGAGCTTGAGCTCTACAGGGGAGCTCCCACACCGCCATCTACTGTAAGGGCTCCCACCTTAGAGCTGAAGGAATTGCCTCCTCACTTGTGATATGCCTTCTTGGAAGAAGGGGGAAGACTGCCCATTATCATCTCCAACTAACTTACTCAAGAGCAAGAAGAGCAAGTCCTTACCTTGGTGAATGAGAGGATCAAGGCCATGGGATGGCAAATTCTTGATATCCAAGGAATTAGCTCAGACATTGTGATGCATTGGATCAACATGGAGGAAAATACAAAGCCTAAGGTAGATCATCAAAGAAGGCTCAATCCTAACATGAAGGAGGTCATGTTGAAGGAGATAATCAAGTTTCTTGACGCTGGAATTATCTATCATATTTCAGATAGTGAATGGGTGAGTCCCATTCAATGCGTGCCAAAGAAGGGAGGTATGACAGTTCAAACTAATGAAGAAGGAGAGTTTATCTCCACAAGAACAGTTACTGGGTGTCTTGTATGCATCGACTATAGGAAGTTCAACGCTGCTACTCGGAAGGATCACTTTCCTCTTCCCTTGATTGATCAGATGTTGGAGCGAATAGTTGGACATGCCTACTACTACTTCTTTAATAGCTACTCCAGATATAATCAAGTACTTATCAATCCCGGAGACCAAGAGAAGATGACTTTCACTTGCCCATTTGGCACGTTTGCCTATAGGAGGATGCCCTTTGGTCTCTACAATACTCCCGCCACTTTTCAACGATGTATGATGGCCATCTTTTGGGGGATGAATGAAGACATAATGGAGGTGTGCATGGATAATTTTTCCATCTTTGGAGATTCATTCGAGGGCTGCCTTCATAACTTGGATCGAGTGCTCAGGAGATGCAAAGAGAATAGACTCGTGCTTAATTAAGAGAAGTGTCACTTCATGGTAGAATAAGGCATTGTGTGGGGTCATAAGATCTCCAAGGTGAGAATTAAAGTTGATCATGCCAAGACCGAAGCAATCGAAAAGATGCAACTACCTACGACAGTCAAAGGCATCCACGCCTTCCTTGGAGATGCCGAGTTTTATCGCCATTTTATTAAAAATTTCTCTTCTATTGCTAAACCTCTTACTAACTTGCTGAATAAGGATGTGCCTTTTGAATTTGATAATGCTTGTTTGAGTACTTTTAGGACATTACAGGAGGCATTGGTCACCGCCCCAGTCATCATTTTACCATCTTGGGACCTCCCATTCGAGCTCATGTGCGATGCAAGAAATGATGCCTAAGGTTGTATCCTAGGGCAAAGAAAGGAAGGGTGATTACATGTCATCTATAATGCGAGTCGCATCCTCGCCGGAGCCTAACTCAACTACACTACCACAGAGAAGGAGATGCTCGCAGTGGTGTATGCTTGTGACAAGTTTAGGTCTTACCTACTAGGCTCGAAAGTCATCGTCTACACTGACCACGCTGCCTTGAGGTATCTCTTTGCTAAACAAGATGCAAAACCCTGACTTATTCATTGGATTTTACTATTGCAGGAGTTCAATTTGGTTATCAAGGATTAGAAGGGCACGGAGAACGTGGTAGCGGATCGCTTATCCTAATTAGAGAACAGTGATGGGATGGAAAAAGAAAGGAGAATCCTCGAATACTTCCCGAATGAAGCATTGTTTTATGTGCAGTCAATGAGCCCTCCATGATATGCGAACTTTGCCAATTACTTGGTGAGCAACGTTATGCCTGAAGACTTGAACTACTCCCAAAGAAAGAAGTTCTTTAGCGATGTCCTCTTTTACGTATGGGATGAGTCATACCTCTTCTGCCGATGTGCTGATGGACTTTTAAGGCTATGTATTCCAGAGGAGGAGATAGTAGCTATCCTACAGGAATGTCATGGGTCGGCCTATGCCGGTCATTTTGGAGCATCAAAGACAGCTTCAAGTGTGCTGGAATGCGATTTTATTGGCCCACCATTTTCAAGGATGCACGAGAGTTCACAGAATATTGTGATCGCTATCAACGAACAGAAAATATCTCTTGAAGGGACAAAATGCCTCAGTCAAGCATCTTAGAGGTCAAGCTATTTGACGTGTGGGGAATTGACTTTATGGGTCCCTTCCCTCCATTTAAAGGCAACAAGTACATAATTATTGGAGTCGATTATGTCTCCAAGTGGGTGGAGGCATGGGCTACCCCAACTAACGATGCCAAGGTGGTCCTAACCTTCCTCAAGAAGCTCTTTGCCCAGTTCGGTGTTCCTCGCGCAATTATCAGTGATGGCGGTTCATACTTTTGCAATCAACTATTTGCCACACTTCTCAAGCGCTATGGTGTCACTCACAAGGTCGTCACTCCTTATCATCCTCAAACTAGCGGCCAAGTTGAAGTTTCTAATAGGGAGTTTAAGAGGATTCTAAAGAAGCAGGTGAGTTCTGTTCGGAAAGATTGGTCCTTGAAGCTGGATGATGCACTATGGGCTTACCGTACTGCTTTCAAGACCCCTATCGGAACAACACCCTATCGATTGGCCTATGGTAGAGCATGTCACCTGCTAGTGGAGCTCAAACATCGAGCATTTTGGGCAATGAAGGCGTTGAACTATAACTATAAGCTTGCTAGAGAACGCCGAGTCCTACAACTTCAAGAACTTGAAGAAATCCACTCCCGTGCCTTTGAAAGTTCAAGGATTTACAAGGAGACCACAAAAAAGAGGCACGATGCTCATATTGGGCATAAAGACTTCCGCGTTGGATAACAAGTACTTCTTTACAATTCTCGCTTAAAGTTGTTCCCCGGGAAGTTGAAGTCAAGGTGGAGCGGGCCGTTCGAGATCGTCTATGTCGCACCTCATGGAGCAATTGAACTCAAGAATTCGAAGGGGCAAATGTTTAAAGTCAATGGCCAGCGATGCAAGCTATACCTGGGGAACGATGTGGAGCGTGCTCGAGGTGTGCACACACTGCTCCCACCATCCGCAGCTTAGTCGCAAGGAGTATCAAGTCAAGCTAACGAATCAAAATTAGCACGTTTAGTATTTTAATTTTATGTGATTTATTTTGCGTGTTTTTGCTTAAGTAATTTAGCCTAATTATGTTTATTTTTCTTGTATAAAAAAAATTATAAAAGAAATGGTCGGCTGGCAATCGCCAGAAATTAAATTACCGAGCCTGTTTTGAACAACTTGCAGTCGCAAGTTAGTTGGCGACCGCAAGAACTCGAGGCCGGCCCACGGGAGATTTAAAAGGGAAAAAATGCAGATTTCTCCTCACCTCTTTTACACTCACCGACGCTAGAAGAAGAAGAAGCGGCCGACCACCTAACTATGCTCTCCGCTCTCACCTCCAGTGACTCCACCAACGACTGCTCCACCGTCCAGCCACCGTCCACCATCAGTCCCGACCACCGGAGAGGCGGTGAAGCTTCCAAATCCGGAAAAGGATAAAACCCTAACTTTTTCTTCGTTTGTGAATTGCTGTCAACCGGAGCTCCTACGCATGAGCCAGTTTGAGGAAAGTTGATCAGTGCGGCAAGGCCTACGCCCCAACGTCACCAGCTCTGACCAACGCCACCGACCACTGGCCGGTCACCGTCCGACGACTTCCCAAAAGTGTTGTTTGACACCCCCCTCGACTCGCACGATGACAAAGACTGCTGGTACAAGCAAGGTGGGACAAAAGAAGTAGCCTCCCATAAAGAAAAGGAAGGCTAACGTGCCTCCACTCCTTCGCCATCCCGGTCTTCATCACCATCAGCATCTCCACCACCTGAAGCAGCTGCCGTACAATCCGATAACACCTTTCCACTCTATCATGATTAGGAGATTACCAGGTTTGCTAAATTCAAGCAATTTCACTTTCATACTTACCATGTGATTGAGTGGGATGACATGAGTAGACTTGGTATCGCTGATGATTTGCACTATACTTTAGCCTTACTAGGATGGGAGTATTTTGCTAGCAATATTGTCCATGCATATGTTGGTTTGATGGCTGAATTTTACACCACATTAGTTATTGCTGAGAATAAGTCATCATTTTCTGCGCGCTTGTTTGGCAAACCATTCACTATCACTGAACCGATTTTAGTTGAGATTTTGGGCATTAAGCCGGGTGGGGGAGCTCTAGATTTTGGTAGTGATTGTGATGCGGATAGGGCTTGGTACGCCATCACTGGCTTAGCTGAGTATACCGCTGGCCGCGCTCCTTATCATTTTATGTGTAAGGCATTCACTGAAATTAAAGAGGAGAGTAAAGTGAGCCATACGCATCTATATATCTTGGATTGCATACGTCGTCGGACTGTATTTAGTACATTTAATCTAATTTTGGAGGTTTTTGATAAGATTATCAAGGGTCAACAGACTTTAGTATTTCTTGGACACATCATCACCCTCATTGCAGAGCACTTTTTCCCTGATGATCTTGCAAGTTACACGAAGCCTGCCACGAGCCCCACAGTGATCGACATTCCACTCCTCACTGCCTGTCACCTCGTCAACAAAACCAAAAGGAATGGTCAGGAGGTAGTTTCCTATAAGGAATGGAAGGACCGCAAGACGGTAAAGAACTTCCTCTGCGATGTTATCGGTATGGAGGTTCACATGACCGAGATGGCCACTGCACACGAGGCCCATTGGCAAAGGCAGCACGAGCATAATGCTCAATTAGAGGCAGCCCAGTAAGAGCTCAACACTCGCTACACCTCCTATGTCACTATGCAAAAGGTTTCTACTAGGAGTAGCAGGACTACAATGCTCGAATGGAGGCTGCCCAGCAAGCACAATTCGTGGCCCAGCAGGCCCACTATGATTGGATGCGGACTTGGGCTGAGACACATCCAAGTTACTTTCCACCACCACCACCTCCAGCTCACGATTGACGGGGCGGTACCAGTCTACTTCTCTTTCCTTTTCTATTCTGCTTGTGTCTGCATTATATGTTATGTTTGTGCTATTGTTTTGTGAGTTGTGATGTTTGTTTGTGTCTTGCCCCACATTGAGGACATTGTGTTCAATGAGTGTGGGGGGTGTCCATGTGCGTTTGTATTTCCTTTGTGGTGTGTGATCGAGTCTAGGTCTAAATTTAGGAGTGTGTTTGTTTGTGTTTGTGGTTGAAGTGGTGTCAAAGCAGATGATGAACCCACCCTCGAATTTTGAACTTTGTTAGAAGTTAAACCTCATATCTTGTTAGGAATCTAGCCTGAGTATGATGACTAGGAACGTGTAGGAACAACACCCTTGGTTGTTTAGGTTAGTTGTTGCACTTGGTAGATTATACTAGCGGGATTGATGAGTGACCTCGTGAGATATTTTAGAGCCGAATGAGGAGACAACCATCTCTGCATAGCATGAGGTGGGTACATTGCTCCGGTCATCGGGTTTCATGCCATCACTTGGTACCGTTTTGGTGGTGTGGGTGTAAATGAGAGGACGGGGGCCATCTTTGATATTGAGCCTAGAGTCTTAGAGCCGAAAACCCTTTTTATCCCTTGTTTAAACCCGTTGAGCTTGAGCCTTTTTCTTTGAAATATTATATGTAAGCCAGTGTGAGCCTTATATCCACAATCTTACCCACCTTTGATCACTTTGGTCCGAGGATGCATTAGGTTTTTATCTTTGGGGTATAATTGTAAGGGTTCATTTGGTAGAATAGCTCGGGAATGAACAATGGAAAAAAGGGTAGAATTGAGGCCAACAAAGAAGCTGAGACCTGCTGCCTTAGATATGTATGGATGTGATTAAAAAAAGTTGTGGAAAAAGAAAAGAAAAAAAAGAGAAAGACAAAAGAAAATGATGAGAATGGAATGGGAAAGTTGTAAGATGGGAAAGTGGAAAGTCATTGGAAAGTGAATGAATGGCACGGCTCGAGCTAAGTGATCAATAGGATTGGGTGCGATATTGGGATGAGTGCACATTAGATATAGTGTGAGGTGTTTAGAATAGATGAGAGCTAGAACATTTTTGTGAGCTCCTCGGCCGGGTGGTTTAGCTACTTCCTATATGTATTATCCTCACCTGACCTTAACCCCACTACAACCCAATGAAAAGTTCCATTGATCATGAGCTCTGCATTTACCGAGGCACCACTAAGTGAGACGTATGAAACTTTGAGACCCCGGACGTGTACGCGAGTGATAGGTAGTTGGCTACTCATATATGTGAGCTTAAATTTCTGAACCTCTAAGTGGTCAACCTTCTAGTGTAATCTACTTAGTATGAAAACTGGGTTAGATCAACTAGCGATCGCAACTCAGCTGGCGATCGCCAGTCATGCTTTGAAGACCTTCCCATCGACAGGCAACTAGCGATTGCCAGCCCATGGTTACAGGAACTTTTTGCAAGGCCCAACTGGCGGCCGCAAGTTGGTTGGCGGTCGCCAGTCCCCCGATACAGATTTTTCTAAGACTTCTTAATTAGTCAGATTTTGGGTCCGATTCAGTTATATTCGACTTTTGGCCTCATATTTCGGCCTTAGGACTAAAGTTATATAATTTTACTTATTTACTTGGCTAGCAAGTCTCCTAGTTTAGGTAAAACTCCTCTAGGTTTTCCTATTCTCTAGCTTAGTCGCTTGGCTATATATAGGTCATAGTCTCTTAAGTTTATTACATACTTTTCTACTGCGACATTGTTCCATTCAGATTCGTAGAGAAGATTGGTAAGGCTTGCTCGAACGACTAAGCCCCCTCTTTCCCTTACTTATGATTTTCGTTATGATGTTCTTTATTATTATCTCTTGCTTCCTTGTTATGCTTAGCGAGTAGATTTCTTTATAGTGTGATGCCCTAGCATGTGATTAATTGCCTATGTTGACTTGTGGTTCGAACATCTTGCGTATTAGTTATTAATTGATTTGCTTAATGCTTAATCTAACTTGATCACATAGATTATGATTAGAATTGAAGAGAATGGATCGAGAGGCATTCAAATTAATGGAAAACTTAATTAACATATTCTTAGGTATTAATGAGACGTCTTGATATTATGACCAATCTTCATAATTGAGATTAGAATAGTTCTAAGTCTAATTGATGAGCGAAAGCTTTAATTAGTAGCTTAGGTCTTTACTATCCTAGTTTTATCTTTCTAATGAGCAAAAGCATTAGGAAGGTGCATTAGAACACTCCGGGTACTAGTTAGAGCTTCATAAGAACCATAATCTCGACATAGGTAGTCAATCCATAGGGTATCGTGCTCGTTTGTCTCCATCAAATTTACAACTCTTTTATTTGCATTTCTGAATTTGTTTATTTACTTACAACTCCGTAACCCACTTTATAAAACTTTAATTTCTCGCTTCACATAATAGATTGCTTTGATTACGTGTTCCAACCCTCAGTTCAAGATCCTTACTTACTCACTATATTATTTGCTTGTGCATTTTATTGCTTGTCAATTTTTCGTACATCAGAAAACCAATCCGCAGTCAACAGAGTGGCACGGGTGGAGGCGAAGGGCGTTCGAGAATCTACAAACGCCAACAACCAAGGTGGAGTTATGCCGGTGCAAACAACGGCTAAAAACCAAAAGCTAACGTCATAGACGCAAATTCATGGGTATTTAAATACATACAAGATGCACGCAAATGAGAACCACGGTCAAACGAATTCAACCGAGACAAGATTCTCCACCTGCGACAACCGGAAAGATTTCGAGATCCGTACGGATCTCAGATCAAGCCAAGGCAGATCCGAGCAAAAGACAACAAAACAGAAAATAGAATTAGGCTTAGGACCCAAAAGAATCCCAAACACAAGGAGACCTGGGCCACAAAGCAAAACAGTCAAACATAAAGAGCTAATTAAAACAACACATAAACATAAAAGATAAATAAGGACAGAAAAGATAAAGGCATAAAATAAAATGAGATACGACCGGAGCGGCGGTCAACAGAGACCAATCCCTCTGGTCACCGTGTTGGGTGGACTCAGAAGTGGCAGATCTGAGTCGGCACTTGGTGAAGAGACTTGGACCAAGTAGCTACTGGCCTGTACCAACTTGAGAGTGTTGCTTCCGTTTTCAGTGGTCGACAGCCGGCCACAAGCAGACGGAGATGACGAGGCTAAGACGGAGGGTGTCAACGAGGCTAGGACACACACTGAGGTGGTGGCGGTTGAAGCGAGGTGGCGAAAGAAAAAAACCAGATCTAAGAAGATCTAAGGGTGAGTAAACTTGAGAGAGGAAGGGAGAAAAGTGGAAGAGGGTGAGGAAATAAGAAAAGGGGAAGATAAAGACAGAGGCACGGCCCAGGAATAATTTTTTTAAGAAAACCTAGAATAGAGAGCTCTCAATTTGGTTGAGAGAGAACCTCTCTCTAAAACTAGAGAGATTGAAGGTGTAAGTTTTAAATTTTGGTTCGTTTCTTTTGGTTGTATTCTTCTTTTGTATGATTTTAAATATTTTGTTCTTATTTTTTTCATGATATATGTCAAAAATGGCATGCCCGATTACGAGACACTGGCATGCCCGATTACGAGACACTGGCATGTCAGGTTTTGAGAAAATGGCATACCGGGTACGACACAATGGTATGCATGGTTACGATAATGGCATGCCCAGTTATGAGACAATGGCATGTTTGGTTACGACACAATGGCATATCGGTTATGACACAATGGCATGCCCAGTTACGACATTGACATGCCCAGTTACGACATAATGGCATGCTCGATTACGACATTATAGCAGTTTGATTTACTATTGTATAGCAGTTTGATTTATATAGTACTAATTTTTAAAAAGAATGGAAGTTAAAAACAAATAACTAATAGAAAGGAGTTAAAAGTGCATGCGTGTGTCTACACCTTTCAACAGCGACGCGTATCATTACTTTTTGGTCTTGAATGACGCATGCGTTTGGTGTTTCAATTTTTTTCCGTGCTTTTGGATATAATTACGAAAATGCCATCAAGTCTTAGTTCTTGGGCCCTTGGTCCAAACTATCCGGAATTGGATATTCAGGACCAAATCCGAGCCCCCTATATACCAAAAAAATCTGTACAAACCCAACCTCAATATGATCTTACTCTAAGGATCCTCGAATCGAGTGACCGAAGAAGGGATAATAAGGAATACGGCTTAAGTTGGCATATGTAATAGTACTTCAAAAAAAGGCTCAAGCTCAAATGGTTTTGCAATTGATAAATAGGGTTAAGTTGTGAGGCTCTAGGCTAGTCAATCAAAGAAATTTCCCCCCGTCCTCCTCACCACTCCTGCACGCATTCAAGACAGTGACAAGTATTAGCAGACTAAAAAAAAGATGTGTACAGAAATAACCTAAAAATGATTCTAACTATCTCAAGAACAAAGAAATTATCTTTTTAAAAAATAATGGACAAATGGCGAAAAGAAAAAACATGTTTGAAACAAAGAAACCAATCCCTGAGCACATCACAAATTTTTGGAATCTAATTTACTTACCTAGACCTATCATTCATTTTGTGGATTGGGTAGCACTTTGGAGGATGTAGTCCTCAAGAGCTCAATGAGCTTCTTTTATTTAATTCTCGTGATTAATACAAGTTCTAACTTGCACCTTTCAAAGAAACAAGGTGAACGAACGAGTTCACTCTGCTTCCGTTGTTAGTTCGGATGGGTTGACTTTTTTTCTTTTTTATCTTTTTACTCTCTCAAAAAATATGTCATTGCTACCGCCACATGGCGACAGCAAGGGTAGAATCGACCTACTATCGAGTCGACTCCAATATTTAAAAAAAATATATTGATTTTGAGAAAATACTTGCCCAGTTAGGGAATAGAAAAAAAACCTATATCTGGTCGTCTTTTGCCTCCAGTGAAAATAACGTTGTAATAGTCATACGTGTTTGTATTACCAGACCAAGTCGTATATATGGAAATTCCTATTTGGTATCAGAGCCAATTGCTCTAACGAGCCCATGGTCCGTTGTGCTCGCACTGCCCGCCTTTGAAAGCACGAGAGCCAATGTGAAGCCCGTGCAAACTTCAACCCGATGGGCTTTGTTTGAGGGGGCGTATTGGAGAGAATCTCACATTGGAAGTTGCAAGTGGGTTGAGCCTGTTTATAAGGGTGGATGATCCACCTACTCACCACCTTAAGATTTTGGGTAGGATATGGAAATTCCGTTAGTATAAAGATTTATTCTCGTTCTTGCATTCTTTTTAAACAAAGATTCGGATGAAGACCTGGTCAAAATCAACAATCTAGATCTAGGTACACACTTAACATCAAGATTTTTTTCCTATCCAATATAGGAATCTCTCAGCATTCGAAAACACAATATCGACCCATGTTTTTTCATCTCACCGGAGCTACAAATCAGTTTTGCGGGTCAGTAGGCAATTAACTTTTGCCTTTAACATGAGGCTAACCCTATTGAAGCCACTGGATGGATCCTAATCTCACCCGTTATGGTCATTTACAGAAGTTGAAAACCGGAAACTGGTAATCATGAAGAACATGTAACTGATACCAAGCATCTATCCCAGGTACCATCGCCATTCCTCGCGAAATAACGTGGCAAGCCCCGTGGAAACGAATCTTTCCACTTCGGATGTTCGATCAAGTGCTTCCACTGCCTGAAAAATGAGACAGTAATATGCTTATTGCATTTGTAACAAACGATAGGGCCAGCAGCTAGGATAACGTATGCACTTTGATAAGGGATTATTTCTTAGTGTGCCACCTTCTCAGGTCATCCACGAAGTCTGGCGCCTCAGCAGAGGGTGAAGTAGAGCAACGTTGCAGAATTTCTGTATCTGAAAGTTGCCATAGTGCCATAATGTTTTGCAGCATGCGCGATGTCCTGCGTTGAGCACGAAAAGTAGCACAATCAACAACATTGGTTGGACATGTACAGAACTTTTACGATAAATCTTAGAAAGAACAAAGCAACAGCCACTTTGGGTAAACTAGAAATTTATGGTTATTTAGGAAAATGAGAGACGGTGCAAATACCAATAGCATGGAGCTATTATAAATTGATCCATCCGAGTATCATACGTCTCTAAAAGCTTTCCGTGCAAACCAGGATCTTCACAGCATGCAGTAACTCTGATTCTTCTGATAATCTCATCGGGACAGCGAGTAGTAGCATCAAAATTAGCAGGGTTGAGCGATCCAGTTGATGTTTCAACCTGACAAACGGCAAGAACAGATAACGATGAAGATCCAAAAGATCCCAAATGCCAAATTCAACATTATATATTAAAGAATATCTAACAGAGGATTGCCAAACAATGAGCATCCTTGTTAATAACAGAAGTTACAGCCTGTGAATCCAACCGTGAATTAACCTTCGGCTTTATGAACCAAATGACGATCTCAGGAAAAAAAAATATTTGTTAAGAGTTATGGCTACAAAAGAAAGTGTTTTAAGTGGACATCATTGTCTTCTTCCGAAATGACCCCATGTCTGTGAATCCCACCGTGAATAATCAGAAACTAACGGAAGCACTTCAGAATAGTTCAATCATGTGAAAGTGAACCGAATGGCAACAAGGAAGACAACATTTTGGAGAATGGAATTGGTACTTGAGCAAGAACTTACTTCTTCCAAAGACTACCACAGAGTACTCCTCTGAAACCAATTACAATGCACAGAATACAAGATGGGATAAATCTGATGAGTAGAAGCTTACCACAAAACCAGTGAAGATTGGGCGCACAAATCCAAGAGTGTCCATTTTGGTATTATGGCCGAGGACCAATAGAGTCCGAATTTGAAACCTTTCCTGTCGCATCCCTAGAGCTCCAATTATTTTTTTACATAGAGATACAGAATAACCGTCCCCCTTAGCAAGGTTTCTGGACATGATGATGCCTCTCAGTTGCTGCAAAAATATATTGATAAATCCACTTTCATCAATATGCTTGCGAAAAAAATAAAGTTGTTCTCTGACAAGTAGATGAAAGAGTGGCTAGAAACCAAACCTTAGGGATAGAGTCATTGAAGCCACCAACTAAATGCACCTGCATTATGCAGTAGAAAGACTAGTTAACAAAACCATGAAGAAAGCATCAAACATTTGTGCAAGGAAGAAAAAAGTGTACATCTAAACTGATGTCCGATTTGTGATCAAACTCTGACAGCATCTGGCTGAGGCCAATTGTGACAACATCTGGAGTGTCCATGTGGGCAACTGATGTCCTAAGTTCAGAAAATAAAGTTACCATTACCAATGGTTATAAGAAGTATAACATATTAGCAAATTAAAAATACTATAAGATTTGCAAAGTTCAGATGGTTCTCACATTCCACTTTTAGGGTCCCGAATAGCGAGCCCCACACAAGTTGTTGCTTCATCGGTGCCGACAAACTTCATCAAAAAAGAAAGGTTGAAATAGGAAGAGGACATCAGATCACTTGGTTACAGACAACACAGAGTACCATTATCCAGAAGGCCTCTGAGAATACACTTCAAGTGCAAATGTAAAAGAAGTTGTGCACGGTTAGTCTATGTCACTTTCTATCAAAGTAATCACCCGAGAGCAGAGTAACAAATCCTGTAGTCTTTGAACAGCTCTAGATATGGTATACTAAATTTGTTAGACAACATAGGCAGCAACTAGTTTCTGGTAGTTGAAAAACTAACTCAACTCCTACTGCACTTCAAACTTTCAAAGAATCGTACCAGCATACACTTTCGAATTACTAGGATCCGTGTAACTTAAGATAAAGCATACACAACTCTTTTCCTATTAGCAGTCAGGACATAAATGATCTACAACCATCCCAAAAATCTTAGGAGTAAAAGAATTTCAAAGTTGATACGAGCGATAACAGACACGGTTGGTAGGAAAGAGAACGAAAGAATGAAAACCAGATCATAATTTTGAGATGCAGAGCCAAAAGAGAATATTGCTATCAATTCTGTCAAACAATAGTTTCATTAAGAAATTGCGAGCTTGGGAAAGGAGGAAATACATCAACAAGTGCAGGGTTGACTGTTGCGTATTCTCTTTGAAAGATATACACATATCTTTTGAGTGCTGAACTTCCCGCACCTGAACTTTCAGCATCTGAGAAACTCAACTCCTCCATATCCTTCAATGTCTCTGATCTCGAAACAAGCACAGGGTGTTGCAACAAAGTCTCCAATGTGCCACCCACCTATCCCAAAACAGCATACACCATAATCAAATGCATGAACATTACCATAAGAAAACTCGGTGTCAAATCCAACACTAGAAATATCACAATGAAAAATGTCTACTGCAACCCAATGCATAATTTGGGTTAATATGAAACATCTATGCAAGTTACACTTAAGCCAGTTCGATTCGGCCATCATCTCATCGCCAATTCTTATCACTTAAGCATCAATCTGCAAGCCAAGAACTTCCAGACTTCTTCTAAAAGCCCCAGGGTCTCTACTAGCAATGAGCATTCAGAATTTATAAGTTAAAATCTCAAAATCCAACCCAAAACATTGACTTCACCAGCGTGCGATGAAATGGGAGTCGTGCGAGGACAACAAAGAGCACGGGATCTGATACCAAAACCTCAAGGCAATGGTTGGTGGATTTTCCACACATATTGCCCCCCCCCCCCCCCCCCCCCCCACTCTTGCACTTAGCAATATGATTCTCAACAAGAAGGAATCCAATTTAGCAGTTATTAGGCTTATAATGGACAGGAACCAAAAGCTGAAGCTGAACCAGACAGAACTTGGCAAATTGAACAAGACCAAGATCAAAAGACTGAAACTTGGAACCAGAAACAGGTAGAGAGAGACATAACCTGAGATGGGTCGCATGGAAATTGAACGCCGTCGACGAATATCATGTTTCCTCCTCCTTTGTTTGTCCGCCCACAGAGAGAGAGAGAGAGGGGTTCAATGTACGTGTATAAATCTACCATATTTTTACAAATCGTAGAAAGAAGGGAGATGGGCCCACATAGTTGTCTGGGCCTTATCTATCCGTCATCATGTAAATTCATTGCTCGTAATGACTTCTATGTATATAATTATTACTTTACTCTATAATATTGTCACTTTATATATATACTATTATCACTTTACTATACTATTGTAACAACAGTCTACGTTTTTGGTCCGGATGGTACTTCCTAACCCGATTTCCACCGAATCCATGCCCTATTTGGCTATTTTCATGTATCATCCCAAATAAATTGTTCGTGTTTTTTCATCCTCTCTTTTTTATCTCTATCCAATATCTTTCTTAATAAAAAATATTTATCACCTATAGATCTTTCTTGTAATGAGAAACGACCAGGATTTTTGAAAACGCGGTCTGACCAAATCGGGCAGCTGGGCGTACCAAATTAAGAGGTAAGGACGCCAACCTTGAGAATCGCCCCGATTTCAGTCCGACCGAGTAGTTTGGTAAAAAAATTTGACTCAAACCACCCGGTCTGATCAATTTTTGCCTAACCCAACTCAAAAAAATATAAAAAATCAGATCAAGCACTCGATTTTCTCAAATTAACACAAAATAAACTAAATTAACAAAAAAATTATACTATAGATAGATTAAATAAATTGACCGGCATATCGAGAATATAGATTTTTAAACCTATTATTTAGTCTATATATTATTTTAAAATAAGAAAATATATATAAAAATATCCGGTCGAACGATTGACCCACGGGAGCGGACAAATCCTGGGTCGACCTCAGGATCGTTTTTCAAAACCTTGGTAATGACCGCTCCAAACCCGCGTGTCAGTTACTTTCACGTCAACAAATATATATTAGAGAAGTCATTCCTTTGCATTATGGATTGTACTATTTGTACACTTTTTTTTTGGTCAAAACTATTTGTACACTTTTGAGCGCTTTTGTCCTGAACAGTTTAAGGTCAATGAAATGGAGCTTTCACTTCAATCCTGAAACTTGTAAAAATGTTCTTAATCCAGCAATGTCGGCTCTTTTAAAATATAGATTGTGCGAGTCATTATCATATTATCGATAGGATTAGTACTTTTGTTCTTCGTTCACCACGCAATGATCGGCAGTGACGGCCGAAGGAGAAGCCTGCAAGCCATCCTTCCGAACGTCGTCGATGTTTCTCAAAGAGACCGAAGCTGCCAGAGTGGTCGCCAGAGCTTCCCAAGTGACCAAGGAATGTGGCTTCGGGTTGCTGGAATACACAACCGAAGGCATCCATCCCTGTGTAACAGAGATGAACCATTTACTAGTAGGAATTAAAGGTGAGCTTTCGGTTCGAACCAGATTGAATTCTTTGAAATCTAAGAACCGAAAATCAAATGACATAATAAAAGATGAATCAAACCGGACTAAAGTAAAGGAGGATTTGGTTAGAGAACTATGCCGATATATTTGGTTTGTTACGGTTGAACTGAATAAGTCGAATGATTGAAGGAAATAAAACAATTATTAATTTTAAAGCTTACAAACTAGCAAGTGTTTTCATGCTCAAAATGTTTGTGGTCTTCTTCAAATACACATCACTAAAGCTAACTTCAAAGGAGCTACAAACACTAATTCCACTTCAACAAAAAATAATGAAGCAACAAACTAAATTAATACATATAAGGTTGTTTTTTTGTGTGAATTAACCCATATAAGTTGTTATAAAATCCTATACTATGTTGAATGACTGAACTATTTTCTCCGAATTATAAATCCAACCTAAACTAATTGAAAATCGGTTCTCCATTTTCGTTCAATTTGGTATAATTGATTGTATTCCTTTGCTCATCCTGCCTAACTAATTGCTTTTTTTATTAAAGAAAGGGTAAATCGAATCTATGAATAGGAGGAAAAATTATCATTCTAGAAAATTGAAAAATTTATTAATCCATCAATTATGTTGGCAGTAACTGTATAATATACTTCCAATAAAAGTAAGGAAATGTACGAAACAAGGATCAAACAGAAGAACTACGGTATAAGGCTATGGTTAATAACGTTTCAATTTAAAATAAGGTTTTAAAATATTTTGAAAGGACAAATAAAAAAGAGTGATAATTAAGCCGAAGATAAATAACATCAAAAACCATTAAATCGACACCATCAGTTGCAGTGCACAAACAAAACATTAATTCCTCAGAAACACTGTCCAGAACCAAACTACGAACTACATGTCCTCAAAAACTTTAACAAGACCACAAAAACGGATATATGAGAGTAAAACAGAATGGAATAAAACCCGAGCAGATCCTCCGGTCATGCTTGTCATTTCTTCTTGGCCGCAGACTTGGTCACCTTGGCACCACTTGGGTCCTTCTTCTCCACGCTCTTGATCACACCAACAGCAACAGTCTGGCGCATGTCCCTCACAGCAAAGCGACCGAGCGGTGGGTACTCGGAGAAAGTCTCCACAACCATAGGCTTGGTGGGAATCATCTTAACCATCCCAGCATCACCATTCTTCAAAAACTTGGGCTCCTTCTCGAGCTCCTTACCAGATCGCCTGTCGATCTTGGTCAAGATCTCGGCAAACTTGACAGCAATGTGAGATGTGTGGCAATCAAGCACTGGGGCATATCCATTGCCGATCTGACCAGGGTGGTTCATGATGATGACCTGGGAGGTGAAGTTGGCAGCCTCCTTGGCAGGGTCATCCTTAGAGTTGGATGCGACAAAGCCACGCTTGAGATCCTTCACAGCAACATTCTTGACATTGAAACCAACATTGTCACCAGGGAGAGCCTCGAGGAGAGCCTCGTGGTGCATCTCGACAGACTTAACTTCAGTGGTGAGTCCAGTAGGGCCGAAAGTCACAACCATACCCGGCTTCACAACACCAGTCTCAACACGTCCCACAGGCACAGTTCCAATGCCACCAATCTTGTACACATCCTGAAGTGGGAGACGGAGGGGCTTGTCTGATGGTCTCTTGGGCTCGTTGATCATGTCAAGAGCATCCAAAAGGGTTGGTCCCTTGTACCAGTCGAGGTTGGTAGACCTCTCAATCATGTTGTCACCCTCAAACCCGGAGATGGGAACAAATGGGATTTTGTCGGGGTTGTAGCCAACCTTCTTGAGGTAGGAAGACACCTCCTTGACAATTTCTTCGTACCTGGCCTTGGAGTACTTAGGAGTTGTGGCATCCATCTGCAAGATTCATCACCAATAAGCAATTAGAATTTAGAAATGTGAACTGTACACATCAGATATTTGATCACATCAATTTAACAATAGCCAACATTCAACCTTGTTGCAGCAGCAAATCATTTGCTTGACACCGAGGGTGAAGGCAAGCAAAGCGTGCTCACGGGTCTGTCCATCCTTGGAAATACCAGCCTCAAAACCTCCAGTGGTGGAGTCAATAATGAGGATAGCACAATCAGCCTGGGAAGTACCCGTAATCATGTTCTTAATGAAATCACGATGTCCAGGAGCATCGATGACAGTACAGTAGTACTTGGTGGTCTCAAACTTCCACAGGGCAATGTCGATAGTAATACCACGCTCACGCTCGGCCTTGAGCTTGTCGAGCACCCAGGCATACTTGAATGACCTCTTGTTCATCTCAGCAGCCTCCTTCTCAAACCTCTCGATCACACGCTTGTCAATACCTCCAAGCTTGTAGATCAAGTGACCGGTGGTCGTGGACTTGCCGGAGTCGACATGTCCAATGACCACAATGTTGATGTGAACCTTTTCCTTACCCATCTTCTGGATCCAACAAAAACAAACATCATCAACACAAACCTTCGCAACACGAACCATAAACAAAACACCATCAAACAACAACGATCTAACAAACCAACCAACAACCCACATATCAAAATACAACCTTTCGAGCAAATCAAGCTCAATTAACACATTAAAACCTCTCACGTACATGAATCAAAATACCCATCAACATCAAAAAAGATTCTACTATGTTCATATCGAGTAAACTAAACCCAGATCCAGCAACCCACGTCATGAAATTTCACCAACAAAAGATCTATCCCATGAAACTCATCCACAAATCGGTAAAAACAAAGAGAAAGGGAGAGATGGGTTACCTTGCTAGCTAGGAGGCGGAGGCTCTGTCCTTGTTCGGATTAGGGTTTTTGAGATGGAGGAAGCAGAGTGAGGGGGGAAGGGAAGAGGCAGCAAGTGGAGTACTTATAGGAGGGAGCTGCTGGTGGACTTTAGGGCATTTCGGGGGACGGTGAATTTACCGGATTGCCCTTGGGATGTGTTATGTTCTGCTTTTTGGGTTTTTCTTATTGGCCTCTTTGTTAAGACTTGGAGGCGGCCGGGTTTGCATTTGGTCTATAACCCTAGTTGTTGTTCTCTATTATAATTTATTTCTTCCTTTTTCAATTCGAGGTTCGATTATTTGATTGGATATATTAACTGTGATAATTATTTATGGACACTTATCGATACGATAGATCAAAATCTCTTTAAAGTGATAAAGCGTAAAAATGATCATCTATATAAACTGATAATAAGTCTTAGTCTTCGTTCCAGATCAGGATGACTATTAAAATTTAATAACTACTTTATTTTAATAACTAATACTTTTTTAGAAAATATTAGTACTATATCTCTATCCCGACTTAGCATAAAATGATATTTTTAATAATACATATATTTTAACATACTTTCTGAATTTGATAAAAATTAAGATACTAGTGTGTGCTAAATTTTCTTGTTTGATAATTTTTACATCATAATTTATCTTCTAAATTATTTTTGAATTGTTCTTGTGATTATCGTCTTTTAAAAAAACATATTTCAACCAAATGTATCATTATTGATGATATTTTGGTGACTTGAATATAGACAAAATAACTTTGGACTTAAATACATAAATCTCTACTATATGATAACCTCTCTTAAGCAATTTTTTCTTTTGTTCCAACTATATCACTTTAGAAAAAATTTAGTAGAGAATGAATCAAGAAAATTGGGTGTGCAGCAAAATCTTATATATGGGTAGGTTACGTTGGGGGCGGATTTTGTGGGGATTGGGCTAGTCCCCATCTATGGGGATTAACTCAAACCAATATCACTATACATGCAAACCAATATTACTTCATATGTAAACCAGCCTCTTGCAAACCAATATCATTTCACATGCAAACCAATATCACTTCACATACAAACCAATATCATCTGGTAGGTTATTGACCATCAGATTTAAAGATAATCAAATCTGGCAGCCCAAAATGTAGTCCCCACCTATGGACAAATTTTCTTTAGTCCCCACTCAATCCGGTCTCGGTTACGTAGGTAAGCGATCGTCAAAAGCTAATTAAATTTTTTCTCCAAAAATGACTGTTATTCGAATATTCAGTAAATTAACTAAATTAAAGTTTGGTCAAATTGATAACAAAATTCTTCCTACACAATTTTAACATAATTATATTCTTTGAACTTTTATATTATTATACGTGCTCCGTACTCGAAGCTGAAGGAAATTATAGGATAAAACTATCTTTTAATAGAAGGATGATGGGTGGAAGCCAAATCAATCATACCACTACAAAATTAGATACATTAAACATGCCGCTAACTTTTTTTATTCATTGCACTAAGTATATTTTTACTTTTCGGAGAAACTGTCAGAATTAGAGCTAAGTTTTGAAATTTTTATAAGGTTTTGCACTAAGCGGTTACTCAAAAGTAGGCATAATCAAGGCTCGGTTTTAAGTTAAAAAAATTGATTACGATTCAATTGACAGTTTCGATTCAAATGGTTGACCGCAGTTTGGATATAAAAATTGCAATAATTAACTGCATCTTGAAAGTTATGGATACGATTTTTTGGTTTGTATTCGGTACATTAATTCTGATTCGAGCATAAGATAATTAAAAGAAGAACTAACACGAATTCGAGCATAGGATTTTTTAGGATTTGGATTCAGGGGGGACTACATAAAAATCATTCCCATGGTATGGACTAAATATGGGCCTTTAGATTTGATCAAATTCTTTTCTTATAGATCTGATGGTCAGAATCTATTGAGGGTATTTTCGAGTTTTTATCCAAGCATACTCATTAGGATTCCACCATTTTCCTATATAATCCCACAACCACATCCTCAATCATACCACTACAAAATTAGATACATTAAACATGCCGCTAACTTTTTTTATTCATTGCACTAAGTATATTTTTACTTTTCGGAGAAACTGTCAGAATTAGAGCTAAGTTTTGAAATTTTTATAAGGTTTTGCACTAAGCGGTTACTCAAAAGTAGGCATAATCAAGGCTCGGTTTTAAGTTAAAAAAATTGATTACGATTCAATTGACAGTTTCGATTCAAATGGTTGACCGCAGTTTGGATATAAAAATTGCAATAATTAACTGCATCTTGAAAGTTATGGATACGATTTTTTGGTTTGTATTCGGTACATTAATTCTGATTCGAGCATAAGATAATTAAAAGAAGAACTAACACGAATTCGAGCATAGGATTTTTTAGGATTTGGATTCAGGGGGGACTACATAAAAATCATTCCCATGGTATGGACTAAATATGGGCCTTTAGATTTGATCAAATTCTTTTCTTATAGATCTGATGGTCAGAATCTATTGAGGGTATTTTCGAGTTTTTATCCAAGCATACTCATTAGGGTTCCACCATTTTCCTATATAATCCCACAACCACATCCTCGATCCGCCGCCCCCCCCCCCCCCCCCCCCCCCCCACAAATCTTCGAAATCCTAAACTCCGATGGTGGCCAGACGACACCGGAGGAGAGTCGATCTATGGATCCAAGTTCAAGAACGAGAACTTCGTGAGGAAGCACACCACCCCCAGGCCACACTGTGAGGCCCATCTTCGTCGCCGACTGCGGCCATCTCTAGATCTTCAATCTCTCTATCTATGTCCTTTGATTTTTGTGGATCGTGGTGTGCTTGTTCGTCATCGTTTAAGGTTCTTGTTATATTAGGGGTAATATCTTCTTTCGAATAAAAAAATTCATAGATGAATGATACCAATATTAAAGTAGAATGATACCAATATCCTAGAACGATGATACCAATATCCTAGAACGATGAAACTAATACATTCAAATGGTATACCTTTTCACTTATAATGGGATACAAATATTGGAGGAGATGAAAACCAATATCACGGTGGAATGAAACCAATATCATAGTAGAATGAAACCAATATCGAGAAGATGGAAACCCATATCATAGTAGAATGAAACCAATATCATAGTAGAATGAAACCAATAGCATAGAAGATGGAAACCAATATCCGAGAAAATGGAAACCAATATTCCCATACTTGTATTTCCATAAATTATATTATTTTGCTGATATTTTTTTTAATTATTTTAATTATTATATTTCCAATATTGCCCCTATCCCTTTCAGTGGGGATTACCCATGTCCCCACTGAATTTGAACCCGATTTTTTAAGGATGGCAAACCTCTTAAGTATTTAACACTTTTTCTTACCAAAGATTTGAATTTAAAATCTGATTAAATTAAAATATCACTTTTATTAATTAATCTAAGTGTTAGGTCATTTATGGTTACGATTAAATCAACTTAAACTGTATAATCAATAATTTAACCGTCGGGCTTTGGTTAAAAGTTTAGTTGAAAGCGTTGTCCGTTTGGGCTGGCACATAGGGGACCGGCTGACCAATGTCAAGCCCGTGTTAGGCCCTTGTCTTATCCCTTCCTCACGGTCTAGGCCAGCCATATTTTATTAAATTAGGTTTTCCAGTCCACCCGCGGCCTCTCCCTCTTCTAGAAAATTAGGTTCATTGATGAATCTCTGGTTAGGGGGAAGAAATCGATGACGGCGCCGAGGAATTTTTTTTTGGTGAAGGGAATTGGGATTTTCTTTGGGATAAGAATTGAGATTTTTTATATTTCCGTTCATCTTGTTTTTTGTTTAATATGGTTAAGTGTTCTTGTTTTTTTTGAATTTGGTTTGGTGTTCTTGGTTTAGTATTTTTATTTGTTCTTGTTCCAAGGTTGAAGATGAAATTTTTTTATTTTTTTTGTTCAAGGGCATAAAGATCATTTCACATGACCAAAAAATAAAAAATCGAGAGCTAACGTCAGATAGGGACCTCAGACCAACATTTTTACAAAAAGCAGGGACCTCATACACTATTTCTGAAATATAGGGACCTGCGAGTGATAAAACTATAATTCAGGGACCTAAGGATAATTTGCCCAAAAAGATATTAGAAAAAGTATACATTAGTATGGTATGGTATATCCATTTTACACGTACCTATCTTGTGGATTAAAACATATAAACTGGGTTTATCTTTTTTCAAAAAAAAATTTTGAGAAATTTTTTCAATTTTGTTTCTTTGAAGATCTGATCATCAATCCTTGAACTGCCAGGAATGTCACATCAATTTTCGCTGATGATGTGACAATGTCGACAAAAAAAAATTATGATGAAGTGACATTTTTGGGAAAATTACAAAATAATCTCAATTGTCTTTATATATTTTTGAAAAAAGTCTACTTAAAAACCTTGTAGTATAGCTGAAAATCACTTTAGCATTATGTGGTAAAAAATTGATCAATCGAGTCATACTTATTCCAATTAACATCAAAAAAATCCACGTGCAGCTGCCCGAATTTGCCAGAACCTGCCTGGACTTTGTCCGGCCAACTAGGCCAGCCACATTTGCCCGGATCTTCTCTTTCTCTCTTCCCTCCCTCTTCTTCTTCTTCTCCTTCTTCTTCCCGAAACCCAGCCACTTCAACCCATTCCACCCAAAAACAAAACTCAAGAACCAAAACCCAGTTAAAATTATAATCCAACAAGAAAAAAAAATTATCATCTTCAAGCTCAAGCCAAGAACACTTTGTTGTTAGTCGGATGTGGTGTACTTGATTAGGATCTTTGATAGTCGAGGCAAGAGTTGGACTCTTTCTCCGTAAGACGAGATTGCCCCGTATTCAGTGCTTACGGGCTGCAGCAATCGTCCCCAAGATACAACGACTAGGCTGCTTCCGAGTTCGTAGCACAACGACCCTCGAAGCTTCACGCGAACCTTGGAAATTCGAAACTTTCTGAGAGAGGGAGAGAGAAGAACGACTATTGCTAATGAATGCTTATGCAATGAGTGTTCGGGATGAGTGCAAATGATGGGGAGAGGCCTATTTATAGGTGCTGAAAGAGTGGCAGGCAGGCACTCCGAAATTGGATGAGTGCTCGTGCTCGTGCTCGTGCTCAGATGGTGCTTCGCACCATCCTCGCAGGCAGCCTCGGTCAGCTCTTCAGGTGGAACATTTAATGTTACACCAGCTTGGAGCTTCTCCTTATAAACAGGGAAAACTCCCTTGCGATTTCTGATGTGGTAATCCCATCATCAGCTTGGGCTTTCCAGCTTGGGCTTTTCAGCTAGGGCCTTTCAGCTTGGTCCAAATGCATTTATTATGCATTCAATTCAAACCCAACACACTTCAACCTAGAAATTCATCCTCAACCTTAAGTTCATCTGTAATAAAACAAAAAAATAACTACAAGCTGCAACCAAATTAGAAATTCGTCCTCCCCATCGCCAAGCCCAAAAATTCATCCTCCCCATTGCCAAACTCGACAAGGTCTCTAGCGAGGAGGGTAATCAATGACCTTGGGGTACGACACATCTAGGGCGAGCACCTGCGGGTAGAAGCACCTCTACCTCCCCCGATAGGAAACCGGCGAGCGGGGAGTCTAGAATTCTCGACATTCTAGCTGCTCTCATCGACAATGATTTCTGCCTCAAATCTCGTCGGCAACCAGTCAGCCGCGAATGTGTAAGGCTAATTGATGTCACCCCCAGGACGGAGGGGCCCACGTGCCAGCAGCTGACGAGGAGGAGGGGACACGTGAGAGCCAATCGAGAGGTTGAAGAGACTGTGCTTTTTTGTTGTTGTTTATTTGATGTTTTGGCTATATGTTGTTCAATATTTATTGGAATTAATTGAAGAGGACTATGTTTTTTTTTCAATGTTTAATCTTTAGGTAACCTTGATGAAAAACTTGGATTTTTTGCTTGTTGGATTATAATTTCAACTGGGTTTTGGTTGTTGAGTTTTGTTTTGGGTGGGATGAGTTTAAGTGGCTGGATTTTGGGAGGAGGAAGAACAAGAAGAAGAAGAAGAAGAAGAGAGGGGGAAGAGAGAAAGAGAAGATCCACGTGGCTGGCCTAGTGGGCCAGGTAGGGTCCGGTCAGGTTCGGGCAAATTCGAGCAGCTGCCTGTGGACCTTTTTGATATTAATTGGAATAAGTATCACTAATGACACCCTGTGATTGGAGAAGCTTAACACGAGCAACTACAAAGTCATGACAAAACTATCACTAATGACACCCCGTGATCGAATCCCTGACATTTGCATTTGTAGAGAAGAAAAACTGCCAAACAAACCATCGCTGCTGGCCTACACCGTTCGGCCTCTGCCAAGACACCTTATCCATCACCTTCAGTCCAGTCACCGATGAAGACTCCCACCGCCAGCCCTGGTGGCTTCCGGTTTGAATCTCCCCTAACCTCTAATTAGGGTTTGTTAGGGGTGAGCTTCAAATCGTATTAAACCACAAAACCGTAAACCGACAACCTGCAAAAAAGGCAAACCGAAGAAATTTTTGCTATGTAGGTGCGGTTTGAAACTGCACCGCATGCTTCCGGTGCGGTGATGGTTTTGCATTTTTGGCACCGTTCCAAATCGAACTGCACCGCACATATGTATACGACGTCATTTTATATTTTTTAATATACGTTTAGTACAGAATTTAGAAAAAAAATGACATCGTTTCTGTCTTTCTTATTTGGTATAAAAGAACTTTTTTAACCCAGCTGCCCCTAACCTTATTCTACCCATACCCAATTTCACTTCTCCGTTCCCCGACCCTTCCCTTCTCCTTCCCCAGGCATCCTCCGCCTCCGCCCTCCTCCAGATTCCCTTCTCCTTCGCCCGTCGCCCCGTCCTCCGGGGTCCTCCATATTCCCCCATTTCGAACCCTAAAACCAAATATCCAAAACCCCTAATTCCGAAATCCTAAATGGCTAAATCCCTCTCTTCCGCCCGCTATACGACCGCCATCGCTTTCATCCATCTCTTCTGTCCGCCCTCTCCGTAAGATAATCCCTCCATCTCTCGCCTAAACTCTTTCCTTTTGTTAGTTTATTTTTTAATTACTTTGTCATTTTTATGTTTATGTTTTGACAGTTAACACGAGCCCACTCCGATCTTTGAGTCTCTCGTCCTCCCTCTCCGCTCTGCCTTCATATAAAATCAATCTATTATGGTAAAAATCCAGTATTGTTTGTCCATTTCTGACTTGGAGGCTGTTGAACTTTCTCATGTTAAATTTTGTTGTAAACTTGAAAGCTGAAACATATATGTTTAATTTGTTTTGCTCTGAACATAAAACGGGTTTAGGCAAATTATTTGTGATTTTCTGTTTTGGGTTGCTGAATAGGTTAAAAATTTTGATTGGGCCTAACAGATCGGGCCAAATAATGGCTTTTTCGATTGGGCATGAAATCGCAAATCGCACCGAAATTGCCACACTGAATACCGTGCGATTTGTCACCAAACCGAGACACCGATGATTTCATTTATTCACTTTTTTCATGTTGCTTTGCAGTTTAGCTTAACAAGTTCACACCGCTAAACCGCACCGCCCTCACTGGTTTATGATTTGGGAATTTGGGGTGGATTGAAAATTTGGCAGAACTTTGGTGACAAAAGGCTGGAGTCCAAACCAAACCAGCTTCCTTTTTCCAACAATGGGAAGGATAATGAGGGAAGGGCGAATGAGGGAGGAGGAGGATACAATTATTAAAAAAATTGGGATTATTTTGTAATTAATCGGGATGATGATCTGACATCGAACTTGCCTTACCAGACCAAAAAAATACCGTGGCAGTCCAGCTAGGGTCGGAAACTGCCCCAGCATGAGCAGGATCATTGGCTGATCAAAATTCAAATAACTTGAACCTGTTTGATAATTTTTAAACTACATGGAACAATCACAAAAAATGTAATACCACAAGGTATTAAAGTGTACTTTTTCCTTATTTTAATAATGTAAAAAATGATGAGACAGTCCATATTACAATACAAATGACGTGCCATACCACGTGGACACTAATATGTATTAATCTAACCAAAGTTAAACAAATTTTACTCGGTTGTTAAGTAGTTCAAATTTCGGTCACTTAGTGAAATACATTGAAACCACATGATACTGGTGTGTCAAAGGTCGAAGCCACATGATATGTAATAAACTTTTGTCAACAAAAAAAATTCCCGCACAAGTGAGGTGAGATCAACTATTGAAAATTTTATTCTAATTTATTAAGAAATTCGAGCTCTAGTAATGTAACACTATTACCCGCACAATAGACTCGGAAGTAATGTGCACTTTGATTATTTAGTAAGCAAGTAACGTGGACTTTCCCTCTCCAAAGTCCTAACCCCCCGCAACTCTTGGAATTCAAAAATCCTCAAACCCTTGACAGGAAATATCACCAAACCCAAATACATTAAAATCCCAAACACACCGATAAGTGTTTTGATCAACTGCTGAGGGAGTTGTTTTACCTTAACTAAGATCTCGGGTTCGATTTTTTAGGAACGCAGCAGCATTGTTAAATACTTGTCGGGAGAGCTTTGCCACCTTTCAAAGGTCCTACCCAGCTCGAACTTAGATTAGTCAGCCTAGTGAGCCGGATACCAAGAAGTTCTAAACCAAAAAAAAAAAACCCCAAACATACAAAAAAAAACCCACCTTCCCTATTCAATTTTATAAAAATCCTTCCCCCTCACAAAAAAATGTCCTCCTCCTCCACCGACCCGAAATCCCCGCCCACCGGCGCCGGCGGAAATCCTCGCCCCGTTACGACGACGAGCGGTGCAAGAACACCACCACGTCCCCAAATCCCCCACCTCTACCCCATCCCCCACCACGCTTTCCACGTCTACCATCGTACTTCCCTACGGCCCCCCCTAAACCCTAACCCTAGAATCAACCAACCGGGCCCCATCCAGCAAGGCATCCCCTACCCCGTGGCGTCCTCCGGCCGTGGGTTCGTCACCCGCTCCCTCCGCCCGCCCGACGCAGGGTTTGCCCCGCGCGGGATCGCCTACCGCCCTCCCCCGGGCCCCCACCCCGCGCAGGTCGCGGTGGACCCGGCGCTCGCCCACTTCCACCAGCTCCCCCTCCATGGCCACCAGTATGCTTACCCTCACCGCGTGGTCAGGCATGTCGCCGCGGATCCCCACAGTCCCATCGCTAGGCAGCATCCTGTCCCTGGTGCGGGTCGCGGGGCTGCTGGCGGTGGTTCACTGCTCAAGGTAAATGATAGGGTGCTTGTATTTTGGGCAGCATTGGTGTTGTTCTTGTTTACTTAATCATAGGCGGGTTCTGGATGACTTCGAACTGAAGTGTTAATGTAGTGACAAGGAGGCCATGGATATAAATCTCGAGCTCGTTGCGAGAACAGAAGTGTACCTCTCGTGAAATTTATAATGGTTGAATGCCATGTGTGGAGAATTGTTGTGGCTGAATTATACTGAACTAGCTTGAAGTCGGAGCAAACTCGTAACTTAATCTCATCCAAAAACGCTAGTGCCTTTTGTATATCGTGATGCAAATTACACATCGTGTTTCCATGCACTAAGGGGCTTGCTCTTATGTGAACTTTATCGTCATGCTAAATGATGCCTAAGTTGCAACATCTTAAAAATGTTTTGAACATTAGGTGACAACTTCTAAATTTGACAGGCTTAGCTAATTTTCGGTATGGCTTTAATCGGATGATGTAGTGGGAACCAGAGATAATGAATTTTGATGTTGTGCTTATTTCAGGCTGCTCCATCTCCCTCTTCTGTTCAAAATTCAAATGGTTTTAGGAGTTCCAGGTAATTTTTTTTTGGAATCGCTTGCTTGTTGTTGTGTTCTCAACTTCTAGAAACTACGTCAGCAGAGCTAACCCATGTAGTTCCTTTGCTTTTATGTAGTGATGGAAGCAGAGAAGATAAACTAGTTACAATAAGTGGCCGGAAAGTAAGAGTTATTATATTCTTTGTTTGTTTTAAAGCGATGTACAATATTAAGTATCTTTCAAAGTCATCTTCGTTCATTGACATTTTTTACGTTTTTTTCTGAAGCGTCCTTCTCACTTGCAAGGCCGTTTCTTTAGAAGCTTTGTTGTGAGCCATTCATGTGTTTATATGCATCTGTACTGTTATGAGGTTATAACGACCTTTGATTTTCTTTCTAGGTGAGAATAGTGGAGGGGGCATCTCTTTATGCACTCTGTAGATCATGGGTTCAAAACGGGCAGCCTCAAGACTGCCAGGTTTGTGCCATATCAATGTGTTCTTTTTTTTTTCTTTCAATTTTCTGCTCATTTCCTTCATTCCACTTGGTGGCTATCAGCAAGTTTGCATATCAAGGTGTTGAATGCAATGCCTGGAAAGTTTTATGATGTCTTGGATTCTATTTTTGAAAGGAAGAGTACACCTGAGATAAAGATTAACGACCACCTAATGAAATACAGAAGTAGCCAGTACTTCAAACACTACACTGAAAAAGTAAGAACAGCACTTGTTCTACTTTCTGGCCAATCGTGGGCGCTTATTAGTTCTCAACCTTTCATTGCTTGGTTTAGCAGTTATTTAGGCCAAATTGTAGTTTTTATTCGTCATTCTATGATGAAATTAAGAGCATGATCATGTCAACTTGATAAATTTTGTAGCTTCTAGAAGTTTGGTGATACGTTTTCACACACAGCTAATGGTTTACATCTTTCTCCTTCTCCTTTTTGTTTTACATTTTGCAGCCGCAGGAGGGAGATACTTTAAAACCTCTTCCAAGACCTCTACCTTTAGCTATGGTGGAAGATCAGTTTCCAACTTCTAAGGAAGGTCAAGATGCCAAAGAAGATGAGGTACTTGATTACCCACTCTGTTTAAAACTCTTATATTGGTTTGATTTTGCTTATTCAAAATGAAACCGTACCTATGGCCATCCTTTTGCTGTAAGTCCTTCAAATGTTATGCCATCTGTATGTATATTTGTAGTCCGGAATTTACATCGACGAAAAATCATCTATCGTGTTATAAGCTCAAAGTCTATGCTGAAAACTGTCACTTTTAAAACTGCCAGCATCTCGCCACTTACCCTGTATTAAAGTTGTAAACAGAACGAGTTCCACCTATCTTGTCTGTGAATTTAAAAGAACATAAGATATGGAAATCAACTGCCTGACTTCCCACAGTCGTCATCACTTGCTGATGTTAATGCATCTTTTCCCTCATTTTGCCAAGCACGAAGCATGTACTGATAGTAGGGATACAGTAGAGAACCATTTTCCTATGCGTCGATTAGAGGTGTTGATGCTCAACAACTGATAGATGTGTGACGATTGTGCATATGACAATGCTGTTGGAAATTGGGTTAAGAGACTGCTCTTGAAACTTTTGATTAAATGATAAGAGGCAGATTAAACTAATTGTCAACCTGTGATAACTTCTCATCATTCTGAATGTATGGTTGATAACCTTTCAGAAAAGAAGAATGTATTTTTGATATATTTTGTTCCAAGGATCTAAAGTGTTGTGTATCAACTTCTTTTATCAAGGATGAGGTGTCGGTTGCTGATCTATATCCAGAAGATCTCTTGAAAAGACATATTAAACGAGCCAAAAAGGTTCGAGCAAGGTTAGTTCAATCTTAGATGGTTCTTATGAAGAAAATTATCACTGTTTTACTCTCAAGCATAATGGAAGACTTTACCCCTTCAATCTCTAGGCTAAGGGAAGAACGACAAAAAAGAATTGCGAGGTACAAAACCCGGCTTGCTCTTCTCCTTCCTCCACAGGTAGAACAATAGCAAAATGATAATGATACTGCTGCTGGGAATTGAGCAATGGATTCATGCCGGTGTTGCAATTTATTGATCACTCGGAGGCGAGAACACGACAAAGTCTGAACAAAGCAATCGTGTTAGAAATTGACCATGGAAGAGAGCAAGTTGGATATACAAAATTCTCATCCAGCTAAGCCTGTATATGTCTAAAAGTTGTAATAGGAATCGGGTCTTCTGATGCATCTAGGTCTAAGGAGTGTAATGCAGTGACCACAATGCCGACTACACCAAGTGAATTCTTCATTTGCATCCATCTGATGCTCTACTCTTGTCAGATGAGGAGAAGCATTCGCTATCCGAGCTGCTAACTGAGGAATTTGTGACGAAGCTCAGTATCCGAGTTGCTAGTGTAGTCTTTGCTGATGCTCTGCTAACCAAGAATTTTCTCCACTGTCACCATTACCTTTAAGGTGTACTTGCAGTTGATCAACGCTTGTAATTAGCAATTTAGCATCTATAGACCTCCATTAGGCTATTGTTGTCTGCTACAGAATGAATCCCGTTGGTCAACGTCACATTTCCTGTTATGATTTTTTCGAACGGACCTTGCTACATGTAGAGGTCAATTTTCGTAATATTATTTTTTCCTCTGTATGGCTTTTAACTACGAACAAAGACACTACGAACAAAAGGTCGAACAAAGAACGCCGATGATCTCAGTCGGCTAGAGGTGGGTGGGTTGCCTGCGGAGAGGAGCGGCTGACCAAGTACGGACTACTCGCTCGTTATTTGTAAATTGTGGTAATCTTATTTGATGTGCTGTTGTAATTTGAAAAAAGATAAGAAAACGTATAGCTGTTTTCTTATGAATATAGCTACCAACTTTTCATTAATTACTAAAAATAGAGAAATAAGCTGTGTCCTAAATTAACGTATTTTATAAGCTCATTTTGCAAACAACATGAACATATGTGATTTGTTGAATGTTTCTCAAATGCGAGTCTATATATTATGGATAAAAGAGTCTAACTAAGACCTAATTAAGATAAAAATTGTAAAGGTGGAGTATTAATCCGTAGGACCCATATCCTATCTTTAAAAGTGGATTAATACCTAAATCCTATACTAGATCCCGTCAAATTCAACATATTGAGTACAATCCGGTTCACCAAATATAAATATTTCTTTCATCCTTCTTTTTTCACTTCTTCCGTTACACGTTCATGTATCTGCTCAATTTAATTTGACAAGCTCCATTAGTTCTCGCGATCGGCTGCAAGTGCATATCCCAATGTTTCGGCGACAATAACAGGAAAATATTTTTAGGTGGTTGCAACTTTGAAGCCGTGTCATGAACGCTTGGAGACTTGGAGTACTCAACAATTTGCCAATTCCAATTAAAAAGATGAACATTAGTTTAATCACATGTTTAAGAGGGTCCCAGGTGGTGAAAAAGATTGTTAAAGCGTAAATCGTGATAAATATATTTGGGCATAGAATCGAGATGTTTGAAAAAAAAAGAAATTTAATCCGAGCAACGTAGTATTGTTCATTATCTAAAAAAACACTGGAAGTTTTTCTTGCTAAAAATTGGCATTAGCTTGGTGTGAGCACCAAATATTGATTGGGCGCACCCACCCCCGGCCAACCACTCACGTTGGGCGCAATAATCGGTGCATTATATTGAAATGTACTCATCCATCCCTACGTTAAATAATATTTTTAAGTAAAATTACTCATAAAGTCCATAAAATTTAATACAATAAACTGAAAGATTTAGTCTATAGTAAATTAGTTCCTATATTTTTTAAAATTGAACTTATTAGTCCTAGTTTAATTTTTTCAATTTTTTTGTTAAAACCTTAATTGAAACGACATTAATATTTATAAGTATTTGTGTTCTTAACATCGTCAATGAAAATGAAATGGGTCGGGGTGGTCACCTCAAAAACGATCGCTGAGTGGGTTAAGAAGAGATGGGTAGATAAATCCTAATAAAATAGATAAAACTAATCCTAACAATTTGTAACAAATAGCTAAATAGAAAGATAAATCTTAGATAAAAGTAGGAGTGAGCCAAAAACCGATATAAATTGCAAACCGGACCAAACCGCACTTTGTAAACCGAGAAAAAACCAAACCGCAAAGTTGAAGCGGTTCGGTGTGCGGTTTCGGTGTGAAACCGCATATTGCGGTTCGGTTGCGGTTTTTTTTCGTACCGCACCGCAAAACCGCAAACCGAATATTATATTAAACGACGTCGTTTATATATATATATATATACGTCATTTTTTTCCCAATTTTTCCCCTTCCTAACCATTTCTCTTCTCTCTCCCCGTAATTTTTTTTTTCCTTCGCCTCTTCCCTCTCTCGCCTCTCCTCCACTTCCGATGACTGGTGAGTGACGGCGACCACCGATCTCACCGGCGACCACCACCGGAGTCCCCCGCATCTCCCTCTAGCATAAACCCCCAAAATCCGCCTCTTCCCTCGCCTGTCGCCTCTTCCCTCGCCTGTCGCCTCTTCCCTCTCTCGCATGTCCTCCACTTCCAGTGACGGCGACCACCGATCTCAACGGCGACCACCACCGGAGTCCCCCGCATCTCCCTCTAGCATAAACCCCCAAAATCGGAAAATCCCTAAATCGAAAATCCAAAATCAGAAATCCCTAATCGATAACCAAAAATCGGAAACCCTTGTTCGGCTTTCAGAAATCGCAACCCTCTCCCTCTGCCGTGCTGTCACTCCGTCTCCAACACCGACTCCAAATCTGCCTTGGGAGACAATTTTGATTCCTTATGGTAAAATTCGTAATTATGCTTAGGTTTGTTAGATGTTGATAGTTCCAGGTTGATTGTGTTCCAGGTTGATTGTGTTCCAGGTTGATAGTTCCAGTTGGGATCTTTTCTAGTTAAGGTTGGGACTTGTTGGAGGTCTATTCAATTTGATTGTTCCAGGTTGATTGTGTTCACGGAGATTGTGTTTTTGATGCTATTCAATTTGGATGCACTTGGCAGAATTTCAGGTGCGAGCAAGTGATTGAGAGTATGGTCGAAAGAGAAAAGATTGTGTTTTTGATGCTTTGCTCGGATAAACATTGAGAGTATGGTAGAATTATGTAAGAGATTCAAGTGATGTTGAGATTACTGATCTGATATTATTTTATTTATTACAGGCAAGTGATGACGTTGCTGGTTTGCCCAATGAGATGAATCAAGAGGTTGAAGGACCGAGTCATGCTAGGGCGGCTGGACAACAAGAAACCGGTAAGATCCCAGAGAAACCTCCTTTATCTTCCAAAAGAAAGGAGTCCATTGATTCGAATACTGAGAGTAGTAAAAAGAAGAAGACGAGTGAAGTATGGAATCACTTTACAGAAGTTCCGGATTGTCCGGAAGGTTATGAAAAAGCTAGTTGCAACTATTGTGGTCAAAGATATAAATGTAATCCTAGGAGGAATGTAACAAGTTCTTTGAAACACCACTTGGATAGTCGTTGCACTAAACTTCCTAGGAAAGATTTGAGACAAACTACCTTGTCGTTTGACCCGGAAGCTGAAGGGGGTAAGCTTAAGGCTGTTGCCTTTACTCAAGAAGGGGGTCGCAAAGCTTTGGCGATAATGGTTATTAAAGATGAGTTGCCCTTCAAAATTGTGGAAGGTGAGGGATTCATTGGCTATAGCAATTACATGAATTCTAGATTTGTGATAGCACATAGGACAACTGTGGCTAAGGATTGCATGAAAATATACTTTGAGGAGATGATGAGGGTGAAAAAATCTTTGAAGGGTCAGAGGTTGAGTTTTACAACTGATACTTGGACATCAATCCAAACAAGGAATTACATGTGTTTAACTAGGCATTGGATTGACAAGGATTGGAAGTATCAGAAAAGGATTTTGAACTTCTGTCTAATTGACAATCACAAAGGGGAGACAATTGGAGATACTATTGAGCAGTGCTTGATTGAGTGGGGTATTGAAAAGATCCTAGCCATCACTGTTGACAATGCTTCATCAAACGATTCGGCTATTCGCAATTTGAAATCATCCACGATCTATAAATTGAAGAGCATAGTATCTAATCATGACCACTTGCATATGAGGTGTTGTGCACATATTCTGAATTTAGTTGTGCGAAGTGGATTGCTGCACATTAATCAATCGATTAAGAAGATTCGAAAAGCGGTGAAGTATGTTACTAGTTCTGCACCTAGGCTGAAATTGTTTAGTGATTGTGTAAAAGCAGTGAACATAGATTGGATTGACAAGGATTGGAAGTATCAGAAAAGGATTTTGAACTTCTGTCTAATTGACAATCACAAAGGGGAGACAATTGGAGATACTATTGAGCAGTGCTTGATTGAGTGGGGTATTGAAAAGATCCTAGCCATCACTGTTGACAATGCTTCATCAAACGATTCGGCTATTCGCAATTTGAAATCATCCACGATCTATAAATTGAAGAGCATAGTATCTAATCATGACCACTTGCATATGAGGTGTTGTGCACATATTCTGAATTTAGTTGTGCGAAGTGGATTGCTGCACATTAATCAATCGATTAAGAAGATTCGAAAAGCGGTGAAGTATGTTACTAGTTCTGCACCTAGGCTGAAATTGTTTAGTGATTGTGTAAAAGCAGTGAACATAGAGTGCAAGAAAGGATTGTCTATGGATGTGGATACGAGATGGAATTCTACATATTTAATGTTAGATGCTGCCGAGAAGTATGAGAGAGCTTTTTCTCGACTAGAAAGAGATGATGGAAGATTTTTGGGATATTTTATTAGTCCTGAGAAAGATATAAATGATGAGGATGAGGATGATGTGGAGGACAATCCGGGAAGAAGATCGAATGTTCTTATGCCTCCAGACCATGAAGATTGGGTAAATGCAAGATGTTTACTCAGATTTTTGAAGATATTTTATGATGTTACAATGAAGTTCTCTACAAGTTTAAGTGTCACGTCCAATGAATTTTTTCATGATGTTGTTTACATGCGTAGAGCGCTCGAGAGGCGTGTCTCTTCAAGTGATCCAAATTTGGCATCTATAGCAACAAAAATGTTATTGAAATTCAACAAGTATTGGGGTAAGTTTGAATCCACTAATGGGTTACTGTATGTTGCTGTTATTTTGGATCCTCGATACAAGAGCAAGTATGTTAGGCGTTCACTTCAACAATTATACGAAGATGAAGAACATGCCAATGCATACGCTGATAAAGTTGATGCAACATTATCTCAGTTATATGTGCAATATGAAGAGCGTTCTCGTAGATCTAGTTTTGTTGCCTCCACTAGCTCACAACAACATGACGTGGTAATGGAAGATGATGAAGATGTCAGTGATGATGACGACATGGATGACTTGAAATTCCGGGATGAATGGGATAAGCAAGTTTTGGTGGATAAATCAAGTGACACAATATCGTGTTTAGCCAAATACTTGAATGATCCAATAGAGGCAACTTCCAATAGTTTTGACATCTTGAGTTGGTGGAAGATTAATGCTGTCAAGTATCCGATCATGGCTGATATTGCACGAGATGTGCTAGCAATTCCAGTATCAACTGTTGCCTCAGAATCTGCTTTTAGCACAGGTGGGCGCGTGTTGGACCCTCACCGAAGTTCCTTGAAGCCTAGAACCGTGCAAGCTTTGGTGTGTGCTCAAAATTGGTTGCGGATTAGGCCAAACAGAAATGATGAAGGTGAAGAAGATCTATTGGATGAAGACAAAATACTTGAAGGTTGGTTCTATTTAATTCCACATAACTTTCTTAACCATACATCTAATCTAAGTTCTAATTTCATTCTTTGTGTTATTTTGCAGAACTTGAGGAAGAATTTGAAGCTGAAGATGATGATGATGATTAAAGAAGCAGCTTAGAAGAACTTGTTGAACTTGCACTTTGTTGTGAACTTGCATTTTTCTTGTTGAATTTTGTGGGCTGAATTGGAGTTGAATTTGCAGGGGATTGTTGTTGAAAACTTGCTGAGAACTTTGGTTGAACATGTGTTGGATTTGTTGAACAATTTCGTGGGTTTGTTGTTGATTAAATCAGGTTGAATGCCTACTGAAATGGATATCGTGGGCTGAATTTTTAATTGTTGCCGGAATTTTTGATCAAAAAAATGATTTTTTCTCAAATTGGGCCTACTGAAATGGGCCAAGTAATATTGCGGAAAAAACCGCACCGAACCGCACCGCAACAAAAACCGCACCGCACCGAAAACCACAATTTTATCCCAAACCGCAAACCGCACGGTGTGAATTATACGAAATAAAAAACTGCGGTTCAGTATCAAATTTCACACCGAAACAGCAAAACCGCACCGAACTCACTCCTAGATAAAAGTAGCCTAAAGATAAACAAAAATTCTACAAGATAAGAGTGTGGTGAGTGGAGCCGGCCGCTTCTTGTTATTTGTGGCACTCTTTCACATCATTTTTCTTAGACGCCCTCTAATAGTCCCACTACACGTGTTAAAATAAACGTTGAAAATAAATTAGGGTTCAAAATATCATGAACTAAATTGAGTCGGGTCCAGATTAGTCATCCCAAGAACAATCGTGAATGGGATTAAAAAGAGAAGATAAATGGGTAGAAAAGAATAGGAGTACGAGCTAAAAATAAGGGTAAGAAGAAAGAGATTAGGATGAGTAGAAAAAAAAAAACTTGTTAGAAAAAAAATTATTATAGAATATACGAGAAAAATATTGGATAGTTGTATTCATACGTGAGTATATTGTGGGATCAGATTTGGTACTGGAGTGACCTTTCCAGTATAATCTTAGAGAGCGAACTATTTTATCATAACTGAGCGGACCATTTTATCATAATTAAGCGAACTATTTTATTCAACCCCGTTTATCCGTGAAACCATTTTATCATAACTAGACGAATCATTCTATTATAACTGGGCGAACTATTTTATCCAACCTCTTTTATTCCGGTCGGGGTCCCGATTTTTTCGGGACGGTTCAGTGAAACTATTTTATCACAACTGAGAGAACCATTCTATCACAACTGAGCGAACCATTCTATCACAACTGAGCGAACCATTCTATCATAACATGACGAACCAGCCACTCCCGTATATTGAGGCATGCCCGAGTTACAAATAATGACCTAATATTTTTATTTGGGCGTCTAACTAACAACTCGATAAAAGCAAAAATAGAAAAGATAATCAAAACTAATACAATAATTATATTCTATAGCTAGATAAATTCTAATAAAAAAATAAAACAAACACTAACCAATTGTAACATATATTCAAATAGATAAATAAACTAAGATAAAACTAGTCTAAATATAAACTAAAATTATAGGAGAGCCTCGTTGAGATGCAAATCTTTTATTCCGATGTTACAAAGTTAAAAATAAAAAAGAAGAATCTTTCTCTCCCCACTTCATCTGTCATCTCTCCTTCATACTCCATCATCTTCATTCCTCCCGGGAGCCCATGATCTCTATCAATTTGGCCAATATTGCAAACTCAATCACTAATTAACGAACCTACTAACATAGAAACGTCACCCAACCTAAAAATCTCAAAGAACAATCACGCGCATTTTTTAAGTCAATAACAGCATAATCACACACATCCTTTTATTTGTAAAGAAAACAAAAAACACAAAGTAGGAAAATACACAAGAACCAATAAGGATACAAGATAAAGACAAGTTGGAGTCTAGCTCTACATCTTGTTTGTCTAGATCTATGGAGATGAGGAGTCAAATCTATGGGAGCAGAGGAAGCGGAGAACTAAATAAAGACAACCGCGAAATCAACATTTTAGTGAAAGCATGGGATTCAAGACAGCATATGATAAGAGTTCTTGGTCATGCTCCAGCAACATCATATCTTATTCATCAAGAAACACCAATGCCTCCACGCCTTTTTTAGCCAAATAGGGATCCGACAATTATCGACTATGAATTTTATAAATTTCGGCCGGACTTTCTTTTTTCAAGACCTAACTTTAGCCACCTCATTTACTGCAACCAACTACCCCGGCCCAGTGTTCCCCTCAATTGCTCAACTTCCATGCCTTACTTAATAGAAACAACCGCTCTCTCATAACAAAACCAACCCACTCTATCTTCCCCTCAGCTCTCCCAATTAAATCTTGCCCATTGCACATTGGATTGGACCACGTACCTTATCTATCAATTTCAACAATCAAATCACGCTTTCAATTCGTTTCTTTTTCTAATAGAGAGCTTCGGGAATAAGAAATCAAACGCATTGCTTTGAATGTAAGGCGAGACCGACCCGGAAAAAGAACATGCCTATTTCTTTTACTCTAATTGTGTAATTGTGTTCATATTTTTGGTGTGTAAAAAAAAGAGGTTAAACGCAGTTATTTTTTTTTTGTCTATCATCATCTTGTACCAAAAATCGAGTATTATCGAGTATAGAAGTATGGTTTTGTTTCTGCTCTATTCACAGAAGTCGACCTCTTTAAAATAATCATCCCTTGCCATTTCTGGATATCATGAAGTTCCAACCAAGTCTCCAGCTACGGACCAAAACATTTTCTCAATTGCCCCGTAAATGATGGGGTCATGCCTATTAAATTCATCAATTGGACTTGTGTCTTATCCACGGAAGGATAGAGTGGAGATGTGCCACTTCTATGTGGGAGTGGATTGAGTACGGAATGAAGGAATCGATTCCGGACAGTTTGGAGTGAAGGGGGACCGCAGTGGCAAGCGTAGTTATGTGATAATGGCAAGCGCAGTTATGTGATAATGGCATGTGTATTTGTGACAGTGGCAAGTCCGCGTTGATGATAATGGCGCGCGTAGTTTTTTTTCATTTTGGTCCCCCATATTTTAGCATTTTTGCAAAAAGGTCACACAGGCATGCACAGTTATGTGATACTGGCATGCACAGTTATGTGATAATGGCATTTGTATCCGGCTTGCGTTTGTGCGTGGCTTTTTTCATTTTGGTCCCCGTATTTTAGCGCATTTGCAAAAAAGTCCCCGCGTGTCTTCATTCCGAACGGTTCAGAATCTGAACATTCCGTGCCCAATCCATACCCACTTCTATGGGCCTAACATTAAAGAGAAAAGATATGGAAGAGATTTGCAAATGTGGAAAAATAAGCAATGACGGGGGTATGATATTCGTATAGTTTCAACTAAGTGTTGGGAAAGTTTTGCATGAAAATTCAAGCAAATCCCAAAGTGGAAAGGCCCAAAGTGGGAGGCCCAAAAGGAAAATGGAAAGTGAAATCCCACATTGGAAAGTGGCACCAACATTTCCTAGTTTATAAGGAGAAACTCCTTGTTGACTAGGAAATAAGTTGACCACCTAGAGGGAAAGCCAACTCGGACCGCGACGAGGATGGTGCATCGCACCATCCGAGCATGAGCACGAGCACATGCGCGTGTGCGCATGGTGCATTGAACGCAGGTCGCAATGGCCACCGAAGAGGCACGAAGGGCTGGAACATCCCAGAAATTTTCAGACATACGAAGGGGTGCAACGAGGCTGGATAAGGCTGACTTCCGAAGGGACACGAAGGGTCCTACAGAAAGGCAGCAAGGCTTATCCAGAAAGGCCTCCGAAGAGGCACGACCGTTTAGACAGTCAATGCGAACGGATGCGTCCCTTTGGGGTGGCTGCTTCCCTGCCTCCTTCAGCCTATAAATAGGCCTGCCTCTCTTGCGATTTAATCCATCCCAGCAACAAGTGTTCCATAAGTATTATTGTCTTCTCCTCTCCCCCGTTCTTCACTTACAAAAGTTTGTCCTAAAGTTCTGGGTATATAAGGGTTCGCCCGAAACTTTCGAGATATGTGTGCAACATTCTTGGAAATGTCCGAACAGTCGTTGTATCTTGGGAACGATTGCCATAGCCCATACCATACTGAAATATACGGGGCAATCTCGTCTTACAGAGAAAGTGTCCAACACTTGCCTCGACTGCAGTAGATCCTAATCAAGTACACCGAACCCTCCGAAAACAACAATCGTAAGACGAGATTAGTGTACTTGAAGATGGCATCAACAAACTCAGCACCAGTGCCAGCGGTCCCGGGAACTGTCCACTCCGAAAGGCCAGCCAAGTTCAACGGTACCGAGTTCAAGAGGTGGCAACAGAAGATGATGTTCTATCTAACAACTCTCAACCTAGTTCGGTTTCTGAAAGAGGAAGCACCGAAGATAGCAAAAAATGAGGCGGATCAACAGAAGATCAACACTCTCGACGCGTGGAGTCACAGCAACTTCCTGTGCCGGAACTATATCCTGAATGGATTAGATGACACGCTCTACAATATCTACACGGTAGCCAAGACAGCTAAGGAGCTTTGGAGTTCACTCGAGAAGAAGTACAAAATGGAGGATGCCAGGACGAAGAAATTCATCATCGGACGATTCCTCGACTTCAAGATGGTAGACTCCAAGAAGGTCATCGACCAAATGCAGGAGTTGCAGCTGATCCTTCACGAGATCCAAGCCGAAGGGATGCAACTCAGCGAGTCCTTCCAAGTAGCTGCGATGATCGAGAAGCTCCCCCCGCTCTGGAAGGACTTCAAGAGCTACCTCAAGCATAAGAGGAAGGACATGGGCCTAGAAGACCTGATAGTGAGACTTAGGATCAAGGAAGACAACCGAAAGTCTGAAGTCAAGCAAGGTAAGGCTAACTCTGAGAACACCGGACACCTCGCCGAGGAAAAAGGTGGCAAGAAGAGGAAGAAGTCTGGGGATAAGCAGGAGAAGCAAGAGCCCAAGAATAAAAAGAACAAGAAGATCAAGGACGACTGCTACAACTGCGGCAAACCCGGCCACATGGCTAAGGACTGTCGCCAGCCGAAGAAGGACGATCAAGGAAAGGTTAACCTGGCTGAAGACTTGTCTCAAATAGATCTTTCAGCCGTGGTGTTTGAAGCCAACCTGGAGGACAATTCGAGAGAGTGGTTTGTGGACACAGGAGCTACCCGCCACATCTGCTCGGTCAAGGAGATGTTCTCGAGCTATATCCTGATCACCGGCCGAAAGCTGTTCATGGAAAACTCTGCAACGTCCAAGATCGTCAGTCTGGGTAAGGTGGTCCAGAAGCTGACCTCAGGAAAGGAACTGACCCTCAAGGATGTGCTGCATATCCCGGACATCCGCAAGAACTTAGTTTCTGGCTCACTGTTAAGTAAAGCCGGTCTTAAGCTTATATTTGAGGCTGATAAGTTTGTACTGACCAAAGCGGGTCAATTCATAGGAAAGGATTATCTAGAAAAAGGGTTGTTTAAGATGAATGTAATAACTGTACATCGCACCTTTAACGGTAAAAATAAAGTTAACACTTCTTCTTACTTGGCCGAGTGTTCTAATTTATGGCATGGTAGATTAGGACACGTAAATTTAAACTCGCTAAGAAAGTTAGTAAGTTTAAATTTATTATCGAATCTAGAGTTCAACCCATCTGATAAATGTGAAGTATGTGTGGACGCTAAAATGACCAAAGCACTTTTCCATTCGGTGGAAAGAAGTACTACGTCTTTAGAGTTTATTCATACGGACAATTGCGATATAAAACACGTGCAAACTAAAGGCGGGAAGAAATACTTCATCATGTTTATCGATGACTGCACGAGATATTGTTACGTATATCTCCTAAAGGGCAAAGACGAAGTTCTTGATGCTTTTAAGAGATATAAGAATGACGTTGAAAATCAACTCAGCGTGAAAATCAAAATGATCCGAAGTGATCGAGGGGGAGAATATATAGCTCCGTTTGATGAACTCTGTCAAGAACATGGCATTATTCATCAGACGACTGCTCCATACTCACCTCAATCGAATGGCATAACTGAACGCAAAAATCGAACTCTTAAGGAGATGATGAATGCTATGTTGATTAGCTCCGGCTTACCCCAGAACATGTGGGGGGAAGCTGTGCTCTTAGCTAACCACATTCTAAACAAGTTGCCGCACAAGAAAAGGGATAAAACCCCATATGAACTATGGAAATGAAGGAAGCCTTCCTACGGTTACCTTAAAGTGTGGAGGTGCCTAGCAAAGGTCGAAGTACCTAAGCCTAAGTAGGTGAGAATAGGACCCAAGACTATTGATTGCATCTTTATCGGATATGCGCAAAATAGTAGTGCTTATCAATTTTTGGTGCATAAATCTGAAAACCCTGAGATAAACGCAGGAATGGTCATAGAATCAAGGAATGCAACGTTCTTTGAGAATAGCTTTCCTAATAAGGAAAGAAAGGAAGGAAGTCCAAAGAAAATGGCTCACGAGACTACGCAAGGGTCAAATCAGGAAGATGATGAACCTAGACGTAGTAAACGGACGAAGATAACCAAATCATTTGGTCTGGATTATCTAACCTATGCGTTAGAAGATGAACCCAGGACAATCCAAGAGGCATTGTCCAGTCCAGATGCTCCTCTCTGGAAGGAAGCTATCAATAGTGAGATATAATCTATTATGAAAAACTACACGTGGGAAATCGTGGATCTCCCACCGGGCTGCAAACCTTTGGGATGCAGGTGGATCCTAAAAAGGAAATACAAAGCTGATGGATCAATCGACAAGTACAAATCTCGATTGGTAGCTAAGGGGTTCAAACAGAAGGAGGGATATGATTTCTTTGACACGTATTTACCAGTCACAAGAATCACGTCAATTAGAGTACTCATAGCTGTTGCGGCCCTCTATAACCTCGAGATCTACCAAATGGATGTAAAAACAGCTTTCCTAATTGGAGAACTGGAAGAGGAGATATACATGGAGCAACCTGAAGGGTTTTTGGTTCCCGGTCAAGAGAATAAAGTGTGTCGATTAGTCAAGTCACTATACGGGCTAAAACAAGTGCCAAAATAGTGGCACGAGAAATTTGACAGAACAATGCTGTCGAATGGATTTAAGATGAATGAGTGCGATAAATGTGTTTACATTAAAGGCACACCTGAAGCTTATGTAATTGTATGTCTCTACGTAGATGACTTACTAATTATGGGAAGCAATAAAGAGATTATTGTGAAAACTAAGAACTTGTTTAAGAGCCACTTTGATATGAAAGATATGGGTCTGGAAGACGTCATACTAGGAATAAAAATCTCTAGGAAAGCTGATGAAATTATCTTGATGCAATCCCACTACGAGGAGAGCGTGCTCAAGAAATTTGAAGCTTTTGACAAACCTCCGATTAAGACTCCAGTAGATTTGAATCTATACTTAGCCAAGAATCGAGGGGACCCAGTATCTCAACTGAGGTATGCGCAAATTATCGGGAGCTTGATGTATTTAACAAACTGCACACGTCCTGATATTGCATACTCAGTTAGTAAGCTTAGTAGATTCACAAGTAATCCAGGGAAGGATCACTGGCTAGCTCTGGAAAGGGTTCTACGGTATTTAAAATATACCATAAACTATGGCATACATTATGCTAAATATCCAGCTGTATTAGAAGGATACAGTGACGCAAACTGGATATCAGACACTAAGGACTCCAAATCTACGAGTGGATACGTATTCACCATAAGAGGAGGAGCTGTGTCTTGGAAGTCCTCTAAACAAACATGCATAGCTCGATCCACCATGGAGTCAGAGTTTATAGCACTAGACAAAGCTGGGGAAGAAGCTGAATGGCTCAGAAACTTCCTAGAGGATATTCCGTGCTGGAGCAAACCGGTGCCTCCCGTATTGATACATTGCGATATCATGTCTGTAATCGGGAGAGCACAAAGTACAATATACAATGGAAAGTCTCGACATATCCATCGGAGACACAATACCGTTAGACAATTGATCTCTAGTGGGGTGATCACCATTAATTACCTAAAGTCCAAGGACAACTTAGTTGATCCTTTTACGAAAGGAATCAATAGAGATCAAATGTACAACGCAGTAAGGGGAATGGGATTAAAATCCACACACTAAAGAACATCCATAGTGGTAACTCAACCATGATGAGTGGAGATCCCACAAACTTGGTTCAATGAGACAACTAAGTTATGGAGGGTTCAGTTAATCACCTAGAACCTATCTCATTCTCAGAAGCTGCCCAGGTGTTAACCTGCAGAGGTGTGGTAAGGTTAAGCATTACGCTTTTAATGATTCCTATACCTTGATAAAGGTGGAGTATGGCAGGATATTCCAGATAGGAGATCACTTATGTAAGTGTGAAGTGAGGCTGTTTCAAATGAGAAAAATACTTATGAATCTAAGATACGGTCCATGGCCGAAACAGGCACAACGTGAGAACCCAAATATACTAGGGTTATTATTGTGTAAATGTTATTGTCTTGGTTTACACCAAAAGCTGACGGTTCAAGACATCACGTTCACCGAGCAGCGAGTAAATCCGATAACATATTACTAGAGAAGGTTCAAAGCCACAAGCTACCTGTCTCGATGCAATAATAACACGTCAGAACTTTCGATTAGAGTCTGCATGCATTAATCATCATTCATATGGGGGATTGTTGGGAAAGTTTTGAATGAAAATTCAAGCAAATCTCAAAGTGGAAAGGCCCAAAGTGGGAGGCCCAAAAGGAAAATGGAAAGTACAATCCCACATTGGAAAGTGGCACCAACATTTTCTAGTTTATAAGGAGAAACTCCTTGTTGACTAGGAAATAAGTTGACCACCTGGAGGAAAAGCCAACTCGGACTGCGACGAGGATGGTGCGTAGCACGAGCACGAGCACGAGCACGAGCATGAGCACGAGCACGAGCACAAGCATGCGCACGCGTACAAGCACGTGCATGCGCACGTGCGTGTGCGTGTACGTGTGCGTGTGTGTGTGCGTGTGCGTGTGCGCATGGCGCATTGGACGCAGGTCGCAATGGGCACTTTATGGTGCACTTGGCACTTCGTACGTGCGCATCGTCGCGAGGAGCTAGAGGAGCCTTAAGTATTTTACCCGAGTTCGGGGAGAGCTGCGTAGCTACTGAAGTGACGAGGGGCTGCGAGCGCCTTCCAGGATGGCCACCGAAGAGGAACGAAGGGCTGGAACATCCCGGAAATTTCCAGACATACAAAGGGGTGTGACGAGGCTGGATAAGGCTGACTTCCGAAGGGACACGAAGGGCCCTACAGACAGGCAGCAATGCTTATCCAGAAAGGCCTCCGAAGAGGCACGACCGTTCACACAGCCAACGCCAACGGACGCGTCCCTTCGGGGTGGCTGCTTCCCTGCCTCCTCCAGCCTATAAATAGGCCTGCCCCCCTTGCCATTTAATCCATCCCAGCAACAAGTATTCCATAAGCATTGTTGTCTTCTCCTCTCCCCCGTTCTTCACTTACAAAAGTTCGTCCGAAAGTTCTGGGTATATAAGGGTTCGCCCAAAAGTTTCGAGATACGTGTGCAACGTTCTTAAAAATGCCAGAACAATCGTTGTATCTTGGGGACGATTGTCGTAGCCCATACCGCACTGAAATAGACGGGGCAATCTCGTCTTACGGAGAAAGTGTCCAACACTTGCCTCGACTGCAGTAGATCCTAATTAAGTACATCGAACCCTCCGAAAACAACACTAAGCATGGCCACTATTCCGGAACTTCCTGTTACGAATCTGGAACTGTCAGTTTCACGATTCTAGAAATATGGACTGGAACATTCCTACAAGATTCCGGGATGTAGGAATCTTGGCCACTGTTCAGGTTCTAGTTAGTGGTACCTCGAGTTTTGAAATTGCCGGTTGAACAGTTCTATTCGAGCCGGCATGCACCTTAAAGTTCTACCCTAGCTGTTAGGATACCTGCAACCGCGACATGTTAATGTTGATAAACAGTTAGTCCTCATCCAGAAGAGTTGACCTGTGGAAATTGCAGTGGGAACTTAATGTGCCGCCCAACATGATAATATTCACATGGAAGATTCTCAACAACTGCTTATCAACAGCTTCTAAGTTAAAGAGAAGAATCTTGAGGATAACTGCGGCATGTTCTCTCTGTGGAATGAGGGAAGAAACAGTTGTACATCTACTTCTATTTTGTCCCCATGTTGAAGCTACATGGTTCTCTAGCCCTTACAGTTTTAAAGCTGATGATTGGACTAATTTTTTTTAGTTCGATGATTGGACAAATTTGAATGCAAAGGCTTGGTTTCAAAAGATAACACATAAAATGTTCCATGATCTGACTGACTATCTCCACAGACTAACACGAGACTTTTTTAGCATGCTTTGTCCTCACTCACACGCATACTGAAAATTTCTCAGAAGGTCAACAATCCTAAGACTATTTCAAGTCATTCACATTTAACCTTGGAGTTTTCTCAAGATGTGTGCCAGAAAAATACGTACACCTTGTTGATATGGATAGTACCAATCAAATTATTTAAGACTTTTCAGAACAGATTATTAATTGGGTATCACATTCATCTCTCTTTAAATACGCGATACCCTCATTGCACCAGACAGAAAGCATAACAATCTCAGAGCCGTTTTTGCTGTGATACCAAATGTAATGTTGTATGATCCGACCGACTATCTGCACAGACCAACACGAGCCTATTTCAATGTGCTTCGTCTTTACTCACACGCATCCCAGAAGTCTCTCAGGAGGTCACCTATCCTAAAACTATTCCAAGTCATGCACATTTAATCTTGGAGTTCTCTCAAAATGTGTGTAAAAAAAGTACAACTTGTTGATATGCATAGTACCAACCAAATCACTTAAGACTTTTCAAAAAGATCATTTACGGGGTATCACAAACTACAAGCTAACAAAAGTCCAGAAATAATCCAACTTAGTGTTCACGTCTTGGCATGTACGGAAAACAAGGAATGCTACTCTGTTCGAAGGAGAACTATCTGTTCCCAAAACAACAGCTCAAAAAACACACATCTTGGGAAGAATTGTTGTAATTAAAGAGTGCAGCAACTACAGCACCGGGAAACACAACCCATATTGAGAAATGGCACCACCTTAACTAAACGAGAGGATAGTATTGTGACACACCCCGGAATCAAGGTGATCCAATCTTGAACGTTGCAGCAATTGTTAGAAACGATTAAGGCCATGTTTTTGATGGTCAAGTTATGTTTACAAGGGCTTGGATACGAAAGTTAAAGCCTTTCGGTCAGCCAACGTGATGGTCATGCAAAAATTCATTAATATGGAGACTCACAACTACTCGAACTACCAGTGTCATAGATTGATAATTTGAGAATGAAACAACTATGACTAAGTTGTCTATTGCTCCATTGCATTAATGTAAGATTTATTTCAAACCTGGGTCGGCGGATGCAGTAGCCAATTGGCTCACGACTCAAACAAGAATCAACCAAGTCTCATCCAATTAGCTTCTCTTCTCGCCATCAGAACTATGCTCCCTTTTGTATCAGGATTTTCCAACTTGAAAAATTGGAAGCAGGTCAGAAATATATCTCTATATCATTTAGATAAGATTTTCAACTTAATGTTATTCATATAATATTAGATCATCCATTGTAGATGTCACATGACTTTTATTAATGAACTTATTTGTTATCAATAAAATTTCAAGACTTAATCTCAGTGAAATTATTTGTAATAACTTGGATCAATTACATAATAGAAAACATCTGTTACCCAATACCGAGCGAGAAGGGTGGATACCATAAACTACCGCAACAATGAATTAATGGTCCCTTCATCTCCAATCAATGTTTTAAAAACTACAATCCAACCGGTGGTCAAACTGGTCAGACCACTAATCGGGACCAAATCTAGGTCATTTTTTTCCATAAAATCCAGCAAGTGATCCGACTGGCCAAAATCTGATTGGACTACCCGGTCAGGTACTTCCAGGTGACCCAGTTCGCCCGGATCAAAAAAATTTTCTATTTTATCAAATTTAATTTAGAAACAAAACCTCAATTTCCACGCTCGAAGCATATACATCACTTTTGGATCACAACAAACTTATTTTTTCAACAATTTTATCCAACTCCTTATTCTTCCTGGCCTCCCTTTTTTCCTCCAGTTGTTGTTGCATCTCCAATGTCTTCATCAAAATTTCATTTTCATTATCTCTGGTTATTCTCATCTCACGAAGTTCTGCTGCAACATCATTAGGTGCTTTACCTTTTCCTTTTCTTTTTTTGCCAGCATCTCTGCCCATAGGGCGGGAAAGTGTTGCAGACCTGGCGATTGGATCTTCTGAGTTAGATGGGATTGAATAATCCCCTTCTTCGGTATTCTTTGACCTCTTCGAGCTCCCAGCACTTTCTATTTCCTCCTCCTCGTTCTGCGGAGAAAAATTTGTTGCAGCGCGATCTCCTTCTTCAATTTGCCATTTGGGAGATTTACACATAACTTCATTAAAAATAACAAGGTCAGTAAATTTTTTTCCACCTTTTTTTTCATAAAGTGCTTGAGCTTCGGCCTCAACATCTGCCTCGCTCATGCCCCTCTGTTTTCTTTTCAGTGCTTCTCGGTAGACACCGACCCACCTTGCTGCATTTTCATTAAGTCGTTTATAACGACCTTTTATTGCTGGCACATTTCTTGCATGGATCTCTTCCAATTTTTTTGCTTGAGCTTCATGGTACAAATCACTCACTCGGGACCATAGCGAGGCACTCTTCTGATTTTTTCTAATAACACTATCTTCACTACAGAAGATGTAAGCTGACATTAGGGCAATGTCTTCTTTGACACCCCAATTAATTAGTGCAGGTTTTTTAGTTTTAACCTGGCTAGCTCCATCGAAGGATAAGTGTTGTGGAATATTTTGGGAGGGTTGGTGTTGGAACAATGGCATTTGGGAAAGATTTGGCAAAAATTGAGAGGTATAAAATGGTGGAGAGTTCGAATACTCTCCAGAATTTAGATAAGATGAAGGATTATAAGATCCGAATGAGTGATAATTTGAAAATTAAGATTATTTGGTTCCATAATAGAAATAATATAATAGAGACAATTTATAAGAAGAGATTATGTAGTGAAAGAAGAGAGAATTTTAGATGGTATATGAAAATATGTTAGCATTGGACTCTATTTATAGAGATACAAAATTTAATAATTTTTAAATTTATTACTAAAGATAAGCTAACCACAAAAATCTTATCTGAATAAATCTATTTTTACGAATAATATTATGCCAAGTAGAAATAACTAGATAGTTAGATTATTGAAAAAAAAGGGCCAACCAATCCGCTCGGCCGAGCGAAAATCACTTCTTATCAATTTTTTTATATAATAAATTATTCACTGCGCGTAGTCTAAGCGCATCAGCGCTCCTGGGGTTGGGTTGGGTAGGATAGGACCAAAAAAAATCAAAAAACAAAAAAATGACGCGGCCGAGCCGCGTGCAGAGTAGCCTGACAGGCCCTCACACGCGGCCTCGACCCTTATTATTTTGTTTTTTTATTTTTATTTTTCAATTTATTTTAATTACATTTGACACAAATGTTATTCGTATAAATAGATTTTTCTGCATATTATTTGTGTGGTTAAAAAAATTGAAGTTATCTTTAACAATATAAAAATTATTATTTTTTAAATATCTATAAATAGAGCCCAATGTTAACATATTTTGATACACAATCTTGTATTATAGCTTTGGACGCTTGTAAATAGGTCGAATATTGACTTCAATGATATTTTAGACATTCTTACTCTCCGAATTTGGAGAAGTCATAAACTAAAAAGTTGTAAATATTTTTTTTTGAACGGTAAATACATTTTATTTCACCAAGATAGTATGTACAACTGAGCCCGATTGCAAGGAAAGAAATCAAGGCGAGAATATTACACCAGTGAATAAATAGTACGCCTAGCAACTCAACTCCAAAAAGAGAATGAGACTACACCAGTAAAAAATTGTAGATATACGTCTCACCTTTGCATATCAACTTGCATCAACTCAATTTGACTCTGGAATAAGAAGTTGTGGCTTCCCAACCGAAACTCGTGCTCGTAACTCGATCGAATATTGATTTCAAACGTATTTTCAATATTCTTACACTCCGAATCTAGAAAAATCATAAACTAAAAAGTTGTAGATATATGTCTCACCTTCACAAAGTAACTTGCATTGACTCAGTCAAACTCTCGAATAAGAAGTTGTGGCTCCCCAATCAAAACTCATCCTTGTAACTCAGTCGACTATTGACTTCAAACGTATTTTCAACATCTATTTGTAGCTGGATTTATTTCTTTTTGATTTTGTATTGTAACTTTTGTAATCTTAATTTTCTTAGTTTATTAATTTTTTTCCTTATTATAATTACGGAATAATCATTGTCGTATATTTATTATAATTTATATACAAACAAAAAATAATAGTAGATAATATGTGGATGAGAGAAAAATTAATTATTAATTCTGTGGCCTAAGTTGGTGTGGGTTGCTAATGAGGGTAAGAAAATATTTAATTAGGTTAGATTGAGTGTGGATGAAAAATAAATTAACTATTTATTCTGTAGCATATGTTGAGATGAATTGCTCATGCAGATAGACGGGCTAGATTAGGCAATTAGAGGAGCAACTCCTTTAATAATCTGATCATTTTTGGTCGATGATCCTTGGGTAAGATGTGAAACAGGCTTCAGTACTTTCAACGAAACTGAAAGGCAATTGCCCTGGGAATATGGCTGTTGTTGACTCTTCACGGCCTTTGAAGTTGACCGACGTGAAAGGACAGCGTTGTCTTTTATCCAGATCCTCATGACAGTGATTTTTTTAAGAGAAAAAGTGGCGTGTAACCTATATTAAACACGAGTTACAGAATAATAAAGAAAAGTACAGATAGAAGACAAGAAACCCAAACAGAAAATGAAAGCCGATCTGATGACAGCATGGTGGCACAAAGGGGGAAGTGATGGGCCGATCGAAAAAGCACGAAGGCTAACGATTATGGCAGATTTCTGCCGAAGCAAGTTTCGGCTAACAACCTTAAGACAACGTCAAGAGGGCATCTGAATGCATACAAGATATACTCATATGAGAGTCAAGGTCGACGTAAATCAATCGAGACAATGTTCTTCACTTTTTCTGTTACTTTTGCTTGGTGAAAAGTAACAGAACAAAAAAAGTGAAAAGAAACAGAAAAACTAAGAAACAATGGACCTAGCGGCCCGGAGGGAGGCCACCCAAAGACCGGGGGAAAGTCGACGGTGACCAAACCCCCGGAGCCAAGACAGAGAACAAAAGACTAGGGCGGGGGAGCCTCGGACAGAGGGGCGATTGTGATGCGAGCGCCAAAGAGGCAAGCGAAGAGGCGAGCGGCGAGGCGAGCAACGAGGTGAGTGGCGGTGAGGCTGACAGACAGCGAGGCGAGCGGCAAGGCGAGTTGCAGAGAGGCGAGCAATGGTGAGGCACACAGAGAGGTGAACGGCGGGGCCAGCTGCAGCGAGGCAAGCAGAGAGGCGAGCAGCAAGGCGAGTGACGGGGAAGTGGGTGGAGAACGGCAGAGAGGCGTGATGCAGGGAGGCGAGGCGAGCCACGGGGAGGCGAACTGAGAGGCGAGACGAAGCGAACGGCGAGGCAAGGAGCAGAGAGGCGAAGTGAGCGACGGAAAGGCGAGGTGTGGCGAACAGCGGGAAGGCATGCGGTAACGACAGTACCGAGGAAGGAGGAGGAAGGAATGCTCCACAGAGGGAGAAAAAATATCTAAATATTTCTAGAGAGAGAGTCATATTTCTGGAGAGACTTTGACTGCCAGATTAGCGTTATTGGGACAGTGACTTGGAGGCCCGTAGAGACAGCCAGCATGCGTTGCGTCAGCTATTAATACTGTGTCCCCGCAATAACTCAGATAGATCTGTTGAAGCGTCACGATCATATGGTCGCCTCTGTTTTCCATCTCAGCACTTTCGAGGACCATAGCAAGGCCTGCCGTTAAGACCACATGGTAAAACAAGCAGTTAGGCTTAGTTTTCCTATTTGCAAATGTGGCTGACACGTTTTGATGTTTGATCTATCGACTCTTTCAATTGATTTTCCGCTGTTCTATTTAGGGTGACGTATTCTGTCACAACAGAATTTGAACCCTTGTCAGTTCAAGCCAAATCCCCACTATTTCTTTAGTCTTTTGAAGAGATGAAAGGGTGAGTTGTTTTCCGATATTAATATGGGAAATAGACTAGATTGGTGGTACATGCGCAGTGGGGAAAGATAATTTATTCTATTGTAAAATCCTGCATATATTAGGTGGAATATAATAAATCTATGGTAGCCTTTTGTTTTCTTTTTTTAATAGAGGAAATGTTTGGCTGTTGATATAAATATGGTGATTAGTTAGAGCATGGCGTGGAACACATGTTGACTCTACTAAGTAAGGTAGGGAAGTTGTACAATTGAATTTGGGGGGACGTGGATGGCGTGGATCACATGGAAAGGATGCTTTGTTTTGTAATTGAGTTTTTGAAAATTGATTCTCACTTTGCTTGTCTATTGTGAAAAATGTTATGTTTGTTGTATTTTTCTAAACGAAAAGTTAGGATGCTTGGTATTAAGTTGAAAATTCACAATACAAGAGGTTCTCTAAGCTCCGAAGAGTATGGTACATTATCTTCGCCGCAACTTTCAATGTGAGGTTACTGGATGCCAGGATGCCTTCCATCCCAAATAGGAACCGCGGAATCGAGTAGGGTCCTCATTTGTATTGCGCTGTTGCAAAACCTAAGATGTGCAAAACAGTTGATCGCCAATAGTAAAACTGTAAACTCAATAGTAATTTTAATTTCTAGCCTAAACATAAGGGTAATTTTACTATATATTTACCTATCCTAATCAAATAGCATAGTAAAATAGTAAGATTCGTACTGACAGATCGTAACAATATCTACTATAACATTGGTTCACAACAATATACGTCCAGAGACCTCGCTGACATCATTAACCATTATTTTATTTTTGAAATGACTTTTTATTCGTCTAACCAACCTAAATCTCTGATATTCTTCTCCGGCGACTCCGACAACTAAACAAAATTCACAGAGGGAGGAGAAGATCAACACAACCAAAGAGCTATGGCAGGATAAAGAGGAGGAATTTACAGAGTAGATGTAATTGTTCCCAAAATTCACAAATTGGTCAAGAACCATATTCCCCAATTCCTAATCAATCCCAAGAAAACAAAAACCATCCCCAAAGGGTACGCAAGGTGGAGACGACAGAGGAGAAGACGTTCCAGAACAAAAATGGCGCCATGTAATCATCCTTGTCGTCTCCTTGCTGGTCTGAATTGCCCTCGTTATAGGCGTCATGGTGGGCGTTGTGGTCCACAATAAAAATAACGACTCAAATTTTGGCTCCACGCCGGCGTCGCTAAAGGCTGTGTGCAGATCTCGTTGATCCTGCTCTTCAAGAGTCGCACCATTGGTTGTCGGGCCCACCTTCAGGAGCGACAAACATGGGGGCCCGGCCAGGATGACAATGGAGAAGAGGGCGGCAAGGGCTTGGGGGATTAGGCTAGGTTATCGGGAGCCTATCGCGGGCCACATCGAGGGTGGTCGTCAACACCGGTCCCGGTTGGAAGAGGTCTGATCTGAGGTTGCTACTCAGTGCTCAGCTCTAAGTCGTTCCCTACCTTAGCATCAAGGAAACTCCCATTGTGATGCAGGGGAAATGTGGATAGGAGATCGTAAATCCGTTGATTCTGAGAATACAAAAAAAAATAAAAGTCTCGATCCATTGATTCTACGAATACCAGAAGGTGACAAGAATAAGGGCAACCCTCAATTTTTAATATCAATATTCAACCAACTAAAACAATAGCGTATAGGTCATATTTATAAAGAACTAAAATAAACCTATTACATAAAATTCTAATATAACTCAAACTCCTAATAATAATTCAAAAATTATAGATAATAATTAAACATATCTCCATCCTTATCTCCATCATTCTCCCCCGGTTGGAGAAATTTACCCTCGAATTTGGTGTCGTTGGCCAGCTTGAAATCTTCGTACACGCACTCTTTAATACCTTCAAGCCACGTGGTGACACCTGATATCTGCCATCCCAATAGAACAAATATTTGGAAATAAGGGAACCACAAATATTCACATAAAAGATCACGAACTCCCTTCTTTGGATAGGTCTTTCAGCATCCTTGAGTCTATTCCACAAGTTTAACATAGGCGAACCTTCCATATACTCAAATTTGGCAACACCGAGAAAATTAATGTGCTCGACATACTCAACATGATAATCTGCATTATCAAAAGGAACTATCAACTTCTCAACCATGGGAGCAATATAACTAATCGCACACTTTCCAAAATCAGATTCTTCATAGAACAACTCAGACACAGAATATAGTTGTGCTTCAGATTCATCAACATATTCTTCAACCTCGTCCTCCACATCAGGGTAAGAGTCATAAGTTGACTCACCAAACAAGTCAACATCGGATGCACCAAATTCTTCCAACGCCTCTTCAACTTCTTTTGGTGGTGCAATCCATTGCTTGCTTGAGAACTCTGCCATACGTTGCTTGAAATCATCAAAATTAGCTTGAATCTCATGCAACTTCTCGATCATTTGACGAACATATTATTCTCAAAAGCGGTGCTTGTTACCAACAGCGTTCCAATCTTCGTAAGCATGTTGAGGAAATAAAGCATAAATCGGCTTTTCTTTCATCTTAGGCCATCAATATATTTTTTGCTTACCACATCATTGTCGTCGAAGATTTAAATCAGACCACCAATGCATAAGATCACCTCGCAATTGTCGTTTGACAAATCTGACTTTATCTAGCTTTGTAAACTAGTGAATATCAAAGTATAACTCCACATTGACAAGCCACTTAATGAAATATATTGTTAAAATTTTCCAATCAAGATCACAAATATCTCTCAAAATAGGAATATGCACCGTAGACACCATAGAAGCAAGTTCCCCACCAACTATGGAAATCCTGTCTGCTAAAACTTGATCCTTTTTAAGGCATTTACCCTGTTGAACCTGGGTTTTAAGCATCTTCAATTAAGCTAAAAATAGACCAATCTGTAATTTCTCAAACTTGTTGGGACCAATCTGTAATTTCTTAAAAATTATTCGGACCAATCTGAAATTTCTCAGTACTTGTTGGGACCAATCTATAATTAACCTTATGATAAACTACGAATCAGTCACCAATCTCAGCATCAATGCTTAAGAGCTCCAAAAAAATGCCATAGATCCTCAAAGTTATGTCACTTGCACAATTAGTCCAATTTTTTTCCCAATCCAACAGAAATCCTAATTCAGAAAAAGGGGGAAAATCACAAACCAAGTAACCAATTTCGGCGGTCAGTGCGGGAAGACTGCAAGTCGCAGGGAGGGTATCGGGTGGTCAGGACTAGCAGTACGGACGGCGACTGATGGACGGTCCGGCCTTCGTGGCGGGGTTGTCCCGAGAGCAATGGACGGCTGCTGGATTCCTCTCCAAAAACCAGCTGGGTCTCTCCTCCTTGGTAGGTGCGGAGGCTGGCTCGATGATATGGACTGGTCGGCGCGGCTGACAGGATTTTGGTGGCGGCACCGGTGGTGTTTTGCACAAAACCTAGAACGCTGCCGCTATTTTTTTTTTAATATTTTGGATAGAATGAACTCCGATCAAGAAGGATCAAACACGATCGAACACCACGAGGAACGAACGCGGCTCTGATACCAACTGATGCAGGAAAAACATGGATAGGAGATCGTGAATCTGTTGATTCTAAGAATACCCAGAAAAATACGATAAAAGTCTCGATTTGTTGATTCTACGAATATCTGAAGGTGACAAGAATATGGGAAACTCTCAATTTTCAATATCAATATTCAACCAACTAAAACAATAGCGTATAAGTCATATTTATAAAGAACTAAAATAAACCTATTACATAAAATTCTAATATAACTCAAACTCCTAATAATAATTCAAAAGCTATAGATAATAATTAAACATATCTCCATCCTTATCTCCATCACATTGTATGGCGTTAATGGCAGTCTCGTGTCGGTTGTTAGTGAGGAAGGAGGGCTGTAATTTTTGATTTTTTGATTTAGTTTTTGTTAGGGTATACAAGTCATTTACATAAAAAATTGATCGATAATGTTAGCGAGGGATCCGAGTAAACATGGAGATGGGAGAATCATTTTTCAAATATGTGAGACTGAATTATCGAATTAATCATACACGAGTATCCTGTGAGTAATTTGACCTATAAAATATCTACCTATTTCAAAAAAAATGGTAATGTAATTGTTCGCTAAACAAGTTTTGATTCATGAACCCGCATAATTAATTCCATCGCCAAGTAAAACTGGATTCTTCTTTTGGATAAGTGAAACTTGATCTTCAGACATAAGATTTGATTTTTATGACAAAATGTCGCATTTGTTTCCTTTTTACCGGAAAAATGTTACTAATATCCAGTTCTCTGAACATCATGTGGAATAAATGAAAATTTGACAAGGACAGTAGATTGAAACTCGATAAACCAGTTAGGTGTTCACATATCCAATTATTCTGATCTTAAACTAAAAAAGTTCTTTAGCCTCCGAAGCAAGTCATGTTATACGTTATACCCATGCAACCTTTTTTATACATCTTTTATTTCTTAAGAAATTCATAAATATTATATTTCTAAAACCAACCAATTTCATTTTTTATTATAATAAATTAGTTGATAAATACCTCTAGCAACCTATATATAAGTGTATCTTCTCATCTCCCAACGTAGGAGACAAAACCAGGTCTTATTTATGGTGACTATACTAATAAAGTATTATATATTTGTAAAAACTAAACTCAAAATGTTAAAAATTAAAATTTCTTAGAACTTGGATTAAGTCTCATTGTTTATCTATGTAGAGATTAGAGGTACAGCAAATTGATCGTTGATTTGAATTCAAATTTTGTTAACAATTTAAGTCTTTATCATTTAGACAAATTCCAGAAACCACATAGAGATTTGAGCTTTTTTTAATAAGTTAAAGGGTAAAGTACACTTAAGTACCCAATAGATTAGCACTTTCTAAGATAAGGCCATGTAGTTTTTTCCGTCCAAAATCAGTCCCTGTGATTTATTTTCTCAGATATTTCGAGTCTCGGGCGACCCGGGCATATGCCGGCCACATGTCTATCCATGTGGCCGCCACATCTGCCAAAACGATGACATTTATTATCTTACGTGGATATTTTTATTTGTTGCTGATTGCTGACATGACATGTGGCAAATTACTACATTAGTCTCAAATTCAAAATAAAAAAACTAACAAAAAAATAGCATCTCCATCAGACTTCGTGGCTGTCGCCACCATAGACCTTTCCCCTCGGCCCCACCACCACAACCTAGCCCCACCCCCGTTCCCCTGGAAATGACAATACCGCCTCCCTCGGAGGTACCGCCGTCGTCATCGTCGATGGGAGATGAGGAGGTCATCGTGGTCGATGAAGTCCTCGTCCTCCTGATGATGAACACTACTCCCAGATCCTTGATTTGAGAACATGAATTAATTGGGCCTTTGAGGATTACAACGGCACTTTCGATTGGGGGAGGCAGTGGCACTTTCGATTGGGGGAGGCAGCAACCGTACGACGGACGACGGTTGAAGTGGGTCATCCCCAACCCCGTCTTCTCGTGCTTCCCCATCTCTGTGTTATCGTATCAGGTCAATTTCTGATTGAAGAAAGCTGGTGGAATTTGACTTGATCGGTTCGTTCGCCGGTGGATTTCGTTCGGAGGAGAGAAAGGAAGTGGAGGGGTCATTTTGTTGGTTTTTTTATGTTTCGAATTTGGGACTAATGTGATAATTTACCACATGCCACGTCAGTAATCAACAACAAATAAAAATGTCCACGTAAGATAATAAATATCATCGTTTTGGCGGATGTGGCGGCCACATGGACAGACATGTGGCCGGGCATCTGCCCGGGCTGCTCAAGACTCGAAATATTCGAGAAAATAAACCACATGGACTGATTTTGACGGAAAAAACTACATGGTCTTATCTTGGAAAGTGTTAAATTACAAGGTACTTAAGTGTAATTTATCCTAAGTTAAAATTTTATTAATTAATTAACTTTAAGCAGAAGGAGAATCTGTGCTCTAGCGAACGTCGGCCTCTTCAAAGCTCTGATATAGCAAAATCCATTGAAAAAAAGTCATACCAAAAAAAAATATCGAAGAATGTACCACGAATACGTAGCTCTTTTTCGCCACCAAATTACAAATATAAGAGTTATATCCAGTAAAAACCACAAACATCCCAAAAATAAACAAAATTACACCCGAGCCCACAAGAAAAATCAACTACAACACATGGCCCTTCCCAACAGCACTTTGATTTGAGACAAGCGAAGAGAAGATCCAGCCCAATAGGAAACACAATTAATCCCGTTCCAGAGAAAGACCTGATCTTCAGACATAAGATTCGCGATTTATGAAAAAAATGTTACTAATATTCAGTTCTCTGAACATCCTGGGGGAGGGTATTTCTTTGTACCAGTGTAAAAATTTATTCTAATGGCAGAAACGGGATGCACTTTTTTCTCACTTAATTTTAATGCAACAGAGTTTTAACAAAGCTTTAACTGCAATTTTATATCTTTGGTATAAAGTAATTCTACACATGTCATCTATATGTTATCTTCTTTTATTAATAAATTTTTTACCGTTACAAAAAATGAAATAAAATTTTGAGAAGAACCCTAAAACACTAGCAATCTATAAATAATTGTATCTTCTCATTCTCCCAATATAAGAGACAAAACCCTAAAACAAAACTCAAACACACCCGAAGCCCGCCATGGAAAAAGCTCACCCACCAACATTGCACGTAGCCATGATACCGTGCCCAGGAATCGGCCACCTTATCCCGGCAGCCGAACTAGCCAAGAGGCTAGTCCACCACCACAATCTCCGTGTAACCATCATCGTCCCCATGTTTTCTCCGCCTAGTGAAACCCACAAGTCCGTCTTCGCCTCCCTCCCTCCTTCCATTTCCTCATTCTTTCTCCCTCCTCCCGACCTCCTTCCCCAAGACCTCAAAATAGAGACCATTGTTTCCCAGTTAGTGATACGGTCACTCCCTTCTATTAGGGAGGTGTTCATGTCCATCGTCTCCTCGGGTTCTCAACTCGCTGCTGTTGTCACTGACCTCTTCGGAACAGACAGCATTCAACTTGCTAAAGAGTTCCAGGCTGCTTCCTACATATTCTTCCCTTCCAATGCAATGACCTTGTCCTTGTTCTTGCACTTGCCTAGGCTCGACCAGATGGTGTCCTGCGAGTACTGGGAGCTTGGAGTTGATGAGCTTGTCTGTATTCCTGGGTGTCCCCCTATCCACGGGGGAGATCTTTTGGAGCCGCTTCAGGACAGGAAGAACGATGCCTACAAGTGGGTGCTTCACCATGCAAAGAGGTACCGGATGGCTGATGGGATTATGATCAATTCCTTCCCGGAACTCGAGGGTGGGCCCTTCAAGGCCTTGCAAGAGCCCGAACCTGGTAAGCCGATGGTTTTCGCTGTCGGACCACTGGTTAATTCGGGGACGGGACCCTATCCGGATGCTGGGAAAGAGAGCCTAAATTGGCTAGACGATCAGCCTCATGGATCTGTCATTTATGTGTCGTTCGGGAGCCGTTGGACCCTCTCTTATGAGCAGATAACCGAGCTGGCTTTAGGGTTAGAGATGAGTAACCAGCGGTTTCTTTGGGTGGTCAGGAGCCCCAGTAACAGGTCAGGTAATGACCCCTCTGGTTTCCTGCCCGAAGGGTTTCTGGAACGAACCAAGGACCGGGGCCTGGTAGTGAACTCATGGGCGCCACAGGCTCATGTCCTGAGCCACGGCTCGACCGGTGGGTTCTTGACCCATTGCGGGTGGAATTCGATTCTTGAGAGCGTGATTAACGGTATTCCACTCATCACCTGGCCATTACATGCCGAGCAGAAGATGAACGCCTTTATGTTAGTAGAAGACACGAAGGTGGCTCTAAAGCTAAGAGCCAGTGGCTCAAATGGGATCATTGAGAGAGATGAGATTTCTAAAGTTGTAAAGAATTTAATGGAAGGCGAGGAAGGAAAACCTCTACGCGTTAGGATGAAATTTTTGAAGGAAGCAGCTGGTGGAGTTATGGGTGAAGATGGGTCATCAACCAAGGCACTTGCCCAAGTTGTCGCCAACTGGAAGAAGCATAGTAATTAGGGTATTTATAGTATTGAATAATGATTTCTACTCCTCTTTATTTGATTAATATCCAATAGTATGAGGTATCAATGCATTTTCGTTTTAGACAGATGATATAATGCATTGGTTATCTTGTCTGGATGTAATATTATTTGAAAATAAACTTATTTATATGTTTGTTTTGTTTGAATTGATTTATATTAAAAATTATATATATATATATTAATCTTTTTCTTTAGAAAAATTATTCTAAAGTCTCTCTAGTATGGTATGATTATATCTCTAGTATGGTATTAATTTTTTTCTTTGGACAAATTAATTTTTACCTACTCATCAAATTAGATTTGAATGCACTTATTTTTTGAGGAATTTCGCTCATCTCAATGTACTCAATTTAAAATAGATGTAATTCTTGTTTGCAGACAATTTCACCGATTAGCTTGGAATCCGGATCCATGTTCGCTTTCGCTAGGCCCACGTCTATCATCCTCTCTGGTGAGCCTGACTCTAAATGGATTAAAACTGAACTTTGCCGGCCCAATCTGTACGCCATTGTTTTTTTTTGGGTGGTATACGCCATTATTTAGTGATGGTATAATATAATTTCCAAGTTACGAAGGGCCTTTTTGCTACCATAACTAATAATCCGGCATCTTTAAACACCAAACATTTACATTAATCAGCGGCCTGGTATTGTGAACTTATTGGTCGTATTTTGGGATTATAACATCACCAACTTGCGAACAGTTGTCAAGAAAGTTGTTTTGCATTAGTTAGTTGGTCTAAATATTTAGATTCCTTTAAAGATGCAGAAAACAGCATTTCACCAGCCAATTGGTTAAAAGAAAGGGTAGAACTAACGTGAGCCGAAATGGCTTACTGTAATGCATCCATGTTTCTGCAGAAAATGTCTCCTAAACGTATTTGCAGGATCATGACATGTACCAATCAATTAGGCCAAACAGAGACTACGAAGCAGGATGTCCAACGGCCTGCACCTTCGAGTTCAGTTGTTTTGATGAGCCATATCAAAAGTAAATCGGATTGATTTCATTCTTCCATCTGTTGGTGATGATCGATCAGCCGCGAGACAGATTCTTGCACGCATCAGAAGGCAGCTGCTGAGGACTAGCTACCAATAAGACATAGGAGGCCTCCTCATCTCCGATATGCAGATTAACACTTCCGATGCTCAATCCTCCGAGCTGGAGGCCTAGGAGGAAGCTCAAATCCTGCTTGCTTCAGCTTCAACCTATGGGATTGGCTCTCATGTCCACGACCATATACAGGAGTAATGCTGGTATCTGCTACCTCTCCTGTACAAACTGGGCATTCCTTGATGCCCGAATGGACATAGGACAGCTGGTAAAAGCACGGCCAGCAAAATAGATGCCCACAGCAGGTCAGTATAGGATCTTTTGGCATGCCTAGGCATATATTGCAGTCGAAAAAGCTGCCTTTGGTGCTCCTGGACTTCTGTTCATTTTCATCGATCCCCAATGCCTTGGCTACCAGATAGGTACTTCTGTGACGAGTTCTGGGCTGAAACGTTCTCTGTTGGCTAACAGCACCTAGCTCCTCAGTGCTGATCTGAACATTGGTCGAAGAAGTTTCCCCAGACATATTTGCCAATCGAGGAGAATTTTGTCCTTGTCTCCATCTTTGATGGTGTCTGCGCCTAGAAGTGACCACTTTGAGCCACTTCAAACGTTCCTCTATACGATCATGAGAAGCATTTAGTCCGAGCTGCATCATTTCTGTATGGAGAGAGTCCAGAGGTTCTATGTTCAAATCAATATCCATAGCCCTTCTTAGTAAGTATTGAGACAAAGTACTGAGACAGAAAGTATTCCCTGCAAAATAAAAGATGCGATAGCTTTCTTGAGTACTAAAGATGGCTCACAGAAATGTACAGAACTACTGCTTCGGGATTCCTCGTGCTTTCCAATCTGATCTTTCAAGCTTTCAAAGACAACAAGCTCTGGCTTAAACATAGTGCATAAACAAAATAAGCCAACCTCTCGACTACCCGACATGCTTTGTCCCAAGTAGCAATTAATTTTCCCACAAATGAAAACATGATGCAGACTGAAGTCTGAACATCAAGACCACCAAGCCACTTTGTGATTAGAGCATCGCACTTTGAACTAATTAAACCCTCGAGACACTGTTCTCGAAATCAATCACTTTAACCTTAACCTCTCAAAATATATTCCCGTTGAATACTAAAACCAAGATCACAAAGACCCAATCCTTCATTCAACAGCAAAAACCCAATCCTCCTGCTCTCTTGGATTCCCCAATCATAGGGAACTCAAATCCAATCAACAAAGGAGAGAGTGAACCAACTTGCAAATTAGCAAAATTATAACAATTAACCTACATAATAGAAAGACCACAAAAACAAAGAAGCAATAAACCATCTAGATTAAATATTCATCAATCCATCCGTTAAACACCCAGTTCTTCCTCTAACCTAAACTCCTTTAAATAGCAAAACCAAGAGATACCCAATTATTTTTTCCTACCAAAGGCTGAAATTATCCAAACAAACCCAATAATCAATCCTCATAATTAATGATGCAGAGGACAGGGGAGTAATAACCTGTAAAGGAAGAGAAGGAACACAACAAAGAAAGAATCTTGAAATTTTCCTTCTATCTAATACAAGAGTCTGACTCTGGTGGTGGTGGTGGTGGTTGACGAATATCAAATTTTTAGGGGGAATTATGTTCAGGTCCTAGGGATATAGTCATCTTATTTCTCGAGTTCCTAGATTTCCAAAAATTATTTTATTATCTCCGTGTTTGGTTTTAATTTTATCCTACTTCCGGATTTCCGTCCGCAGAATATGCCTTTTTTTTCCTGGAATATGCCATGTTTAGTGTTGTTATTGCAATTTTTTTTGGTGGAATGTTATTGCAATTTAGTTACAAGGACGCTGCTGCCTTTTTGATCTGGAATTTTTGAGTTCCCTGGTTTTGTTATTTATTTTGGGCCAACTTTCCCCCATTTTGTCTCCTGGGCTTATTTATGGGCCTAAGTAAGTTAGTCTCCTTGTACAATGGGCAAGGTTAGAACTTTAATTCTGATCGTGGAATACAATTCTAACTTCCACCATAGATATGAATTTTATATTACAATTCGCTTCTCTTTCTTTTTAACCAGACTTAATTTTTTTGTAACTTTATAAGACCTGGTACCCAAACATGCGTAAGTATTTAACACTGTTAGTCTAAGTATTTAATCGGTAGAAAATAAACATAAATTACCAAGAGTGTAATAAATTAACACGACGATATGTATAAAGTCAATTGGGAAAGATAATGAGATAGCACGTTGACTTCACATTTAAAAAGAGTAAAAAGATTCTGATGACGCAACACGCCAGATTTTCAATTAATTTAAACGTTCAACCCAAACATGTAATGAAATTTTTACTATTTGCAGCTACAAATCTCGGAAAAATTAACCATTAAGACTAATTTCACAGAGATAATTTGAGATTCGGACAAAAAATTCCTAATGATGTAGTCCAGAGAAGTTGGAAGGTGCACTCTCTGCCAATTTGCATTCAATTGAATTTTGTTTTTGAAATGATTTGATATACGATACTTATTAAACCACCTAATTTATATCCGAATGCTAGAGAATTACAAAGTTGACAATATTTACCCTACCAAAGTTTTACATTTTATGTTTTTCAAACCCCAACTCAAAGACATATGGTTAATTTATATATAACAATAACATACCACTCAAATGGCATGTAAGCTTACAATTCAGTAAGCTCTTTGCTCTCAAAATTCAGCAGAAGTAGCATTTCTCCTAACAATAACACTGCACTTCTAGCAAAAGAAAGAACACAAATTATTTTCTGAGATTTAAAGAAAGAACATAAATAAAGCCAAAGTAACAAATTATTGCAGATTTACACCAACAACAATCAAGAGAAAACAATTCTGAGAGGTAAAGATCAGAACCAACAGCAGAAACATCAAAAATCAAATCCACCAAATCCTCCTCCATAGTCCATTCCACCACAATCAAATCCACCTCCCATCCCTCCAAAGTCCATCCCACCAAAGTCAACGCCAGATGAATCTCCACCAAATGACGATTGGTCGAAGCCATTCGAACCATCTCCGAAATCCGATCCGCCTCCACCACTGCCATCATCAGATCCGCCTCCTCCACCTCCTCCGCCGCTGAACAGTCCCTGCATCAAGCGTTGACCCCTGCCTTGCGCGGTGCCACGCATCAAGTTCCTCAGAGCCTGACCAACATTAGCCATCTGCCCTGCCCCAGGACTAAACGTATTCATACTCGATCCGAATCCTCTTGGTGCAACAGCATTCACAGTATTCATAGAAACAAAAGTTTGGTTCCAAGCTTGGTTCCCGGCTGGAGGATTGCTCGTATACATTGGAATAGTAGTCATCGTCATCGGATTAGCTGCGTACTGATACTGAGGAACAGATGGAGCAGGGGAAGCCTGGAATTGCTGCACGCGAACCTGCTGAACACGGGGAGCGTGGACCGGAACCGGAGCTGATGATCTTGCTTCCTTATTCTTGGCACATCCCAGGTGGACATCAAACCCGCATAGGCCGCACCTGTAGAGCCATTGCTTGGATACCAAGGTATTGCATACATCACAATTGAAGGTGTTGTTCGGGTATGGAGCAGAGAAGGCAAGGCTCAGCTGGTGCTGGTGGCACCGGTGGGCTAAAACCATCGGCAGAGAGGCGCAGACGGTGTGGAGATCGGTCCCACAGGTGCCACAGTGGTAGGAGAACCCGTTCCCGGGCTTGCCACAGGCATCACAGTTGAATATCCCTCCGGGGTATATCGGGGTGGCGAGGAGGGACATGACGTGGTTTTTGTCGAAAGGATGAGTGATCATTGTAGGCATCTGGGAGCAGAGGAAGTGGAGGGAGCAGTTGCATTGGTTGCAGGCGTAGACCAAGCCCGGGGACTGCACCTGCAACTTACAGCATGAACATGTTACTGGGAATTGGGTCTGATGGGATTGGTAAATGGAGAGTACTAATGGGTGTGGATGGCTGAAATGGTGGATTGTTTGTCTTGGTAGCTCCCCGGCCATACTGCGAAAAGGCGGTCGGATCTCGATTGGTTCTTCTCCCTTTCCTTCTCTTCAAGAGATGCTCTGGTATGAACATTGTATCTGTAGTTGTTTGTTTAACTTTGTAATCCGAGGAAAGTCAATGGTAATTTCGTTGATCTTTGGTTCTAGTTGGTTTTAAAATATTTGATCCCTTTTATTAGCATGAGCTGGACTAGAAGCTAAAATTGCTGCAAGTTGGTGGATTTGACCATAAGCTAGCCTATTCATTAAGTTTCGGTATTATACGATCATTGTTCGACTCTATTTTATTTTGTAAATTACTTGATGTGGAGGCGTAAATTATTTGTCTGGGAAGCTGAACTGGTGAATGACCTTCTTAAATTGCTTGCTGGTTTCGTTGGGACTTCAAACCAGCCTGATGCGTACAAGTGGTTGTTGGGCACGCTGGAGGGCTTCAGAGTGGGTGATCTATATAAGTCAGTTTTTAACGACTTTTCCATCTTGTCCCCGGAGATTTATCGCAAAGGTCAAGCTGGTCTAATTCCTTTTAAAGTTTCGTGCTTCCTATGGTCAGCCTTGCGGGGAAGAATAAAAACTCATGATAATTTGGTTCGGCTTCATGTAATCGACGCGGCGGGCTCCTCTTGTATATTCTGTGATCAAGGGATTGAAACTTCTTTGCATCTACTTCTACACTGCCATTTTACAAGTCGCATTTGGGAGTATTTCATGAGGCTGCTGGGGATTAAGTGGTGTGCTGGGGGTAAAGAATTGCACCTCCTAAATCAATGGATGGGGTTGATTGATGGTAAGTTGTTCAAGAAGGCATGGTATGTGTTGTTCGCTTCTATTTGCTGGAGTATCTGGAACCACAGGAATGCCGTCATTTTTCGAAATCAAAGAGCAGATATTGGTCTTCTGTTACATTCAATTATCTGGGCTTTTTCAGAATGGTGTTATTGAGCGGGTCTGTTGTCCAACGATAATCGCCAGGATGCTCTTCTAACTTTTCTGGCCCGGGGAAGGCATGTGACTATGTGAGGCTCATTTCAATGGGCTACCTTGAGGCGTTTTATCTCTTCCTTGGTCTGCACTTCTCTTTACTTTTTGGGGTGGGATTGCAGTGCTATCGATGATACTCTTTTTCCCTGTTATAAATTTTCTCCAAGAAATTTTTATTATGATGAGGTTTTTTACCGAAGCCAGTGGCTGTCACCCGTGCCTGTTGGCATGGGGGTAAGTGTAGAACATCACTAAGTATTTTCGCCTTGATTACGGCCTGTGTAATTATGGTGTTCTCTTGTATTTAACTTTATTTCATGGTGAAATATGAATACCTTTTCCAAAAAAAAAATTACTTGTGTCATCCGTGCACGCGTTATTATTGTTGGATCTAGTCGTTGACATCGACCAATTGCTTAAACCATTTCAATTAACGAATGTCTGTGAAGTGTGAAGCAACTAGTAATATAACGAACATATATATAGCCACTTGATCATCTTTAATTGCACAGATTACGTCATCACGGTCAAAATTGTCGACTAGAATCATGTTTTTAACTATGTTTTCGGTGATAGTTAGAACTTATCTCAAATTTTTAATTGGGTTTAGAACTGCAATTTTATTATATAAGTCTCATAAATAGAAGGATAGGTGTATAAATTCGTTGGATTGACAACGGAAATAATACTAGCGGCACTAAAAGTTAGGTTAAAGGTATAGTTTCGCTTATCCGTCGTACTTCAAATAATCGTCTCAATCTAATAAATGTAGGTATTTCGATGAGATCACTATAGTCTCTATTTTTTTCTATTTCTCATCTATTATTCATTTTGTATGTTCAAATTTTCCAATGATGGTTTAAAATACTTAAAAACCATGAACCTGCAGTTAAGATTAAATAAGCTTTCAAACTGATATACCAATAGAAAAAATCAAAATAACTGGTCATATCTTAAATTTTTTTTAAACTCAAAGATTTTTATAAAAATAAAAATAGTTCAATTTTAAACTTTAAGCCAGTTATAAGAATGCAGTTTTCATTCAAGTCCTTCTAACATTATAACCATGTTTTAGAACCCATGGTCGGACCGCCACCTAGGAGAGACCCCGGTCCGTCTTTTGTTTAAAATCCAGAGGACAGTCTGGCCGAAAAATTGATAAAATTCGGGCCACTCTCCGGTTCAATTTTAAAAACATTGCATAATAACACGTACGTTGGTTAAAATGGCGGCTAAACTGAGAGTGATTAGTCGATGACTTAACAATGATCGATAAAAGGATGATTCAGACATAACTAACAATTCTTACACACGATCATAACAGTCGATAACCATGTATATTTACGATATACATGGTTTTTACATAATAATCGCGGGACCGGAAAATTTCTTCCAAACTTGGCCCACAAACACAAAAGATTCAGCTTCTTAGGATCTAGCTAACAATCCCAAGTCCAAATGCTTTTATTTTCCGAAGGGACGTAGCATTTTTGTGCCATGACCATATCTCAAATTATTGTCATCATCAACTACCAATTAGTTCTTCCAGCAATGCGTGGGTAGCACCAGCAACGAAGCCACGGAGGGATGACCTTTGTCATGGAGCCCAACTGCCGAACTCGGTCACGGTGTCGATGATCCTCCACACAGCCCAAATGGACATCGAACTGGCACGGCCCGCACCTGTAGAGCCACTGATCGGAGACCTCTTTGTTGCATACATCACAATTGAAGCTGCCTTTATTAGGATCCGAGAACGCGAGATTGACTTAGTGGCAGTGAGAGTGGTGGGTCCGGGTCAATGGCATGGACGCACAGTGAGTTGGAGATGAATATCGCAGGCTCGGCACCTGTAACACGAGCCATCCGCTGTCTCGCCACAGGCATTGCAGCTAAATGAAGAACCAGTAGGGTAGGCATCAGTTGATAGGAGGGACAAGACATGGTTTTGGTCAACTGGATGAGTGATCGTTTGAGAGAAATGAATCATTGCTGGTTGAGTGATTTTTTTTTTTAATCTCGAATACTGTCGGAGTCTATCCAGAGTTGAGTGATATTCTCTTTACTTCAAAGTTCAATCTTTTTTGGGTTTAGATGTTATGTTTCTTGTGTAGGGAAGGCGCGCACACGCTTGTATATATACTCGCACGGTGCTATAAACCTTTCGTTGTTTTGAGAACTCGTGAATGACTTCGGAGCCTTCCTAGAGTCCACGGAGTACGCGGGAATACTTGGTCGGCATGGTTGTCTATCTTTTTCTATTTATTATCCGGAAACATTCATATGTTAGAATTTCTGCTATAGTACATCTACCTATGATATTTTGACAAAAAAAACTCCCAAAAATTTGAACGGAGAAATTCTGCTATTATCATCTCTAGGATCCTTCGTATTTAAAAATTATTATGTTGTTTATATACTTTGATTAAATATGACTACTAAGTGACGTTATCAATCAAATTAGTTTTTTTAAAATTACTTGCATGCCATTAAACATAAAATTAAAAATTAAGAACATAATCCTCTACTGGTAAATGATGATTTCCAAAGAATAGAAGCTCCAACATATGTAGGTTAAAATTGTCATTGAGTCTGACCATAAAAGCCAAACTATTTGTTTCGTCAAAGGTTTATTATTTCCACGAGGGAAAATAATATGAATTTTTTTGAAAGATAAAGTTTATATCATGACAATGCCAGACTTTAAATTATAGACTTCCTAGCTATTTACAATGCTTTGTGTCGCTGGATTATAAGCTCTTTGGAAAAAAAATATTTATATGAATCATGAACTACTTGTCTTGTATGATTAGCAATTTTACATGTTTCTACGGTATTTTTTTTTGTTTCTAAGCTGATTGAAAAATGAAACACTGTGACAAAATATTTAGCTTTTTTTTAATACGAACTTTTATTAATTAGAAAAGAAAAAATTACAGAATGGGGGTGAGAAAGGGGAGAACAAGAAAAAATAAAGGTTAAAAACAAAGCCAAGGCTTAAACGGGTAACCATATTGGCAAACCCGCTACCGTATCTAGTGATTCACCCAGGCAAATCCACAAGTCGGGTAGTCAAAGGAGATACAAATCAGTCAGGGCTCATCAATAATCTACATCGTACTCTGACCAACGTAGATCCTCCCCGGTATAGGTTATTCCAGCCCTCTTCCTCGCTTGAAAGCGAGTATTCTTGGCAGGTGGTAGGTCAAAATCCTCCAAATCCGACTGCGAATCGACCTCCTCCGCCCAATTGTTCTTCATCCTCTTCGTCAGCGAACCCATGAACTTCAATGAATCTGGCAGATCATTAAAAACAATCTCATTGCCCTCTTGACCCGGGATAGGCGTGGGATCCATAGCAGGTAAAGCAGTGGCGCGGCCCAAAAGAGACGGGAACGGGCCTTGTAGAATCGGAGTTCCCTTGCTAAGGAATCCGGGCTTGAGACCTTTGTGCTTAGAGCCCTTAAAACTCAAAGATTGGTTAGGTAAAACCTCTCCCGCAGCGACATAGGCGGCCTTCCTAGCTTTAATTTTTGCCAAATCAGAATCTGTCAAATTCAATGACAAAATCGAACCCGATTTAAAGCTTTTCTTGCATGCACTTTTCTTGTTCGAGACTGAACTAGCACCCTGCGAACTCGGAGTGTCTGAAAGAGGTGAGTTACCACTCGAAACCAGAGACAAAAGCTCTGTAATGATCGGTGGAGTAGTTTGCAGATCCGTATTAGGCGAGTCCATTAAAACATCCTCAATCCGCACTCCACTAGGCGTTTGTCCGCCCATCTGCTCAGGTAAATTAGCTTCGTTTCTTAAAGAATTCGCCCTCTCCTCCCGTATTAGGCCAAGCTCAGTCACCCTCAAGCCTTCCAAATCATTTGCACTCAAAATCTGATTCGTACCAATTGAAGGTCCCGAGTCATCCAAAATATGATCAGCATGTGCATGTACAATAACATGCAAATCAGAATGGGCTACTTTTAATAGCTCCTGTCCAAACTCAGTAACAACAATACCAATATGGTCTTGTTCCCCATCAACACTTGCACCAGGAACAACACTTGCATAATCAACGTGAACAAGAGCATGCAGAGCCAACTCCAAATTTACAATTTCATTACTCTCTTGCACATCATCATTAGAAATACTACGTACCAAAGCAAGAGAGCTTGGATCACACACCGTACGCTGCTCCTTCTCAACAACATCGCCATCTAAATTAAGCACATCAAAGGAATTCGAGAGAGACACACCAGTCCTTTTTGTTAAGCCAACTGAAGCCTCCGCTGCATTTTTCTTTTGCCAAACCGGCTTGTCTTGCACAACCCTCTTACCCTTGTATATTTCTCGTCGCTTAGCTTCATCTTCCCTTGGCCGCAGCTTACGACAATCCTCCTTAGAATGACCAATTATCTTGCAATGCTCACAAAACCTTGGAAGGTCTTCATAAATCAAGTCAACCATGCAACTATCATTAACCAATTTCAATGAAACTTTGTCCCGAAGAGGCCGAGACAAATCCACCTCAACCAAAACACGATACACAGCACTATTAAAATAATTTAAATCGGCCTGATCCAAGCGAATAGGAATCCCAGCTGCAGCAGGTAGCCTGAGAACGATGTCCGAGGCTACATGCTCCATGCTAATACCCTCCAACCTCACCCACACCTTTGCATAAGATGAAACAATTTTTCGCGGCTTGAAGTGAGGTTCCCAAGGCTGCAAGAACAATTTGCCTTGAGGAAGAGACCATGCAGAGGAACTCCATACCGTGTCTTTGTCCTTTTCTGAGACAAAGTCAAATCTGAAGTAACCCAATCCAAGAGGTAGCATTTTAAAAGAAAAAACCTTCCAGATCTTGGCAATAGACTATCTCAACTCGAATGACGAGCATGACTTTGATCCTTTTGGCATCACTAATCTACCAATGAAAGCTTTTTTGCCAAAGTTCATACAACTAAAGATCGTTCTTCATCAAGCACAACAACAGCAATATCATCCTCGATAATTGGTTTTATGTATTTACCATTATGGACCCATCCTTGAGTATGTGGACGAACGTGATCAGCATAAGTCTTTGCCTTTTCTGAAGTGGGCTGCTTGGTGAGAGCATCATCAACCTTCATGCTATTGAGCGGCTGTTCTAGGAGCGTAGCGTCCCTGGTTTCCTTATGAACAACATCAGATTCGATCATCAACGTAGAAGCATGGCTATTACCGACCGCGGCAGTCGCTACGCTCTCCTTGTCTCTGATGCACGGCGCCTCGAAAGGGTGACCGTACATGGAGGGTAGAGATCTGTAGTATTGCTGAAGGAGAGGCAATAAACCCGCTTGTAAAGCTAGATGAACCACGCTATCATACCCAAACAGAGAAGGGGAAACAGCTGCACAAGATGACTGCTGACCAACGCCGGGGATTTGGGATGACGACAATTGAGGACCATCGCCAGGGGACCCTGATGAAGCCGCCGGCACCACCGGAGAGGGATTGGCAGCGGGAGAGACTGAAGCCCTACCCGCTGAGGTAGGTTGAAAAAGACGTGGATCCAGGAACGGGACATATCCGGCTGAATTCCTATAAAACGACAGCGTAGGAGGGAGCACCGCCCCCACTGGAGCCGATGGAAGCCCCGCCATGGTCACCGGCGGCGGGGCAGGGGCAGCGGCATAGCCGAAAATTGGAAAGAGTGTAGTTGCCCGAGAATCGCCAATCGCCCCTTTTTTCCCTTAGGGTTTAGTGGATTGTTCCATACAAGACATGGTTTTGATCCTCAACAAAATATTTAGCTTAATATTATAAGATGCTGGTGAATTGACTCAAATCCAGAAATATTGACTCACTTAAAGAACTATTAAATTTAAATCTTACAAATACAAATAATATAATTAATAAAATTATCTATAAATATAATTCGACAATGTTTGAATTTAAATACGAAATATTAGAAAAATGTGGCCAGTGTGATGAAAGCCATTTGAATCCATCCACCTTTGTATATTGTAATGATCATGGACCTCCGCTAAATAAAAGAAAGTAATCATTGTGGGACCCTTTATGTATTTCTTTTGGTTTGGATGCATCTTTAACTTTATTATTTACTGCGGTCAACAAAAACCGAAGAAAGCAATATGGTAAAAGGGAATCTGAGTCCATTCTGGTTGGACTAGATCTTATTTGATGTAGACTAAAATTTTCTTAAAAATTTTAAATTCAAATTTTATAAATGCTAAAAAAAATATTATAACTTCTATAGAGTTCGACAATTATAGACTCTCGTCGAAAGAAGAAGATAAAGTGATCCAGTTTCTGTTGGCAAATAAACAAGGTACTCTTATGTCTCAATCTCCTGTATAACCTGATTCCTTTCAGGATGACAAGCTTTGGTTTTATGATGGCAAGACATTAAAAAAGGACGACAAGAAATAGTAAATAAGCAAAGGAACATCAACACAAGACACAACCACATTGAGCTCCTGATCTTCCGAATTCCATCTGCAAGTCAAAAACCACCAAGGTCTCCAAATGCCCCAAAGTCAGTCTGATCACCACCACCATCACCACCACCGTGTCCGCCGCCACCATCACCGAATAGTAGGTTCGTCAAGCCGGATCCTAGAGCCTGGAAAGTACCACCGATGGCACTAGACAGGATCATAGTTCCCAGGACTCCTCCAGCAGCCGTATTCATACTTGGCCTAGCTGGTGCAGCGGCATGATACACCACGTAGCTGCTGTTTGCTACGTTGTACGGATTCGGATTCGGACCCGGTAGAGGCACTTGGTACTGGTAGTGCTGGACTTGAACAGGCGGTTGAGGAGTTTGGACTTGGTGACGAGCATGAACTTGGTATGGTCCATGTCCTTGACCTTGTTCCATCCCGGCGCAGCCCAAGTGAGCATCAAACGAGCACATGTCGCACCTGTATAGCCACTGCCCGGACCCCATAACCCTGCACAAGTTACAGGTAAAGCACTTGCTCGGATAAGGAACCGAGAAGGCAAGAGTGAGCCCGTGGGGGTGAGAGTGATGGGTCCGGGTCAGCGGCATGGAAGCACAGTGCGTGTGGAGATCAATATTGCAGGCTCGGCAGCTGTAACAACAGTCATACACTGTCCCACCACAGGCGTTACAGCTGTATGATGACCCAGCAGCTGAGGTGAGGGACAAGTCATGGTTTTTGTCAAATGGGTGAGTGATCCTTTGAGGATGGCTCGATTTGCGAACCATTGCAGGTTGATGATTCCCCTCAAAGGTCTTAGATTATTTGTGAATATTCTCTTCTGGGTTTCGATTTCATATTTCTCGAGCACCCACGTACATATATATATTGGTAGCTAGCTCTGTCTCTTACGGTGGTCGAGGTTGTTAGCTTCGGAAACTTGCAAGAAGTTAATCAACAACGCGGGAAGGCTTGGTCAGTATTATTATTCGGGATAAAGATACTTTAGTACCATGTGTTTCTCTTTGGGTAAAAAATTATTTAAGTTAGTTTGACTAGTTTTGGCTAATGAAAAAAATACATGTCGATTGTAAGAGCATTCAAATTTCTTAAGCAACTTGCAAGCAAGCGCTTTGATGTAATTGACATTTCTTTTAGTGGTAAAATCAGAAAGAGACGGATCCGAGGACTCAAATTTTAATGGACTTAAACTTAGTGTCGAACTCCTTCAAAATAAATTAATATTTTGCGTCTCAAAAATGTGTAGTAAGGAAGTAAAGATACCAAGTTGAATCTAAGGAGATACGGTTAGTTGATTAATCTAACAAATCTAACAAAGAAACTAAAAGGGAGTTTGAAAACAAACAAAAGAAAACGAAATCAGTATGCGAAAATTAATGAGAAACAAATTCGAGGTCGGAGTATCACGATATGTTTGTTGATAAAAAATAATCTTGTACATGTTAGCAAACAAATGCAATTCTCCAGCAAAAGCAAAAATATCTCAAATGTCATAAATCAACTCAGTAAACAATCATCTAACAAATTGTTTACAATATAGTAGAAATCATAACAACCGATTATTCAATTCCATAAGGTATCAAAACACAATGTCCCTAATCCTACTATTATACTCAAAATAGTGGTCCAATCAACCTAGTCTTAGTCTTAGATTCTCAGAAATCAACGAAGCCTTGGTTATTCTTAATTAATCGAACCGGATAGAACATTGAAAAGGTAAAATTCTACCAGTAATTATTTAATAATCTTACATTTTTAAAGACATGGTTCTCGTCACATGAGTGACTGATGCTTTGAGGATGGCTCGAGTTGCGAACCATTGCAGACTGAGGATTACCCCTTTAAGACCATGCACAGCAGTGGCCGAGCCGAGCGCTCGGCCAATATTTTATCAATTAAAAAAAAAGGATGTAATTGATTTCCGCTCGGCCGAGCGGATTGGCCAGCCAATCCCGCTCCCGAGCGGATTGGCCCGTAAATTTTTTTTTTTTAAATCTAACTATCTAGTTATTTCCACTTGGCATAATATTATTCGTAAAAATAGATTTATTCGGATAAGATTTATTCGATAATTAATTATGTAATTTGAATTCCTGTATTTGTAATATGAAAATTTTATATTTGTAATTTATCATTTCTACCTTAAATTATTTTTATCTAATTTAGTATTCTAATTTTTACTTTTGTAATTTTATGACTTAATCATAATATTTAATCGTATTATTAAAAATATAATTATTTTAGTAATATATAATTTTAATCTAAATAAATCAGAGTAGATAATATGTGGATGAGAGAGAAATTAATTGTTTATTCTGTGAACTGGGTTGCTGATGTGGGTAGAAAATATGTAAGTGGATTGGATTGGGTAGGAATTGGGTATGGAAGAGAGAGAAATTAATAATTTATTCCGTGACCTGGATTGGATGGGTTGCTGATGTGGGTAGTCTAAGACTACGTACAGCAGTCATTCACCCGAGCGCTCGGGTGAATATTTTATTATTTAAAAAAAAATAGAAAAGAAGTGATGAACGCTCGGCCGAGCGGATTGGTTGGTCAATTTGTTTTTTCAATAATCTAACTATCTAGTTATTTCCACTTGACATAATATTATTCGTAAAAATAGATTTATTCGGATAAGATTTGTGTAGTTATAAAAATTGAAGTTATCTTTAACAAAATTAAAATTCTTTTTTTAATATCTATAAAAAATAGAGCCAAATATTGACATATTTTGATTCACAATTTGTATTCCAATTTTTGACATAACTAAATCATTCGAATATTAATTTCAAACATATTTTTGACATTCTTATACTTCGAATTTGAAGAAGTCATAAACTAAAAAGTTGTAGATATATGTCCCACCTTCACAAAGCAACTTAAATCAACTCAATTGGACTACGGAATAAAAAGTTGTGGCTCCCAAATCGAAACTCGTACTCGTAACTCGCTCGACTATTGACTTCAAATATATTTTTGACATTCTTATACTTCGAATTTGGAGAAGTCATAAACTAAAAAATTGTAGATATATGTCTCACCTTCACAAAGCAACTTGAATCAACTCAATTGGACTATGGAATAAAAAGTTGTGGCTCCCAAATCGAAACTCGTACTCGTAACTCGCTCGACTATTGACTTCAAATATATTTTTGACATTCTTATACTTCGAATTTGGAGAAGTTATAAACTAAAAAGTTGTAGATATATGTCCCACCTTCACAAAGTAAATTGAATCAACTCAATTGGACTCCGGAATAAGAATTGTGGCTCCCAAATCGAAACTCGTACTCGTAACTCGCTCGACTATTGACTTCAAATATATTTTTGACATTCTTATACTTCGAATTTGGAGAAGTCATGAACTAAAAAGTTATAGATACATGTCCCACCTTCATAAAGCAACTTGAATCAACTCAATTGGACTCCGGAATAAAAAGTTGTGGCAAAAGTTTAGAAACGAATGTCGTGTTATTGAAAACATAATTATTTTCGTAATATATAATTTTAATCTAAACAAATGAGAGTAGATAATATGTGGATGAGAGAGAAATTAATAATTTATTCTGTGAACTGGGTTGCTGATGTGAGTAGAAAATATGTAAGTGGATTGGATTGGATATGAATTGGGTATGGAAGAGAGAGAAATTAATAATTTATTCCGTGACCTGGATTGGATGGGTTGCTGATGTGGGTAGTCTAAGGTCTTAGATATTTGAGAATCTTTTTCCCCCCTAAGATTCTCTTCACTTGAATATCGTACATATATAATGGTACTAGCTGAAGTCGACTAGTTTGACTGGGTTTGGAAAATAAAGATCACATCTCGATCACCAAAGTACCAAAAGACACTGAGCCCAACGACATAAAACGTTGTTAATTTTAAAAAATTTAGAATTTAAATCCTGAGAAATATAATAGCGTAAAAATTTATCTTCTGAAAATCTCGATTGCCAAAACATACACGATTATTAGGCAACTTCTAAGCTAGCGGTTCGATTGAAGTTATTTTACAAGTAAAATCAGAAGGTAAAGGAGGGATTTTTTATATATTTTAGGTTAACATGTTTTAAAAAAAGGACTAATTGATGAGCATGGCTGTAATGGTTGAGTGTCACACACGTAATCGGTGTTCAGTCTCTCGTTTTGAGGACATGAGAGTGACTTCGAGAATACTTGGTCAGTAAGGCTATTTTTTGTTCCGAAAAACTCCCTGTGTATATATATACACGGGATTAGATTTGGTGGGGTTAAGCTTAGTCCCAAAAAATGAGGACTAAAGAAATTCTAGTGATAATTAAGTATTATTAAAGCAATAAGAGATAATATTGAAAAATTAATAGAAACCAAATCAAACTTAAAAATTAGCTGATGCATTTTTTTTATGGAAAGACTAAAAAAGTAAAAAAATATAAACCAATTCCACGTGAAAAGAGAAAAAGACGCTTCACTTTCTGGTGAAGGAAGGATTCTCTCTCTCTAAATTATTATCAACTTCAAAAATCCTACCAGCAACCATGTATTTTTTTTAATAACTAAACTCAAAGAACCAAAGAACAAAAATTCAATAGAAAACTAATATCACTACATTCGAAAACCAATATCACTACGTTCGAAATCCAATATCACCACATTCAGAAACCAATATCACAATATTCGAAAATTAATATCACTACATTCGGAAACCAATATCCTAAATTCGGAAACCAATATCACTACATTCGAAAACCAATATCACTACATTCAAAAACCAATATCACTACATTCGAAATCAATATCACTACAACCAGTATCACTACATTCGGACACCAATATCACTACATTCGGAGACCAATATCACAACATTCGGAAACTAATATCACAATATTCGAAAATATCACTACATTCGGAAACCAATATCACTAGATTCGGAAACCAATATCACTACATTCGAAAACCAATATCACAACATTCGAAAATCAATGTCAAAATATTTGAAAACCAATATCACTAAGTTCTAAAACCAATATCACTACGTTCGGGAATCAATATCACAACATTCGAAAATCAATATCACTACAGCAAAAATCAATATCACTAAGCTAAAAACCAATATCTATACAGGTGAAAACCAATATCAACACATTTAAAAACCAATATCACTACACCTTAAAACCAATATCCTTTACATCTCAAAACCAATTTTGCTACACCTTTAAACCAATATATATACAACTTTAAACCAATATCCATATACCTTAAAACCAATGTGATAACATCGAAAACCCAAAATACATGCAACACAAGTCTGAAATAATTTGAAGCCAAATCAGTTGCCTCCCACTCTCAGGAAGCTCCTCTAATTTAATTTGAAGAAGCTCGTCAAATATAGAAAGAAGCAGAAATGGCACGGGAGGGCGGTGAGGTTCTTCACGAAGCTTGTGCAAGTCGAGGAGGAATTGAGTTGGAGGAGGTATAGAGCTTACCGCCGTCGCCGTCATCGTCGCCGTCGACAACAAAACCCCTGCCATCGCCATGGCCAACAAACCTCTCGCCGTCGTCATCGCCAACAAACCTTAAGAAGCCGATGCAGATCCTCCTTGTACGTGCCGTGACTCCAATAGAAAAATAGATTTTGGATGATCTGGGTTTATAATTAAGTGGGTAGGGAAGAAAAATAGATTTTTGATGATATGGGTTTATTTAATTAGTGAAAGAGAGGGTGGGAGAGGAAGAGACGAGACAGAGAGGAAGAGAGATGGTTGGTTTAGAGACCGGATTGAGTGGGGACTAAAAAAAATTTGTTCATAGGTGGGGACTACATTTTGGACCGTCAGATTTGATTATCTTTAAATCTGATGGTCAATAACCTACCAGGTGATATTGGTTTGCATGTGAAGTGATATTGGTTTGTATGTGAAATGATATTGGTTTGCAAGAGGCTGGTTTACATATGAAGTGATATTGGTTTGCATGTGAAGTGATATTGGTTTGCATGTGTAGTGATATTGGTTTGCATGTGTAGTGATATTGGTTTGAGTTAATCCCCATGAATGGAAACTAGCCCAGTCCCCACCAAATTCGCCCCCGTTGGTTTAGCCTAGTTTTTTGTTTAAAAAGTCAAAAATGCCCCTAATTAGTTATTGACCATTAGATCTAATTTATATATTTTTAATCGAATCTGACGGTTCAAAATCTAGTCCCCAACTGGAGACAACTTTTATTTAGCCCCTACTCGATCCGTCCTCGTATATACACACGTCGCCACCATTTTTTTTCCACAAGATCTTATAATGGTGAAAAGATGGTGTTTGAGTGTTCACGGAAAACGCACGTAACAATATTTTTCACAAAAGTAAATATTTAGATCAAGTAATTACACGTATCAAAGATTGAACCATGTATCATGTCAATTCATGCTACGCCTTACTGTTATACAAAATGCTTTTTGATTACATATATATACATGTACATATACCCGGTTTGTACATATATATATGTACCGGGTGTTCAATCTTTCGTTTTAAGGACCTGAGAGTGACTTTTTTTTAGAAGATCCTGAGAGTGACTTGAGAGCCTTCTTAGAATGCACGGAATACGCAATAATACTTGGTCAGTATGGCTGCTTGTCTTTATATTTTTTGTTCCCGAAAAAGTGTATATATAGATCTGACAAATGTTAGAATTCGATTCTAGATTTAATCCAATTTTTCAAAAATTTGATTCATCAAAAATTCGATTCATATTTGTCTCGAGACGAATTGAATACGGTCCAAGATTACTATAACTTATCAAAAAGACAAATTTGATTCTAATTCGATTTTATAATTCAATTCGAGTCAAATTTACATCAAATTTGATTCGAAATCGTTCATATTATGTAAAAAAATAAAAAAAATTTATATACACTGATTTTTTAAGGACAACATACACTTATCAAAAAGGCAAATTTGATCCTAATTCGATTTTATAATTCAATTTGAGTCAAATTTACATCAAATTTGATTCGAAATCGTTCATATTATGTAAAAAAATAAAAAATATTTATATACACTGATTTTTTTTAAGGACAACATACACTGATTTGAAGGGGGAAAACGAGGGGGAGAAATTGAAATTTGAATGCTCCCGTTCCGGTGCCCCCTCAATCACGGGACGTGAAGTTCCATCGGCTGCCCCTCACGCACTACACGTCACCATCGAAGGATGGGTAGAGATCAGCATTTTTGTTTGACATGATGTTAAAAGTGAACATTCGTATTATTCGTATTCGATTTATCCGAAATATTCGAATAAATATTTTTAATATCCGAGTTCAAACTCTTCAGTATCCGATATTCGTATCCAAATTTTTCTTGGATACGGATACGGATAATTCGAACTATCCATTTTTTTCAAGTTTTCAAAAATAAAAATGGTAACGTAATATGGTTAGAAAATGAATGTGTACCAAATGAATGTGTAGAAAATAAAACTAAAACGAGAGGGGGCCTTCGAAGAAACCTGTTTTTTTCTAGATTTCTTATTTGAAGAAATTGAAATTTAGTGATTGGGGTAGTGGGTAGGTTTTTTTTTGGCAGGTAAATAAATTTTATTAAAACGAAAAACGAAAGAAGAAACAAGAGATAATTACAGAGAAGAAAAGAGGAAAATAAAAACAGACATGTGAAAGGACCCCCACACTATCTAACCCTAACCGAATCCTAAAATAAATCAAGTTCTTGGTTGCCGATATCTTTTAAAGTTCTAGACCAAAATAATCATTCTCTTGTCCGGTGATAGATATAATGTTTGAAAAGCTCACGATCGCATTATTTTTCCTCAAAGATTACCTTGTTTCGATGCAACCAAATACCCAAAATGATGGCCCCAAACAAGGAGTACCAGACCTTCCCCACCATTCCACCATGCACCAAACCACACCAACTAGATAACGCAAACTTCATAAAAATGAAGCCGCTCCACGCTAGGCCCACTCGGTTGACAAAATGGTCCCAAATGGACCGAGAAAATGGGCAGAGGAGAAGCAGATGATCCGATGTCTCATCCTCCTCAAGAAAAAAAGGACATAGTGCCTCCCAAGGTTGGATTCTCCTCATTGTAATCATCAAATCACGTGTCTGAGTACGTCCCTGAATTGCTAACCACATGAAACACTCAACCTTCAGAGGGACCGTACCCGTCCACACCTTTCGTAGTTCCGCGATCAACGGATTGACAATGAGACCAATCTCCTTTGTACGTCTTCTCCATGACAAAACCGAGTACCGATTAACATCCCATCTCCACACTACTTGTAATGGGCTTACTTTTGTGGGCTATTGCTAGATATGGCTACTGTAGTTTTTATTTGGAAAAATTATCCTCAGGTCCCTGGTTTATAGTTTTATTACTCGCAGGTCCCTAGCTTCGAAAATAGTGTATGAGTCTATGCTTTTTAAGAAAATATTGGTCTGAGTTCTCTAGTCACCGGATCGATCTTCTTAAAAATCTCCAAAAAAAATCTCTGATCCTATGACTAGGGACCTTAGACCACTATTTTCTTAAAAAGCAGTTACCTCATACACTATTTTCGAAAGCCAGAGACCTGCGAGTAATAAAATTATAAACTAAGGACCTGAGAGTAATTTACCCTTTTATTTTATTTAATGGGCTTACTTTTTTAAATTGTATATTTCGGATATCCAAAATATCAATTTTATTATTCGTATTCGTATCCAAATCTGAAATATTTATTTCGGATAATCCGTATCCGAGTTCGAATTTAAAATTATCCGAGTCCAAATTCGTAAAAATTTTAAATATCGGACACGAATATCAGATTTTTTTCTCATTTTTAGGTGTTAGTATCAGCAATGGGGCGGGGCCATGCAGGTAAACATTTGGGGTGAGGGACACAAGACATGGTTCTTGTCAAATGGGTGAGTGATGCTCTGAGGATGTCTCGAGTTTTGAACCATTGAAGGTTGATGATTGCCCCTCAAAGGTCCTTAGATAAATTTGTGAATATTCTCTCCTGGGTTTCGATTTCATATTTCTTGAGCACCCACGTACATATATAGTCTGTCTTACGGTGGTCGAGGTTGTTAGCTTCGGAACCTTGCAAGAAGTTTATCAACCACGCGGGAAGGCTTGGTCAGTATTATTATTTCTATTAATAACAGCTTGGAATATTTAAGTTAGTTTGACTAGTTTTGGCAAATGAAAATTAAATCTCCATTGTGAATGCATACAAAATTCTTAAGCAACTTGCATGCAAGCGCTTTGATGTAACTGACTTTTCTTTTGGTGGAAAAATCAGAAGGAGACGGGGTCTCAAAAAACAATCAGAAAGAGACGGTCCGTGGACTCAAACTTTAATAGACTAACAAATTAAATAAAGAAATTAAAAGGGGGAGTTTAGAAACAAACAATATAAAAATAAATTCGTATGTGAAAATAAATAAGAAATAAAATGTAGATTCGAGGTGGGAGTACTATAATATGTTTGTTGATTACAAAAAATAATTTAACACATATAGCAAACAAATATAAATCTCATGCAAACGTAAAGAAATCACAAATATCATCAATCAATTTGCCAAATAATTGGCTAACAAATATTTATTATATAGTAGACATAATATTAACCGATTATTCAGTTCGATAAGATAATAGCATTATTTTCAAAGATAAGATAATAGTATTAAGAACATAGTATTCTTAGTCCTAGTGATTGTACTCAAAATATTCGTCTAATCAATTTAGCCTTACTTATTTCTAATAGCTCGATTAATTCTTCCAAAGCTAACAAAACTTTCTCAGTTTAAAGAATAGTTGCAAAACAAGTTCTTTATCATTTGGTTGTAATGGTTGTCGTGGATTAGATATTGAGCGTCAGATGTGACATTTTGGACAAACTCGAAACATGGACTTTGATTCTTTCGAAGTTACAGATATAAAGACAACTTAAATTAGTACGCTATACACAAACTCAATCTTTTATTCATTTTAACCTTAAAAAAAGTTTTATTTATTTTTAAAAAATGTTAAACCCTATCCCTAACCCTAAGCCCTAACCATTCAATTTTTGAATTTTTTGAAAAATTTCAAAAATTTAAAAACATTTTAAAAAATGATTTTTTTTTTAAAATTCGAAAAGATTTGAAATGTTTTAAAAAATAAATAAAGGAATTCATATTCTTTTCAAATTCGATTTGAATTCAGCAGTTTATAATTTGTATTCGAATTCTTTTTTGGACGAATTGAATAATGTTCAACTTTTTGATGAATTCGAACAAATTCGATTTGAAAACGGTAATTTAATCCCTAATGAAGTTATAGCAAATAGTGGTTCAGTGTGTCTTTCTTTATTTTTGTTGTATCCATTAGCTAATTGCAACTTTAAAATTGACATAGGTGCGAGGTTTGAATGACGACTGCATGCGAATCATCAACGCGAACATATACATCAAGCGTAATCGTGTAGCGGATTTTTTTTCTAAGTCATGTGCCGTCAGATTTTGTTAATGTCAGATTTGATATTCAATAATGTCCAATAGTGTCGAAGTTCTCTTTAAAGAAAGAAGACAACTTGAAAGGTTTTGAAGGTCTTTTATTTTTATCTTTAAAATAAAATAAAAATTATGTAGCATATTTAATATGGCAAAGACATCACATAAGACATTGATGTGTAATCGGTGACAAAAAAAATAATTCTGAGATATTAATGCATCTTTTAGACAAATAAAATTGGCTAAGTGGATCAATTTTAAGTTAAAAAAAACTTATTGGACTTCGTGAGTAACTAAGAGCAACTATTTCATCTTTATTCTTTTATATAATAACGACCAATACAAAGTAAGCATTACTTAGCACTCTTCTGGGACATCAAATTCTGAGAATTGCAACATTTGGGGAAAATAATTGATGTTTGATAAACTTAGCAGTAGTGGAAAGGCAACACTAGAGTAATTTCGTAACTAACAAAACACTAACAATTGAGCAATCTCGAATTCGAATTTGCTAAATATAGCAAAACGGAAAGGCAACGATTGAGTGTTCACGATGTCCAACTTCCATCTGCAAATTATCATCAACCAGAAGCTAGTCCTTCCACCAAAGCGTGGATAACACCTCCATAAACACTACGCACCAAAAACTTAGTGATGGAGCTCAACTTTCCCCTACCTCTGTGACGACGAGGAGGTTGATTGGCGAGCTGACGTTCTCGAGTTCGTTCCATGCAGGCCAAATGAACATCAAACTTGCACGGCCCGCACCTGTAGAACCATTGACCCGAGACTTCGGTGTTGCAAACATCATTGGTTGGTTGAGGACTTGAGAGTTACTTCGGAGCCTTCCTTGTGTGCATGGAGTACGCGGGAATACTTGGTCAGTATGGCTGTCTATCTTTCATTATTTATTCTTGTTTCGGGAAAAAAAATAAGATAAAAATTAATTTTAGTATCCTGTAGTATCATAAAATATCACTTTAGTACCTTGTAGTAAAAAATTTATCAATCGACGGACAGCTGCCCAGACTTACCCGGACCCTGCTCGGGCAATTAGACCAGCCACATCATCAAAATTTGATGACATGGCATACTCCACTTTATCCTCTCCCCTCTCTTCTCCATCTCTCCTCTCCCTCTCTTCTCCCTCCTCCTCCTCTCCCTCTCTTCTCCCAACTTCTCAATCTGATGGCGCCATGAAAGAAGAAGGAGAAAGCTAAAATTATCAAATAATTGAACGAGGGAGTTTGCTACCTTCAAGCTTTTTTGCTTACGAAACCAAAAAAATCCACACATCCCCTTCGACAAAAAGGAACCCACACATCAAAGTGGAAATAATTTAACAAGAGAATTGAATTAATTTTTACCAAACCAGCAATGAACAAGTTTTAGTGAGACACTGAAGCACGGAAACCACAACGAGCATTTTTGGTTTGCAATTTGGATTTAAGTGTTGGAAAATTTCAGGTATGTGATTTTTTAGATTAGGATTTCAAATTAGAATTTTTTAATTTGCCACGTCAACACCACCTACGAGAGAGAAATATGGCATACTGCTAACATGCAAAAGTCAGGTGGGAAAAATTAGCTCTAGTTAAATATTTGTCACAAAAAATATGAGTTTAAGAAACATCTATCAACGAAAAAGACAAACTTAAATCACATAGTACTAAGTTAAAAATGAGTAAAATTACATAGTTACAAAAATAAAATTGTCCTAATTTTAACAGCAATTGCAATTATGTTTCACGGAAAACAGCTAGATATATTTCATGGATGATGAGTCTTTTGGCCCACTACTTCTTAGTCCGGTCCACACGCTTAGGGGTGTGCAAATGGTATTCGGTATTCGGTATTTTCGGTATTTTTTCGGTATTCGATATTTCGGGATTGGTATTTCAGTTTTTGGGATATAATTCGGTATGTCTTTTTTGAGAAATTTGGTGAATTTTGGTATTCGGTATAATTTCGGTATATACCGAAATAATATCGAATACCGAAAAAAATATCAAAAAAATACCGAAGTACTATAACATAATTTTACCACGTATTTATATACCCAAAAAAATCATATTCTAACACTAAACCTAACTCATAACCTCAGCCGCGTTTCAATCTTTGAATGCTGTGATTAGATTGAGTTTATTATGTTTGTATTGATGAATTAAATTTAACATTGGATTTTTTTTATTTACAAAATTCGGTATTTTCGGGATTTTCGGTATAATACCGAAATTTTAATTCGGTATTCGGTAGATACCGAAATAATTTCGGTTCGGGATTGGTATTGAATTTTTTGGTTATTCGGTATTCAGTATTTTTCGGTATTCGGTATTCGGGATCGGTATATACCAATTGCACACCTTTACACACGCTTGTTAGAATTATCTTCCCCTTGAAGTAGACAATTTTGTTTTACTTGTGGACTGTGCTAATGGCAGAAGGAACAGACTTGTAAAGTCAAGCGGTCCCGACTCCCGGTTGGCAGGAAACAACCCAACTAGACTTAGTTTGAGACGTAGCATTTAGGCTACGATGGACCCTCTATACTAAGTCACAATATGACTTGGTATAGATCTACTAATTTTTTATTGACACGTGGATTAGCTACTTATTAGTTAAATAGTTGATTAGGATAGATAAATATGGAAACTAAATCAAAGATTATTATGATAATATTTTTTAAAAATCGTTTCCTAATCAAAACGATTGCCGGGGAAAATTCTACATCAACGATTAGGAAAAAAGATAAAATTAATTTTTGTGGATAGAATTAATTAGGAAACGATTAGGAGTTTTTAAAGATAGGAGTTTTCCAATCTCCGATTTTTTAAAGATATAATTAATTTTTGTGGTGTCCTCCGAAAAAATCAAAACAGTAGCAAATAATATTTCTTTGAATTGCCAAACATTTCAATAAAAAATTCTAAACTTACCAATTTTTGAGAAGAAAAATAAGCCAATAAAACTGATAACTTTTTTTTAGGGTTAAATCATAACTTGCATTAAAATATCAAATTCATACAATGTGATCTGCAACAACATTCATAAACCCAGAAGGAATAGCTCCAAAGAAACGGACAATTAGTTCATGCACGAACAAAACCAAAGGAAGAAAAACTAAACACTAAAAAAACTAAATTAGCAAAAATCAAAGGAAGAAAAATACAAAATTAAGGGCGATTTACTTGAAAAAAAAATGGTGTTCCTTCTTCTTTGCTCTTGAAAAGTTTGTGACTTTAGGGTTTTCCTTAATTGGGACAGTAGCCTCCAACAATACAATTTCGTAGAAATATTATTTGCTAGGAAACGATTCATGGTTTTTTTGAATGATTTTTTTAATTCATGGTTGTTGTTATTAAATTGGACTATTTTCCAATTATAGAATTTGATTAGAAAATAATTTTTTAAAGATATTATCATAATAATCTCTGATTTAATTTCTATATTTATCTATCCTAGTCAACTAATTTAATTAATAAGTGACTAATCCACATGTCAATAGGAGATAAGTGGGTCTATACCAAATTATATTGTGACTTAGTGTCTATGTCCTTCAAAAAAAAATATTGATTTGCGGGGAAGGAGAGATATCGAGTTGGATCCAAGAATGGTTAGTCGATTAAACTAACAAATTAATTTTAAAAATTAAAAGGGGGAGTTCAGAAACAAACAAAAGAAAAAGAAATTAGTATGTGAAAAAAAATTAGATTCGAGATCGGAGTACCACTATATATTACGAAAAATATTCTAACACGTGTAATAAACAAATGATCTCATGCAAACGAAAAGAAATCACAAATGTCATCAATCAATTTGTCAAACAACTTGCTAACGGATGTTTACTATATAGTAAACATAATATCAAGTGATTATTCATTATTCAGTTCGATAAGATAATAGTATTAAAAAAGTAGATATTCTTTGTCCTAGCAATTATACTCAAAATATTGGTCTAACCAATCTAGCCTTACTTATCCCTAATAACTTTTAAACTAACCCACCACTTGTACCGAACAATGTGGTATTCTCATCAAATATATAAAAATGTTAATGCTCCATAATTTATTCAGGACGCTCTAAGAAGACATCCAACACACTAAGCTTAAGCATTGGTTACGACAAACAGCAAGCAATTACTTATCAAAATCAACATATTAAGCCATGATAATTAGATTCGCTTAAAGAGTTCTTATTCCATATCTTACAAATATAAAAAATATTATCAGAAAGGCCACTTAAAATTATATTAATCAATTACTTTTCTAAAATCAACATATTAGAAAAAAGTGTTATCCATCAATTCCCTTTGCATGATAGGTCTTAACAATTGAGACCGGATTCGGTGGGGACAAAGATCCTCCCCATCATGGGAACAAATAAATTTAGGGTAGGGATGACAATGGGCAGGATCTAGGTAGGATCCATAAGACCCAGATCCTTACCCTCTTTTTAAATGGTCGATCCATATCCTTATCTTCTTTAAAAATAAGGATTCTTGCAGAATCTGGGTCCTAAAAAATTGGGCAAGATCAGGGCGACCTGCGGCTCTTTATAAAATATTTAATTAAAAAAATTAAATTATCTTTTGATAGTTTTCAAATAGCAATGGGACATTTTCATTCATTAAACAAATCAATACAAAAAAATCAAATAAGTAAATCAAAAAAGTTGAAGTTGGATAAGTTAAAAATGAGAATTTGGTTCGTGATTTTCACTGCTATTACTTGGGGCCTATGGTTGCTTCGAATGGTATTATCTTCAATGAGGCGAGGTGCGATAATGAGCTTCTCCTGAATTCTATGCTCTTTCATGCCCAAGAGTAGATCTTTTAAATGGATGCCTCGATCATTTACAATCAATCGCTGTTCACTTTCTTGATTGCCTACAAGGATTTATAGGTCCCTCTTTTTCACCTCTTGAGATTGAGGGAACATTTTGGTCGGGGTGGCGTTGTAATCGATGTAAATATCGGGCCCCTGTATCTTGTCTTTCTTTTTTCGCTTGCTCTGTTTTAAATTTTTGTTTTAATAAAGAATATTTACCTACCAAAAAAATTAAAAATTTGGTATTATGTCTGATAATTAATATATATTATTTTAATATTAATTTACATAATTCGGGTAGGATCAGGGCAGGATCCTATAGATCCATATTCTTATCTAGTTAAAATATCAGGATCCGGGCAGGATTAGGGTCTAGACCCGGTCAAAGTCAACGGGTCTTGGACCCTTCGGGTCTATATTAGGATAGATCCTCAGGTAAGGGTCTAATTGTCATCCCTAGTTTTGGGTCACAATCTAGCAAATAAAAAATAATTAGACGCAATATTGTAAAACTGCTGCTAAACAAATCAAGCTACAAATTAGAAATGAGGTATTTATGGAAAGATAAAAAATTTTAAAACAAAAATTTTAAAATACAAAAAATAGAAAATACGTTTTTAAATATACCGGCTTGAAAAATAAGGATTGGGTAGTTACGGAAAGAGATAAAAAAGAAAAATAATTTCAATAGGGTCTCCCAGTGGGGGCCGAATTTGGTTCGGACTCTAATAGGCCTAATCAGGCTCTAGTAGGAAAAAATAATGACCGTCCGATTCATCTAAAATGCGCGCTTATAAATCTAACGGTGGGGGCTATTCACGTGCAAGAGGGGTAGATTGGGTATTGTCGCGAAACCCTAGCTGCCACATGTCGATTCATATGTGACTATTCAAGGCATTAAATAAATGTGCGTGATTAGATGCAATGACGCACTTTAAATGTGCGTGATTTGATAATTTTTTTGGTAGGAATGTGATTTGATAACTAAATGTGCATGATTGATAATCTTTTTTATACAATCTATTCAATAATTAAATGCGTATTATAAATGGGGAACATATTTCATCCTGGACGTTCATTTTTCGTCAAGACGGGCCTAGACCTCATATAGGCCGTTGGATGAGCTTAAAAAAAATAGGAGCTGATCACACGGTCATTTACAAGGCCGGATAATTTGGTATTTCTGTCCATCTCGAATCTTATTGCATTCCCGCGTTGTGGAGAGTGAAAAGTTAAAAATATTTCAAAATCCATTTTGCCCTAGATTAACTACCATAATTAATTTCGCCCTAAAAATCGTCTATTGATTTTATTTTCAAAATCAATCCCCAAAAATTTTCCCTTGGTCTTCATCATCTTCTCACATTCTTCCTGGTTTAGTTCTCATCATCCCGTGGTGACACCTCTGACCTTTCACCGATCCTGACCCCACCGTCGACTCCACCGACCTCCTCTACTCCATCTACAGCCGCTAGTCCTCCTCCAGGTAGTACCTAATTGCTCAGATCTGTTCCAACGGAGAGGAGTACCCACCGTAGCTGTTAGGCCGAAAACAATGTCTTTTTCCATATGCTCCATAACAAGCTCAAAAAGCTGCACCCATACCTTAATCTTGGAAGATTTTTTTCATGATGTCCAAATTTCATCTGCAAATTATCATCAACCAGAAGCTAGTCCTGCCACCAAAGCGTGGATAACACCTCCATAAACACTACGGACCAAAAACTTAGTGATGGAGCTCAACTTTCCCCGACCTCTGTGACGACGAGGAGGTTGATTGGCGAGCTGACGTTCTCGAGTTCGTTCCATGCAGGCCAAATGAACATCAAACTTGCACGGCCCGCACCTGTAGAACCATTGACCCGAGACTTCGGTGTTGCAAACATCACAGTTGAAGCTGCCCTTATAAGGAGACGAGAAGGCGAGGCAGAGCCCGTGGGGGTGAGAGTGGTGGGTCCGGGTCAGCGGAATGGCAGCACAGTGATTATGGAGATCAATATTACAGGCTCGGCAGCTGTAACACCAGTCATACACTGTCCCACCACAGGCGTTACAGCTATATGATGACCCAGCAGTTGAGGTGAGGGACAAGACATGGTTTTTGTCACATGGGTGAGTGATCCTTTGAGGGTGGCTCCAGTTCTGAACCATTGCAGCTGTATCAAGTTCGATCTTTTCCGGGTTTGGATATTATGTTTCTTTAGTAGTGAAGGCGCAGACCTATATATATATACATACATGTATATATATATATGTATATATATATATATATATATATATATTTATTGGGTGCTCAATCTTCGGTTGTTTGAGGACTTTGAGAGTTAATTCGGAGCCTTTCTTGTGTGAATGGAGTACGCGGGGAATACTTGGACAGTATGGCTGTCTATCTTTCAGTATTTATACTTGTTTCGGAAAAAAATAATTTAGCTTAATCTTGAGTTTGAGTGGAGCAGTGTTAAATACTTGTTAAAAGAGTTTTGCCGACTTAGATAACTAGACCTAGTAAATAAATATCAACAAAAAATATATTTTACTGTTATAATTGACGAGGAAATGCGGTAATTGAATCCATAACCCTACTGAAGTCAAAACAGAGAGTTGGTCGGCCTATCTTTCTTTCTTTATTTTTGTTGCATCCATTTACTAATTTGCGTTATCTTTTTAGATAGGTCATTTATCTTCTGTTTATTTGGGCAAATTGTAGTTTTGAGCACTAAAAGATGTACAAAATAGTAAAATTTATACTTATTATTGAGGTGTTTATTTTGAATAAATAAAATTTTACTTGTTCAAAAAAAAACTCCAAAGTTGACTGTAATTAAGTTGACTTAGTTATGATCCTTGGATAATGACGGCACGCGGATGATCAACACGAACTTGCGATTGCACCATCATTGTCTTTTTTTTCTAGACTTGGTCTTATTTTTTTAGACTACTCAATATCTGACAGTGATAGTAAAAGTTTCCCAATAAGTATATTTAATATTAATACGTTTCCTATAATTTAAATACATAATATTTTGTTTAAGCTAAAATAATATTTTTACCGATTGATTTAATTAATTATTGGCTTAGACTTGGTCTTGTGCCATCGGATTTCATTGATGTTTATGCACCATTGTTTTGGGTGTGCTGCTATGAAATTAGTCCATTTACTATTTTTTTCATATGAAATTAGTCAATTTACAATTTTTTTCATATGAAACTACTTGGATGCCATTAAACATAAACATGAAATTTAAATTTAAAAATAATTCTCTACTTGTAGATAATGATTAAGAAAAAAATAGAAGCTCCAACATATATACATTTCTGATGGTTTTGTCTAATGAAATGTAGATGTAGCAACTAATATTAATTAGCAAATTAATTGACAAATTGATCAGTATGCACATTATCGCTGATTACACGTGGAAACTGACCATAAAGTTGATGTACTAAATGCAGGAAAAGTCATATTTTAAGTAACAACTGTTTTTTGCCCCAAATTATCTACTTATGGTCAGCCATGCTAAAATATTTTTAATTTTTCCGTAATTTTTTGGGCTGATGATACACTGTATTTTTAGGTCTAGAATGCACCATTATTTTAGCTAATGAACAATTATTCAGTTTAGTGTATCATTATTTGGACTGCTGCACCATTATCCGGGTAAGTAAATAATTTTTCGACTTGGTGCATCTTTATTTGGCATTTTGGACGTTATTTAAATATAGATTTAAGAATATTTCTAAATTTCTAAAACTGATTTTGTGTGGTGTGATTACCGTATTAAAAAAATATGCCAAAAACCGTCGATTTGATTGTCCATATTTTATTCGAGATGTCCTGAAAAAGTCTCCTACTCTTTTTTCTCCCTTGGACTCCGAAGTCCTCTATTTTTTTGGAAGTGACATTGCTTTGGAAGTAAATTATAATATTGATGGAAAAGACTAATAACAAGTAAATATTGTGGGGACCCTTGTATGCCAAATTTTACAATTAACATCTATTTCAATCAAAAAAAAAATTGTTTAAATCAAACTCGAGTACTTTCAGACCAACTCTTATTTAATAATTGTTGTGTGAAAAAATGTAAAATTAGGCAGAAACAATGACATGACATGAACCAATCGTAGGATACTTCCAATCCAAGAATTTCCAAGTAGATTTGGATTGCAAGCTTCGGTTTTATTATTGGAAGAAACCAAAAATAACGGCAGGAAACAGTAAATAAGCAGGGGAACAGCAATACAAGCACATTTATGTAATTGAGTTCCTGATGTTGCTAATTCCATCTGCAAATCATTAACCACCAAGGTCTCCAAATGCCCCAAAGTCAGGCTGATCACCACCACCACCGTCGTGACCGCTGCCACCATCACTTCCACCTTCCCCGCCGCCACTATCACCGAAAATTAGGTTCGTGAAGCGGGTTCCTAGAGCCTGGAAAGTACCACCGATAGCACTAGACAGGATCATAGTTCCCAGGACTCCTCCACCAGCCGTATTCATACTTGGCCTAGCTGGTGAAGCAGCATAATTCATCGCGTTGCTGCTGTTTTCTGCATTGTAAGGCATCGAATTCGGACCATGAGCACAGCGCAAGTGAACATCAAACGAGCACAGGTCGCACCTGTATAGCCACTGCCCGGTCCCCTTGTCCCTGCACAAGTTACAGGTAAAGCACTTGCTCGGATAAGGAACCGAGAAGGCAAGAGTGAGCTGGTGGGGATGAGACCGGTGGGCAAGGATCATCGCCATAGAAGCACAGTGAGTATGAAGATCAATATCGCAATCTCTACAGCTATAACACAAGCCATCCGCTACCTCACCACAGGCATTACAGCTGCATGAAGACCCAGCAGATGGGGTGAGGGACAAGACATGGTTCTTGTCAAACGGGTGAGTGATGGTCTGAGGATGTCTCGAGTTCCGAACCATTGCAGGTTGATGATTCCCCTCAAAGGTCTTGGATAAATTTGTGAATATTCTCTTCTGGGTTTCGATTTCATATTTCTTGAGCACCAACGTGCATATATATTGGTAGCTAGCTCCGTCTCTTACAGTGGTCGAGGTTGTTAGCTTCGGAACCTTGCAAGAAGTTTATCAATTACGCGGGAAGGCTTGGTCAGTACTATTATTCCTATTAATAACTCAGCTTGGAATATTTAAGTGAGTTTGACTAGTTTTGGCAAATGAAAATCACCTCCATTGTAAAAGCGTACAAAATCCTTAAGCAACTTGCAAAATATATTAATATTTTATATAGACTCAAATTTAGTGTCTAGGCCCTTCAAAATATATTAATATTTTGCGGGGAAGTAGAGATGTCGAATTGGATCCAAGAAGATGGTCAGTCGATTAAATTAACTAATTAAATAAAGAAATAGTTTAAATTTGGGTTGATCTAAAAGTTTATTAGTAACAATTTTTTTGAAACGGTTAAAATTTATTAATAATAATATTATGTACAAATTACCCGCCCCTATAGTGACTGTAATGCATTGGTTTTTTTTTTTGGGTAGAAGAGTGGAATGCATTGTTTAGTTAACGACTATTCATAGTGGTGCGTCATTATTTTTGCTAGGAAATTATTATTTACCAAAATTCGGGTTGTTGCATAATTATTCGTTTGGTGCACTTTTATTTGACCCGGTGAACCTAATTTGAATATCATTTTGAGAAGACAAAATAAATTCGGAAAATGCCCCTGGCTGTCAGACAGTTGAATTTAAATATGTTAAAATTTACATATTCATCCCAAAACTTTAAGATAATGGGTATGTGAATTTTCAACACTTATAAACTAACCCATCACTCTTGCACGATGTAACGTGGTATTCTCAACACGCCCCCTCAAACGATACTCATCGGTTCGGAAATTGCACGTACGAGAAATATGGGTTGTGCGAACACAAAAATGAGCATGAAATTAATCTACTCTGATACCATGTTAGAATCTACATATCCAACCCAAAAATCTTAAGACAATGGTAGGTAGATTTTTAACATTTATAAACTAACTCACCACAATTACATTAAACAATACATTAAACAATGTGGTATTCTCAACAAATATATCAAAAGATGTTAATGCTCCATAATTTATTCAGGACGCCATTAGAAGACTTCAACACACTAAGGTTAAGCATTGGTTACGACAAACAGCAAGCAATTACTTATCAAAATCAACATATTAACCCATGATAGTTAGATTCTGAATTAGTCATGTTGGATATATGAACTATAAATCAGGTGTATAGAGGTTAAACCGATTTCGAATATTATCAAAATCAACATAAATCACGTCACTTGTTGATTACTTGCGAAGTCCAAATTTCTCGAATGCAGGAGAAAGGGATAAATTCAAATGATCGAGGTTAAACCGATTTCAAAAATTACCAGGTCGTAATTAATTTTAAATTGTATTTAGAGAATTTGGATTTGATATGACTTTGTACAACTCTTATTAGTATAAGAATATTTCTCAAGTTCAGATAATGTTCATATCCATAATGTCTACTCCAGGTAAACTTAATGCAAAAAGCTTGATCAGAATCAATTTCCTAAACCAACTCAAATTCTGAATCCGACTCCTATCAAAATCCTGGCTACTTACTGCTATAAATATGCCTCATCGATCATAACTCACCGCCACTTCAGTCTAAACAAACAGTGAGATCAATTATCAACAGACGCTAGGAGAGGGAAAAAACCCTAGCAGAGAGGTCTCTTTCTCTCTGCGCTATGGCAATTTTTGCTTGGTTTCCCTCTTCCATCTTCATCACTTCCATCTTCCTCACTTCCATCTTCACCTTCATTTTTATTTTGTCACTTCCATCTCCATTTAAACTCGCCCGCTTTCATTCTCTTCCTTCTCAACTCCGTTTATGCCAACCCGCTTAGGGATGGCAGAAATACTTATACCCTGAGGGTCGGACCCTACCCTTACCCTACGGGTCTAGGGTATGTTGACTTTGACTGGGTCTAGGGTAGGGTATGGGTATGGGTCCATGTTTAGAAGTATAGTCTAGGGTAGGGTATGAATCCATAGTTAGACCCTGCGGGTCAGACCCTACCCTTATATTTTTACCCTATTTGAGACCCTACCTTAATTAGACCCTAGTTAGACCCTAATTAGACCATAATTATACTATATATAATATACGTTATGGTTAACTTTAACATATTTATTATGTTATTACACAACCAGCTTAGAAGATGTCATGAATGATGAATTACTAGAAGCCGACATTCTATATTTTTCTTTTGTTAAATTGTTTATGTACTTCAAATTTGAAAAATTTTTTTGTACTATTGAAATTAAATTGTAAAATTTGATGTTAAAATCAATTTTCTATTGAATGTTAATGTGTAACATAGTAGATATCTTGAATTGTTTACCCGCATCCAGTTCCGAGCTCAGGCCTCTAGATCCGAGCTTAGATCTTCACCGTAGGTTGTCGCTTCAAGCTGCTCACCCGTTGGTCGTCGTCAACTGCTCCGTCAACCACCTTCCTTGCAGCCTCTGTCCGTTCGTTCTCTAACAGCCGCCCATCGTCTGCCGTCCATCAGCTCCCCTCCGGCAGTCCATAGCTCTTAGCCGCTCCTCTCCTGTCTGCCTTTTCCTGACTCACCAGGTTGTCGGAGGCCGCGCTTCAGCTTGCTCATCGACATCAGTTTTTGTAATCAGTTTGGGGGGCTGGTCTCTAGATCAGTCGCCGGTCCCCCCCACCGCTTATTTTTTCTATTGTCTTTTGTGTCTTTTTATTTTATTGGTTGTTGTTATCTTCTTCGCTTTTAATTTTCCTGTGTGTGTTGCTTCTGTCTTTGATTGCTGGTCTAGGATTGGTGATGCTTCTGTGTGTGACTGTCGGTCTATGATCGGTGGTGCTTTTTTCTGTAATTACCGGTCCTGGATCAGTTTTTTACTCGTATTGTTTGCTGCAATGTGTCAATTTATAGAGTAAGCTGTTGTCCCTATCTTGTTTGGGTTACTTTGGACAAGGATATCTCTATCAAGTAATATCTTGTATGATATGACCACGTGGAGACCTCTTCTGGATTACAATTCACTTGTAGCCGATAGGGGAGATTTAGCTAATCTTGTATTCAGCAGTTTCTTGGGTGGTACTTTCGATGTGGAAGTAGATTCGGCTCTCAATGCCGATATCGATACCACTCATTTCCAACATGCTTGTTCCGTGATCTTGGTTCATTTTGCAGTCTACAGCTATGTAGGTCGAGTTTCGATGTTATCCTTTACTTTTATTCTTTGTCTATGTCTTGTATTCTCCTATGTAACTCGTTCTGTTTATATATGAAAGACTTTTAAGCCACCCCTTAAAAAAATCAGAATTCTCTCCTCAAGTCACTACCGACAATGAAATATTCCACTTTTTTTCCTACTGATCATTCTGTTTGTAGTATCTCTACCAACAACCCCTCGCCCAAAATTCCACCCTTCCTTCGTGTGCAAGCTACAAGTTCTCCAATGGCAAACAGTTTTTGTCGTGCAACGACCTGCCCAACTTCAACGCCTCCCTCTACTGGAACTATCATGCTTCCTCTTCCTGTCATCTGGGGAATTTGATCACAGACTTTTTTACAACAAGATGATTTTGAATCGTGTGCTGTGGAATCCTTGTCAATGAAGTTCAGTAGCTGCTTCAATTTGGAGAAAGATGCAAGGAGCGGAATCCTGGTAAAACTTCTGTAATATATTATCGTCATAAAATTTAGAAATAGTATTGTGTTAAAATACGAAACTACATGATATAAATGAATTTTAACCTAATTTTTATTAACAACTCGCATACAATATTTCTGTTAATTTGACTTGTTTTAGCAAATGTAAATCACCTCTCCATTGAAAAGCATATAAAATTATTAGGCAACTTGCAATTAACCACTCTAATGTAATTGACAATATGTAAATCTAGCAGACGAATAGGGCTGAAACTCTCTTACGTAATGGAAAGTTGCGTTATTTTTTTAAAATTTTTTTCCATTCTTTTATGAACTTCATTCAAATTTGCACAATTTTGAATTTTAACACGCACTGTATTTCGACATTTTGCATCATTCTTCGGCACTGTGCTATAGTTTTCGTTAATATTGACCTTCAAATTTTTGTTATTTTATATATTTATTCAAATTTCTTTATCATTATACCATAATTTACCAATGTTTTAAGAAACTGATCGACCTGAATTTGTTTTTTCAGATTCCTAATCTGTCCGGTTAGGTTGCTGATTGGGTCGGAGATTTTTCTAAAATATATTTTATTAGACAATTATATTACTAAATTTATAAATATTCTCTAATTTTATTACTAAATTTATCATTTATAAATTTATCACTTTTACTATAATCAAAATTTTTTAAAAATAAAATAAAAATTTGAATAATTTGATCTGGAACCGCAGGTATCTAGATTGAGAATTAGCCTCTGAACATCCAATCGAATATAGAGCGCTAATTTGTTTGAGCCTGTTTAGTTCGCACAAAAAGAAAATCGGAAATGTTTCGAGAAATTAAGAACAATTGCGGAAAATCAAATTAAAAAAAACTGAAATTTGTAGTTGATACACACCGGAAAGGGTATTGAATTTATACAAGTGAAATCTAGAATAGAACCTTTGAGGCTTTGATTTTACATTGAAAATGAGAAGAAAGTGGAAATAGGGAAAGAGAATACAATGAAAAACAAATATGAAATTGAGTTCCTCATGTCCAAATTTCGTCGGCAAATCAACCACCAAGCTAGTCTCCATGTGCCCCGTAGTCAGCCTCACCATTACCACCGCCGCCACCATCTCCGCCTACGCCACCGCCACCACTACCGCCGGCTCCACCGCTGCCGTCGACGAATTGTCCTTGTATTCCTAGCACCAGTTCCTGTCCTAAAGTCTGGCCAACACCATCAATCACGCTCAGGAGGAGCTGGTCTGACAGGGAATTTCCTTGTTGGCCTGTTCCTCCTCCGCCGCGCATATTCATATTCGGCGTAAACGCGGTATTTGGTGGTGCACCGGGATTGATCATGTAGCCATTAGGTGCATAGTTAGGCAGCAGAACTTGTTGAGGCGCTGCCATGGCCGGGGCAGGCCTTATGGCTGTCGGGAATTGGTAAACAGAGACTGTAGGAATTGGCAAGGCCTGGTATTGCTGGACCTGAACAGGCTGAAACACAGGAGGAGCCTGAACTTGGCGATGATGACGAAGATTTGGAACGGGAACCGGGTCCGGTACTCGTTGACATTGATCCATCTTGGCACAGTCCAAGTGAACATCAAACTCGCAGAGATTGCACCTGTACAGCCATTGGTTGCTCCCCAAGGTACCGCACAGATCACACTTGAATTGACAGAGGTCTAGAGTTTAGTCTTATGTACATAGCAATATGAGTTGATCCAATTTGTAAATGACTTAAATTCACTTAATAAAAGATTAAATTCAAATCTTACAATAATCAAATTTAAATACAAAATATTAGAAATATAACGCTTTGATGAAAGCCTTTCCGATCCATCCACCGTTGTATATTGTAATGAGCATGGACCTTTGCTAAATAAAAAGGTACACATTGTGGGACCCTTTATGTGACAGCTCTGTTACATTTCTTTTGGTTGGGATGGATTTTTAACTTTAGGGTACTGCAGTCATCAGAAACCGAAAAAAACAATATGGTGTTAAGGGAATCTGAGTCCATTCTGGTTGGACCAGCTCTTATTCGATGGAGACTACAATTTTCTTAAAGATTTTAAATTCAAATCTTACAAATACTAACAAATATTATAACCTGTATAGAGTTCGACAATTATACACTCTCGTCACAAAATTCGAAAGAAGAAGATAAAGTGATCCAGTTTCTGTTGAAAAATGGACAAGGTGCTCCTTTACACTGCTCTCTTTTTTGGAGACCTTGGAGCTTGTTCACAAAGAAGTTTAGTGTCTCATGGTATGTAGGAAGCTCGATTCACTCCTGTTTTGATCATTGGGAGGAATTGGTAAGTCACATAATGTTGAAGAAGATCTAGACTTCGATCTTTGTTGTGGTTATTTGAGCTTCTTTCACACTTATGGACAAGGAATGGTGATCACCTTCTGGACATTCCCTATCCATAAGTGTGAAAAATTCATGTTTCTTTGCGATTAGGTACTTAAACAAGGCCGCTCTGGTAACATAAGATGACCTAAAATTAGACATTACACCCATAAGTACATGGAGGCTAACGAGCATCCAACAAGTGGAAGAAGTGAAATTTTTATTAAATATCATTCCAATTTGGTTATCAGGGATCATACCCTTAATCGACATCCTCTAATAAGTTACCTACACAGTCTCACAAGAGACGTAGATGAACCTCCACGTTACCACCCACTTCGAGATGCCTGCCACCTGGACCATCGTCGTCTCCCTGTTCGCCGTCGTTATCTGGCTCTCGATCTACGACTGGGTCCTGGTCCCTTTCCTCAGGAGGATCACAGGGTACAAGGGCGGGATAGCCATGCTACAACGTATGGGGATCGGGATTATATTTTTTATTACAGCCATGGTGGCGGGCGGGTTTGTGGAGAAGGCGAGAAGGGACCTCGCTTTCTCCCACTCCTATGCCACCCTAATCTCTGTCTTCTGGCTGTCCCCCCAGCTTGTCCTATTGGGGATGTTCGAGGCATTTTACGTTGTCGGGCAACTTGAGTTATTTAACACGGAGTCCCCCCAGCGCATGACCAATATTGCCAATGCGCTCTTCTCTAGCTCCATTGGGATTGCAAGCTATGTTCATGGCTTGCTTATCAAGATCCTTCATGGGAGGTTAGAGTATTATTACTACCTCATAGACGGGTTGGGATCTCTCAATGATGTTTACTTCATGTACTGCTCCAGTGGATACCGGTACAAGGGTAGTAGAGATAAAGGTGACGCTCGAGGAGAAGAAACTACGTAGGAATAATCATGGCATACATTGAAAATAACTACGCCAATATCCTTTACTCGTAATATGAGATGTTATAAAAAGACATTAAATATAAATCAAGTTTATTTGATTTTCTTTACCATACTCATTAATTACCATCATCTAAACCTTTTTTTATTAATACTAATATTATTTACACACTCTTCCCATTGTCTAGTACCTATATTGGACACCATACTCTTCTTGACGCTCAATACTGACGAACACACAGTTAATGCATTGATCGTCAAAATAAAATATATACATCACCAACCAAAAGATATTTTGCCCAATACAACTAGGCATAGGTAGTGAGGAATTGACACAAACTTATGTTTGAATTCAAAAAATTATTCCTGCAAGCGACCTTGCATTTAAATAAATTTTATATACGATATAGATATTGTTGGATGGTAGTGGATTGGTCCAGAGTCAAGGAGATTATTCCGGACCATTTGGACTGAAGGGGCCGATAATGACAAATCCTGGTTCTGATAATGGCAAATCCCAGTTCTAAAAATGGCAAGTCCTGGTTACGATACTAGCATGTCCCGTTATTAATACCGACCTGTGTTTACGATAGATGGCCCGTGTTCACGATAGCGGCATGCCCAGTATTGATACCAGCATGTCGGTGATCCCTAGCCAAGGAAATTTTTTTATATTTTAGTCCCAGTATTTTAGCATTTTGCAAAAATGTTCCCGCGTGTCCTTCTCTCTAAACTGTTCGGAATGGGCCTCCTCTGGACCCAATCCAACACCTCGTTGGATAAGTTATTTTATGTGTGAGGATATATCTTTTTTATAAGTAAAAGTTTTATTAAAGAAAAATGTAAACAGGAAAATACGACGGAAAAGAAAATATTAGAAAATATTCTACTGTTATCTACAATATCGTATCCGGTTCTATAACATTCTAACCTTCTCCTACCCGAGAAAACCCCTAGCTATGAATTTCCCATCCCCTCCGACAGACATACCTTATCCATATATCTCATATATGTGAGGATGTATGAATACATATCTTAACAGTTAACACATACCTTAATAGTTAACACAGTGGATACATTATTTTGGTGTAAACTATTTGCTATTCGGATATAACTAATCTATATGCGAGTTGTGTTTTAATTTTTGATAGGTGACAAAATTATCTCAACAAATATTTAACAGATTTTTCTAGAATTTAAACTTAAGATCTCTTGATAAATTAAAATAACTTCCTTACTAATTGATACATTATTGTTGATACCAAGTGGTAAATTGTCCAGCTACTGCAAGGACATATAGGCAGTAAGTGAAAAAAATTTATGGTGATCTCTCAATACCAAATTATTTGGTATGTATCCACCAATCCATAATTTCCAAGTAGATTTACTAATTGCAGCTCCGTAGTTGACTGTAATTAAGTTGACTTAGTTATGATCCTTGGATAATGACGGCACGCGGATGATCAACATGAACTTGGATTGCACCATCATCGGCCATTTTTTTCTTCTAGACTTGGTCTTATTTTTTTAGACTATTCAATATCTGAATATCTTATATTGGTGATAAAAATTTTTTAACAAATATTTAACCGATTAATCTAATTAATTATTCGCTTAGGCTTGGTGTTGTGCCATCGGAAATTAGTCAATTTACTATTTTTTTTTCATGTGAAACTACTTAGATGCCGTTGAGCGTAAATATGAAATTAAAATTTAAAAAATAATTCTCTACTTGTAGATAATGATTAAGAAAAAATAGAAGCTCGAAAATATATACATTTCTGATGGTTTTGTCTAATGAAAAGTAGATGTAGCAACTAATATTAATTAACAAATTAATTGGCAATTTGATCAGTATGCAAATTATCGATGATTACACGTGGAAACTGCCCATAAAATTGATGTACTAAATGTAGAAAAAGTCATATTTTACGTACCACCTGTTTTTTGCCCCAAATTATTTACTTGTGGTCAGGGGTCTGGATTGAGCACGGAGTGAAGGAATCGATTCCGTGCGGTTTGGAGTGAAGGGGGACCGCAGTGGCAAGCGTAGTTATGTGATAATGGCAAGTGCAGTTATGTGATAATGGCAAGCGCAGTTATGTGATAATGGCATGTGTATTTTGTGACAGTGGCAAGTCCCGTTGATGACAATGGCGCGCGTGGTTTTTTTCATTTTGGTCCCCCATATTTTAGCATTTTTGCAAAAAGGTCACACTGGCATGCGCAGTTACGTGATAGTGGCATGCGCAGTCACGTGATAATGGCATGCGCAGTCACGTGATAATGGCATTTGTATCCGGCCTGCGTTTGTGCGTGGCTTTTTTCATTTTGGTCCCGAAATTTTAGCGCGTTTGCAAAAAAGTCCCCGCGTGTCTTCATTCCGAACGGTTCGGAATCTGAGCATTCCGTGCCCAATCCAGACCCTTGTGGTCAGAACATGCTAGACCTTTTTTGAAAATATTTTTAATTTTTTCTGTATTTTTTTGGGCTTATGATACACCATGTATTTTTAAGTCTAATTCACCATTATCCATAGTAATGCGCCATTATTTTAGCGAATGAACAATTATTCTGTTTAGTGTATCATTATTTGGACTGCTGCACCATTATTCGGGTAAGTAAATAATTATCGACTTCTGCATCTTTTATTGACATTTTGGACTTCATTCAAATATAGATTTAAAAATATTTCTATATTTCTAAAACTTATTTTGTGTGGTCTGATTCCGTATTTAAAAAATATGCCAAAAACCGTCGATTAAAAAGATATTTTATTCGAGATGTCCTGAAAAAGTCTCCAACTCTTTTTTTTCTCTTGGACTCCGAAGTCCTCTATTTTTTTAAAGTGACATTGCTTTGGATGTCAATTGTAATATTGATGGAAAAAGACTAATAACAAGTAAACGTTGTGGGGACCTCCTTGCATGAATTTTTTTTTTTTACAATTAGTGTCTATTGCAATCAACAAAAGTTGAATTAAAAATTTGTTAAAATCAAACCCGAGTCCTTTCCGACCAAGTCTTATTTTTTAAGAGCCCAGTGGTGAAAATCCTAAAAAAAACCTATCTTTCCCAAACGGCAATTTTGAGGCGACCGAATCTCCCACCCCTTTTCGGCACTGCCGTCGGCCTGTCTCGCTGCCAGTGACCATGGCAGGGCACCCACAGGCTCTGGAGAGGACGACGCTCCTCCCTGTACAGTCGTGCCACTTGAATCAGATAGGGGATGGCCTGATTATGATTCCATTACTTCTCCAACCTAGCCCCTCGGCTATGGTTTTGTCAAACGCCCTTCCCATAATCACTCATGTGATCCCAAAGGCGATTCTAGTAAGGTTTTCTGACAGTGCTCTTATGTAGTCGGCACAGTTCTCTTCCTCCTCTCCGATGTGGATTTTTGTCTCGGGTCAACGTGCTCCTCAGGCTGGCCTCTTTTTTCTCCCCTGTCACCAATGGCTTCACATTCCCTATGCAAAACCAACCCAACACCTTTGACGTGCACGTCCTTTTAGACAACCATAGCGGGAACTTGCTAACTTTGTCTTCGCGACTCACAACTCCACTCAAACCATTCATATCAAGCTTTTGCTCCATCACACAAGAGCTTTTCTCTCCTCTATCGGAACCCAACGATGTGACTCTACCTACAACTGTATTTCCTACTAACTTGTAGGTGTTCCTAGCATTCCTTTCACCCTTCATCACCACCATAGTATCCTTCTCCACCTCATTAGCCCGCCTAAAATATTATAGTTGTACCCACTATAATCCAAGGCTCCTAACAAGATCAAATTCCTCTCCAACTTTGGAACATACCTAACCCCACACAATTTTCTCTCAACATCATCCCACATCTTGATTCGGATATCATCTATGCCAGCAATTCTACAAGTAGAACCATCACCCATAGTCACCATACCTGAATCAACGAATTTGTAGGTGTCAAACCACCCTATCTTGGGCATCATGTGGAAAGAGCAAGCGCTATCCAAAATCCAGGAATCAGAATGCTTTGGACTTGAAAAAACTGAAAGAAGATCACCATCTGACCCATCCGAATGTGAGGCCACATTCACGAAACCTGATCCTTTTTCCTCGCTATCCCGAGTTCTTTTTGGACAATTCTTCTACACGTGCCCTTTTTCTCCGTACTCGAAGCAATTTCTCTCGAACCTCTTTGACCCCGACTTGGATCCCTTCCCATCTTTTGCACCACTATGATCACCATGGCTACCCCTCACAACTTGTTCATCATCAATTTTCCTTCTTTGATGAAACCCTAGCAGAGCACTTGTGATATCTTCCAACATCAGGGACTCCTTCCCCCAAGTTGAAGTTGTAACCAAATTTTCGTAGGAGCCAGGTAAAGAATTCAGCAGCAATATGACCTTGTCTTCTTCCTCGAACTTCACATCAACCTTTCTTAAGTCGCTCACAAGTTGACTGAAACCATTAATGTATTGGCTCAAATCCGAGCCCTACTTCATCTTGAGTCCGTATAATCTTTGCTTAAGATAGAAGTTGTTCGACAAAGACTTAGACATATACCTTACCTCTAATTTCTTCCATACCTCAGCTGGTGACTCCTCATCCATGTCGTGATACATCACATCGTCTGGCAAGCACAAGTAAATTATCGCCACCGTCTTGGCCCCCATCTCCTTCCACTCTTGCTCCTCCATCTTCTCGGGCTTCTTCTCCGAGAGCACGATGACCATCCCTTGTTGCACGAGGAGATCCTTGACACGCCTTTGCCATAACTCAAAATTTGAAGAACCATCGAACTTCACAAGAGCAAACTTCGCGCCGTCCGTCATCCTCCAACCCAAGCTCTGATACCAATTGTTAAGAATTCAGTAACCAAGAGAACAAAATGCGCAAAGAACATGACACAAGAGATAACGTAGTTCGGCCTAGTGCTTACGTCTACGGTGAGAAAGGAGAACTTTTATTGATGATCAGAGTCGCAAAGCTATATCTAACCTAAGGGCAACACGTCCTTATATAATAGACGAACCCTTGATGTACAAGAAACTTATCTAGGTCAAATTAGGAGTCCGAAACAAGCGTTGAAACAAAACAGAAAAAATCTGCTGCATGGACCTGGCGATCGCCAGTAGCCCGAATTGTCCAACTTCTGTAACATCTGACTTGCGATCGCCATGACATTAGCGATCGCCATGACATTAGCGATCGCCAACCAACACATCTCGCCACACTCAACAACTATAAATACCCTTTCATCCTTCAAAATTATACGATTTAGTCACAATTCTCAAATTCTCTCTATTGATAATTAAATTTATTCAATCTCGAAGTTTAGAGTGAATTATACTAGTCATGTCCTTAATAAAGAAACTCGTATTCTTAAAATTATAACCCAAGTAAATTATTAATAAAGAAACTCATGTTGGTAACAATAAAATAGGTTTTTAATATTATTATTTATACGAATTACCTATTCAATAGAGAAGTAGATTTTTAATAAAGAAACTCATGTTCTTAAAATTATAATCAACATAAAAAAGGAAATTTGAATTTAATGGTTGAATATAGTAATAGGAATCTATCTACTTCTCCCCCACAAGGAACTAGTGCAGGTAATTCAGAAAATGATACTTATATTAACAATGAATTTGAGTTTAGCGATGATGCACTTTGTAATTTTCCTTTGTTATCTCTAAATTTTTTTTTTCCTTGTTACTATAGTTGAAGAATAATTCGGTTTAATGAATAGTAGCAAAAGAGGTACTTGGCAGGTAAATAAATTTTATTAAAACGAAAAACGAAAGAAGAAACAAGAGATAATTACAGAGAAGAAAAGAGGAAAATAAAAACAGACATGTGAAAGGACCCCCACACTATCTAACCCTAACCGAATCCTAAAATAAATCAAGTTCTTGGTTGCCGATATCTTTTAAAGTTCTAGACCAAAATAATCATTCTCTTGTCCGGTGATAGATATAATGTTTGAAAAGCTCACGATCGCATTATTTTTCCTCAAAGATTACCTTGTTTCGATGCAACCAAATACCCAAAATGATGGCCCCAAACAAGGAGTACCAGACCTTCCCCACCATTCCACCATGCACCAAACCACACCAACTAGATAACGCAAACTTCATAAAAATGAAGCCGCTCCACGCTAGGCCCACTCGGTTGACAAAATGGTCATAAATGGACCGAGAAAATGGGCAGAGGAGAAGCAGATGATCCGATGTCTCATCCTCCTCAAGAAAAAAAGGACATAGTGCCTCCCAAGGTTGGATTCTCCTCATTGTAATCATCAAATCACATGTCTGAGTACGTCCCTGAATTGCTAACCACATGAAACACTCAACCTTCAGAGGGACCGTACCCGTCCACACCTTTCGTAGTTCCGCGATCAACGGATTGACAATGAGACCAATCTCCTTTGTACGTCTTCTCCATGACAAAACCGAGTACCGATTAACATCCCATCTCCACACTACTTGTAATGGGCTTACTTTTGTGGGCTATGGCTAGATATGGCTACTGTAGTTTTTATTTGGGAAAATTATCCTCAGGTCCCTGGTTTATAGTTTTATTACTCGCAGGTCCTTAGCTTCGAAAATAGTGTATGAGTCTATGCTTTTTAAGAAAATATTGGTCTGAGTTCTCTAGTCACCGGATCGATCTTCTTAAAAATCTCCAAAAAAAATCTCTGATCCTATGACTAGGGACCTTAGACCACTATTTTCTTAAAAAGCAGTTACCTCATACACTATTTTCGAAAGCCAGAGACCTGCGAGTAATAAAATTATAAACTAAGGACCTGAGAGTAATTTACCCTTTTATTTTATTTAATGGGCTTACTTTTTTAAATTGTATATTTCGGATATCCAAAATATCAATTTTATTATTCGTATCCGTATCCAAATCTGAAATATTTATTTCGGATAATCCGTATCCGAGTTCGAATTTAAAATTATCCGAGTCCAAATTCGTAAAAATTTTAAATATCGGACACGAATATCAGATTTGTTTCTCATTTTTAGGTGTTAGTATCAGCAATGGGGCGGGGCCATGCAGGTAAACATTTGGGGTGAGGGACACAAGACATGGTTCTTGTCAAATGGGTGAGTGATGCTCTGAGGATGTCTCGAGTTTTGAACCATTGAAGGTTGATGATTGCCCCTCAAAGGTCCTTAGATAAATTTGTGAATATTCTCTCCTGGGTTTCGATTTCATATTTCTTGAGCACCCACGTACATATATAGTCTGTCTTACGGTGGTCGAGGTTGTTAGCTTCGGAACCTTGCAAGAAGTTTATCAACCACGCGGGAAGGCTTGGTCAGTATTATTATTTCTATTAATAACAGCTTGGAATATTTAAGTTAGTTTGACTAGTTTTGGCAAATGAAAATTAAATCTCCATTGTGAATGCATACAAAATTCTTAAGCAACTTGCATGCAAGCGCTTTGATGTAACTGACTTTTCTTTTGGTGGAAAAATCAGAAGGAGACGGGGTCTCAAAAAACAATCAGAAAGAGACGGTCCGTGGACTCAAACTTTAATAGACTAACAAATTAAATAAAGAAATTAAAAGGGGGAGTTTAGAAACAAACAATATAAAAATAAATTCGTATGTGAAAATAAATAAGAAATAAAATGTAGATTCGAGGTGGGAGTACTATAATATGTTTGTTGATTACAAAAAATAATTTAACACATATAGCAAACAAATATAAATCTCATGCAAACGTAAAGAAATCACAAATATCATCAATCAATTTGCCAAATAATTGGCTAACAAATATTTATTATATAGTAGACATAATATTAACCGATTATTCAGTTCGATAAGATAATAGCATTATTTTCAAAGATAAGATAATAGTATTAAGAACATAGTATTCTTAGTCCTAGTGATTGTACTCAAAATATTCGTCTAATCAATTTAGCCTTACTTATTTCTAATAGCTCGATTAATTCTTCCAAAGCTAACAAAACTTTCTCAGTTTAATGAATAGTTGCAAAACAAGTTCTTTATCATTTGGTTGTAATGGTTGTCGTGGATTAGATATTGAGCGTCAGATGTGACATTTTGGACAAACTCGAAACATGGACTTTGATTCTTTCGAAGTTACAGATATAAAGACAACTTAAATTAGTACGCTATACACAAATTCAATCTTTTATTCATTTTAACCTTAAAAAAAGTTTTATTTATTTTTAAAAAATGTTAAACCCTATCCCTAACCCTAAGCCCTAACCATTCAATTTTTGTATTTTTTGAAAAATTTCAAAAATTTAAAAACATTTTAAAAAATGATTTTTTTTTAAAATTCGAAAAGATTTGAAATGTTTTAAAAAATAAATAAAGGAATTCATATTCTTTTCAAATTCGATTTGAATTCAGCAGTTTATAATTTGTATTCGAATTCTTTTTTGGACGAATTGAATAATGTTCAACTTTTTGATGAATTCGAACAAATTCGATTTGAAAACGGTAATTTAATCCCTAATGAAGTTATAGCAAATAGTGGTTCAGTGTGTCTTTCTTTATTTTTGTTGTATCCATTAGCTAATTGCAACTTTAAAATTGACATAGGTGCGAGGTTTGAATGACGACTGCATGCGAATCATCAACGCGAACATATACATCAAGCGTAATCGTGTAGCGGATTTTTTTTCTAAGTCATGTGCCGTCAGATTTTGTTAATGTCAGATTTGATATTCAATAATGTCCAATAGTGTCGAAGTTCTCTTTAAAGAAAGAAGACAACTTGAAAGGTTTTGAAGGTCTTTTATTTTTATCTTTAAAATAAAATAAAAATTATGTAGCATATTTAATATGGCAAAGACATCACATAAGACATTGATGTGTAATCGGTGACAAAAAAAATAATTCTGAGATATTAATGCATCTTTTAGACAAATAAAATTGGCTAAGTGGATCAATTTTAAGTTAAAAAAAACTTATTGGACTTCGTGAGTAACTAAGAGCAACTATTTCATCTTTATTCTTTTATATAATAACGACCAATACAAAGTAAGCATTACTTAGCACTCTTCTGGGACATCAAATTCTGAGAATTGCAACATTTGGGGAAAATAATTGATGTTTGATAAACTTAGCAGTAGTGGAAAGGCAACACTAGAGTAATTTCGTAACTAACAAAACACTAACAATTGAGCAATCTCGAATTCGAATTTGCTAAATATAGCAAAACGGAAAGGCAACGATTGAGTGTTCACGATGTCCAACTTCCATCTGCAAATTATCATCAACCAGAAGCTAGTCCTTCCACCAAAGCGTGGATAACACCTCCATAAACACTACGCACCAAAAACTTAGTGATGGAGCTCAACTTTCCCCTACCTCTGTGACGACGAGGAGGTTGATTGGCGAGCTGACGTTCTCGAGTTCGTTCCATGCAGGCCAAATGAACATCAAACTTGCACGGCCCGCACCTGTAGAACCATTGACCCGAGACTTCGGTGTTGCAAACATCATTGGTTGGTTGAGGACTTGAGAGTTACTTCGGAGCCTTCCTTGTGTGCATGGAGTACGCGGGAATACTTGGTCAGTATGGCTGTCTATCTTTCATTATTTATTCTTGTTTCGGGAAAAAAAATAAGATAAAAATTAATTTTAGTATCCTGTAGTATCATAAAATATCACTTTAGTACCTTGTAGTAAAAAATTTATCAATCGACGGACAGCTGCCCAGACTTACCCGGACCCTGCTCGGGCAATTAGACCAGCCACATCATCAAAATTTGATGACATGGCATACTCCACTTTATCCTCTCCCCTCTCTTCTCCATCTCTCCTCTCCCTCTCTTCTCCCTCCTCCTCCTCTCCCTCTCTTCTCCCAACTTCTCAATCTGATGGCGCCATGAAAGAAGAAGGAGAAAGCTAAAATTATCAAATAATTGAACGAGGGAGTTTGCTACCTTCAAGCTTTTTTGCTTACGAAACCAAAAAAATCCACACATCCCCTTCGACAAAAAGGAACCCACACATCAAAGTGGAAATAATTTAACAAGAGAATTGAATTAATTTTTACCAAACCAGCAATGAACAAGTTTTAGTGAGACACTGAAGCACGGAAACCACAACGAGCATTTTTGGTTTGCAATTTGGATTTAAGTGTTGGAAAATTTCAGGTATGTGATTTTTTAGATTAGGATTTCAAATTAGAATTTTTTAATTTGCCACGTCAACACCACCTACGAGAGAGAAATATGGCATACTGCTAACATGCAAAAGTCAGGTGGGAAAAATTAGCTCTAGTTAAATATTTGTCACAAAAAATATGAGTTTAAGAAACATCTATCAACGAAAAAGACAAACTTAAATCACATAGTACTAAGTTAAAAATGAGTAAAATTACATAGTTACAAAAATAAAATTGTCCTAATTTTAACAGCAATTGCAATTATGTTTCACGGAAAACAGCTAGATATATTTCATGGATGATGAGTCTTTTGGCCCACTACTTCTTAGTCCGGTCCACACGCTTAGGGGTGTGCAAATGGTATTCGGTATTCGGTATTTTCGGTATTTTTTCGGTATTCGATATTTCGGGATTGGTATTTCAGTTTTTGGGATATAATTCGGTATGTCTTTTTTGAGAAATTTGGGGAATTTTGGTATTCGGTATAATTTCGGTATATACCGAAATAATACCGAATACCGAAAAAAATATCAAAAAAATACCGAAGTACTATAACATAATTTTACCACGTATTTATATACCCAAAAAAATCATATTCTAACACTAAACCTAACTCATAACCTCAGCCGCGTTTCAATCTTTGAATGCTGTGATTAGGTTGAGTTTATTATGTTTGTATTGATGAATTAAATTTAACATTGGATTTTTTTTATTTACAAAATTCGGTATTTTCGGGATTTTCGGTATAATACCGAAATTTTAATTCGGTATTCGGTAGATACCGAAATAATTTCGGTTCGGGATTGGTATTGAATTTTTTGGTTATTCAGTATTCAGTATTTTTCGGTATTCGGTATTCGGGATCGGTATATACCAATTGCACACCTCTACACACGCTTGTTAGAATTATCTTCCCCTTGAAGTAGACAATTTTGTTTTACTTGTGGACTGTGCTAATGGCAGAAGGAACAGACTTGTAAAGTCAAGCGGTCCCGACTCCCGGTTGGCAGGAAACAACCCAACTAGACTTAGTTTGAGATGCTAGCATTTAGGCTACGATGGACCCTCTATACTAAGTCACAATATGACTTGGTATAGATCTACTAATTTTTTATTGACACGTGGATTAGCTACTTATTAGTTAAATAGTTGATTAGGATAGATAAATATGGAAACTAAATCAAAGATTATTATGATAATATTTTTTAAAAATCGTTTCCTAATCAAAACGATTGCCGGGGAAAATTCTACATCAACGATTAGGAAAAAAGATAAAATTAATTTTTGTGGATAGAATTAATTAGGAAACGATTAGGAGTTTTTAAAGATAGGAGTTTTCCAATCTCCGATTTTTTAAAGATATAATTAATTTTTGTGGTGTCCTCCGAAAAAATCAAAACAGTAGCAAATAATATTTCTTTGAATTGCCAAACATTTCAATAAAAAATTCTAAACTTACCAATTTTTGAGAAGAAAAATAAGCCAATAAAACTGATAACTTTTTTTTAGGGTTAAATCATAACTTGCATTAAAATATCAAATTCATACAATGTGATCTGCAACAACATTCATAAACCCAGAAGGAATAGCTCCAAAGAAACGGACAATTAGTTCATGCACGAACAAAACCAAAGGAAGAAAAACTAAACACTAAAAAAACTAAATTAGCAAAAATCAAAGGAAGAAAAATACAAAATTAAGGGCGATTTACTTGAAAAAAAAATGGTGTTCCTTCTTCTTTGCTCTTGAAAAGTTTGTGACTTTAGGGTTTTCCTTAATTGGGACAGTAGCCTCCAACAATACAATTTCGTAGAAATATTATTTGCTAGGAAACGATTCATGGTTTTTTTGAATGATTTTTTTAATTCATGGTTGTTGTTATTAAATTGGACTATTTTCCAATTATAGAATTTGATTAGAAAATAATTTTTTAAAGATATTATCATAATAATCTCTGATTTAATTTCTATATTTATCTATCCTAGTCAACTAATTTAATTAATAAGTGACTAATCCACATGTCAATAGGAGATAAGTGGGTCTATACCAAATTATATTGTGACTTAGTGTCTATGTCCTTCAAAAAAAAATATTGATTTGCGGGGAAGGAGAGATATCGAGTTGGATCCAAGAATGGTTAGTCGATTAAACTAACAAATTAATTTTAAAAATTAAAAGGGGGAGTTCAGAAACAAACAAAAGAAAAAGAAATTAGTATGTGAAAAAAAATTAGATTCGAGATCGGAGTACCACTATATATTACGAAAAATATTCTAACACGTGTAATAAACAAATGATCTCATGCAAACGAAAAGAAATCACAAATGTCATCAATCAATTTGTCAAACAACTTGCTAACGGATGTTTACTATATAGTAAACATAATATCAAGTGATTATTCATTATTCAGTTCGATAAGATAATAGTATTAAAAAAGTAGATATTCTTTGTCCTAGCAATTATACTCAAAATATTGGTCTAACCAATCTAGCCTTACTTATCCCTAATAACTTTTAAACTAACCCACCACTTGTACCGAACAATGTGGTATTCTCATCAAATATATAAAAATGTTAATGCTCCATAATTTATTCAGGACGCTCTAAGAAGACATCCAACACACTAAGCTTAAGCATTGGTTACGACAAACAGCAAGCAATTACTTATCAAAATCAACATATTAAGCCATGATAATTAGATTCGCTTAAAGAGTTCTTATTCCATATCTTACAAATATAAAAAATATTATCAGAAAGGCCACTTAAAATTATATTAATCAATTACTTTTCTAAAATCAACATATTAGAAAAAAGTGTTATCCATCAATTCCCTTTGCATGATAGGTCTTAACAATTGAGACCGGATTCGGTGGGGACAAAGATCCTCCCCATCATGGGAACAAATAAATTTAGGGTAGGGATGACAATGGGCAGGATCTAGGTAGGATCCATAAGACCCAGATCCTTACCCTCTTTTTAAATGGTCGATCCATATCCTTATCTTCTTTAAAAATAAGGATTCTTGCAGAATCTGGGTCCTAAAAAATTGGGCAAGATCAGGGCGACCTGCGGCTCTTTATAAAATATTTAATTAAAAAAATTAAATTATCTTTTGATAGTTTTCAAATAGCAATGGGACATTTTCATTCATTAAACAAATCAATACAAAAAAATCAAATAAGTAAATCAAAAAAGTTGAAGTTGGATAAGTTAAAAATGAGAATTTGGTTCGTGATTTTCACTGCTATTACTTGGGGCCTATGGTTGCTTCGAATGGTATTATCTTCAATGAGGCGAGGTGCGATAATGAGCTTCTCCTGAATTCTATGCTCTTTCATGCCCAAGAGTAGATCTTTTAGATGGATGCCTCGATCATTCACAATCAATCGCTGTTCACTTTCTTGATTGCCTACAAGGATTTACAGGTCCCTCTTTTTCACCTCTTGAGATTGAGGGAACATTTTGGTCGGGGTGGCGTTGTAATCGATGTAAATATCGGGCCCCTGTATCTTGTCTTTCTTTTTTCGCTTGCTCTGTTTTAAATTTTTGTTTTAATAAAGAATATTTACCTACCAAAAAAATTAAAAATTTGGTATTATGTCTGATAATTAATATATATTATTTTAATATTAATTTAAATAATTCGGGTAGGATCAGGGCAGGATCCTATAGATCCATATTCTTATCTAGTTAAAATATCAGGATCCGGGCAGGATTAGGGTCTAGACCCGGTCAAAGTCAACGGGTCTTGGACCCTTCGGGTCTATATTAGGATAGATCCTCAGGTAAGGGTCTAATTGTCATCCCTAGTTTTGGGTCACAATCTAGCAAATAAAAAATAATTAGAGGCAATATTGTAAAACTGCTGCTAAACAAATCAAGCTACAAATTAGAAATGAGGTATTTATGGAAAGATAAAAAATTTTAAAACAAAAATTTTAAAATACAAAAAATGGAAAATACGTTTTTAAATATACCGGCTTGAAAAATAAGGATTGGGTAGTTACGGAAAGAGATAAAAAAGAAAAATAATTTCAATAGGGTCTCCCAGTGGGGGCCGAATTTGGTTCGGACTCTAATAGGCCTAATCAGGCTCTAGTAGGAAAAAATAATGACCGTCCGATTCATCTAAAATGCGCGCTTATAAATCTAACGGTGGGGGCTATTCACGTGCAAGAGGGGTAGATTGGGTATTGTCGCGAAACCCTAGCTGCCACATGTCGATTCATATGTGACTATTCAAGGCATTAAATAAATGTGCGTGATTTGATAATTTTTTTGGTAGGAATGTGATTTGATAACTAAATGTGCATGATTGATAATCTTTTTTATACAATCTATTCAATAATTAAATGCGTATTATAAATGGGGAACATATTTCATTCTGGACGTTCATTTTTCGTCAAGACGGGCCTGGACCTCATATAGGCCGTTGGATGAGCTTAAAAAAAAAAGGAGCTGATCACACGGTCATTTACAAGGCCGGATAATTTGGTATTTCTGTCCATCTCGAATCTTATTGCATTCCCGCGTTGTGGAGAGTGAAAAGTTAAAAATATTTCAAAATCCATTTTGCCCTAGATTAACTACCATAATTAATTTCGCCCTAAAAATCGTCTATTGATTTTATTTTCAAAATCAATCCCCAAAAATTTTCCCTTGGTCTTCATCATCTTCTCACATTCTTCCTGGTTTAGTTCTCATCATCCCGTGGTGACACCTCTGACCTTTCACCGATCCTGACCCCACCGTCGACTCCACCGACCTCCTCTACTCCATCTACAGCCGCTAGTCCTCCTCCAGGTAGTACCTAATTGCTCAGATCTGTTCCAACGGAGAGGAGTACCCACCGTAGCTGTCAGGCCGAAAACAATGTCTTTTTCCATATGCTCCATAACAAGCTCAAAAAGCTGCACCCATACCTTAATCTTGGAAGATTTTTTTCATGATGTCCAAATTTCATCTGCAAATTATCATCAACCAGAAGCTAGTCCTGCCACCAAAGCGTGGATAACACCTCCATAAACACTACGGACCAAAAACTTAGTGATGGAGCTCAACTTTCCCCGACCTCTGTGACGACGAGGAGGTTGATTGGCGAGCTGACGTTCTCGAGTTCGTTCCATGCAGGCCAAATGAACATCAAACTTGCACGGCCCGCACCTGTAGAACCATTGACCCGAGACTTCGGTGTTGCAAACATCACAGTTGAAGCTGCCCTTATAAGGAGACGAGAAGGCGAGGCAGAGCCCGTGGGGGTGAGAGTGGTGGGTCCGGGTCAGCGGAATGGCAGCACAGTGATTATGGAGATCAATATTACAGGCTCGGCAGCTGTAACACCAGTCATACACTGTCCCACCACAGGCGTTACAGCTATATGATGACCCAGCAGTTGAGGTGAGGGACAAGACATGGTTTTTGTCACATGGGTGAGTGATCCTTTGAGGGTGGCTCCAGTTCTGAACCATTGCAGCTGTATCAAGTTCGATCTTTTCCGGGTTTGGATATTATGTTTCTTTAGTAGTGAAGGCGCAGACCTATATATATATACATACATGTATATATATATATGTATGTATATGTATATATATATATGTATGTATATGTATATATATATATATTGGGTGCTCAATCTTCGGTTGTTTGAGGACTTTGAGAGTTAATTCGGAGCCTTTCTTGTGTGAATGGAGTACGCGGGGAATACTTGGACAGTATGGCTGTCTATCTTTCAGTATTTATACTTGTTTCGGAAAAAAATAATTTAGCTTAATCTTGAGTTTGAGTGGAGCAGTGTTAAATACTTGTTAAAAGAGTTTTGCCGACTTAGATAACTAGACCTAGTAAATAAATATCAACAAAAAATATATTTTACTGTTATAATTGACGAGGAAATGCGGTAATTGAATCCATAACCCTACTGAAGTCAAAACAGAGAGTTGGTCGGCCTATCTTTCTTTCTTTATTTTTGTTGCATCCATTTACTAATTTGCGTTATCTTTTTAGATAGGTCATTTATCTTCTGTTTATTTGGGCGAATTGTAGTTTTGAGCACTAAAAGATATACAAAATAGTAAAATTTATACTTATTATTGAGGTGTTTATTTTGAATAAATAAAATTTTACTTGTTCAAAAAAAAACTCCAAAGTTGACTGTAATTAAGTTGACTTAGTTATGATCCTTGGATAATGACGGCACGCGGATGATCAACACGAACTTGCGATTGCACCATCATTGTCTTTTTTTTCTAGACTTGGTCTTATTTTTTTAGACTACTCAATATCTGACAGTGATAGTAAAAGTTTCCCAATAAGTATATTTAATATTGATACGTTTCCTATAATTTAAATACAAAATATTTTGTTTAAGCTAAAATAATATTTTTACCGATTGATTTAATTAATTATTCGCTTAGACTTGGTCTTGTGCCATCGGATTTCATTGATGTTTATGCACCATTGTTTTGGGTGTGCTGCTATGAAATTAGTCCATTTACTATTTTTTTCATATGAAATTAGTCAATTTACAATTTTTTTCATATGAAACTACTTGGATGCCATTAAACATAAACATGAAATTTAAATTTAAAAATAATTCTCTACTTGTAGATAATGATTAAGAAAAAAATAGAAGCTCCAACATATATACATTTCTGATGGTTTTGTCTAATGAAATGTAGATGTAGCAACTAATATTAATTAGCTATTAATTGACAAATTGATCAGTATGCACATTATGGATTATTACACGTGGAAACTGACCATAAAGTTGATGTACTAAATGCAGGAAAAGTCATATTTTACGTAACACCTGTTTTTTGCCCCAAATTATCTACTTATGGTCAGCCATGCTAAAATATTTTTAATTTTTCCGTAATTTTTTGGGCTGATGATACACTGTATTTTTAGGTCTAGAATGCACCATTATTTTAGCTAATGAACAATTATTCAGTTTAGTGTATCATTATTTGGACTGCTGCACCATTATCCGGGTAAGTAAATAATTTTTCGACTTGGTGCATATTTATTTGGCATTTTGGACGTTATTTAAATATAGATTTAAGAATATTTCTAAATTTCTAAAACTGATTTTGTGTGGTGTGATTACCGTATTAAAAAAATATGCCAAAAACCGTCGATTTGATTGTCCATATTTTATTCGAGATGTCCTGAAAAAGTCTCCCACTCGTTTTTCTCCCTTGGACTCCGAAGTCCTCTATTTTTTTGGAAGTGACATTGCTTTGGAAGTAAATTATAATATTGATGGAAAAGACTAATAACAAGTAAATATTGTGGGGACCCTTGTATGCCAAATTTTACAATTAACATCTATTTCAATCAACAAAAAATTGTTTAAATCAAACTCGAGTACTTTCAGACCAACTCTTATTTAATAATTGTTGTGCGAAAAAATGTAAAATTAGGCAGAAACAATGACATGACATGAACCAATCGTAGGATACTTCCAATCCAAGAATTTCTAAGTAGATTTGGATTGCAAGCTTCGGTTTTATTATTGGAAGAAACCAAAAATAACGGCAGGAAACAGTAAATAAGCAGGGGAACAGCAATACAAGCACATTTATGTAATTGAGTTCCTGATGTTGCTAATTCCATCTGCAAATCATTAACCACCAAGGTCTCCAAATGCCCCAAAGTCAGGCTGATCACCACCACCACCGTCGTGACCGCTGCCACCATCACTTCCACCTTCCCCGCCGCCACTATCACCGAAAATTAGGTTCGTGAAGCGGGTTCCTAGAGCCTGGAAAGTACCACCGATAGCACTAGACAGGATCATAGTTCCCAGGACTCCTCCACCAGCCGTATTCATACTTGGCCTAGCTGGTGAAGCAGCATAATTCATCGCGTTGCTGCTGTTTGCTGCATTGTAAGGCATCGAATTCGGACCATGAGCACAGCGCAAGTGAACATCAAACGAGCACAGGTCGCACCTATATAGCCACTGCCCGGTCCCCTTGTCCCTGCACAAGTTACAGGTAAAGCACTTGCTCGGATAAGGAACCGAGAAGGCAAGAGTGAGCTGGTGGGGATGAGACCGGTGGGCAAGGATCATCGCCATAGAAGCACAGTGAGTATGAAGATCAATATCGCATTCTCTACAGCTATAACACAAGCCATCCGCTACCTCACCACAGGCATTACAGCTGCATGAAGACCCAGCAGATGGGGTGAGGGACAAGACATGGTTCTTGTCAAACGGGTGAGTGATGGTCTGAGGATGTCTCGAGTTCCGAACCATTGCAGGTTGATGATTCCCCTCAAAGGTCTTGGATAAATTTGTGAATATTCTCTTCTGGGTTTCGATTTCATATTTCTTGAGCACCAACGTGCATATATATTGGTAGCTAGCTCTGTCTCTTACAGTGGTCGAGGTTGTTAGCTTCGGAACCTTGCAAGAAGTTTATCAATTACGCGGGAAGGCTTGGTCAGTACTATTATTCCTATTAATAACTCAGCTTGGAATATTTAAGTTAGTTTGACTAGCAAATGAAAATCACCTCCATTGTAAAAGCGTACAAAATCCTTAAGCAACTTGCAAAATATATTAATATTTTATATAGACTCAAATTTAGTGTCTAGGCCCTTCAAAATATATTAATATTTTGCGGGGAAGTAGAGATGTCGAATTGGATCCAAGAAGATGGTCAGTCGATTAAATTAACTAATTAAATAAAGAAATAGTTTAAATTTGGGTTGATCTAAAAGTTTATTAGTAACAATTTTTTTGAAACGGTTAAAATTTATTAATAATAATATTATGTACAAATTACCCGCCCCTATAGTGACTGTAATGCATTGGTTTTTTTTTTGGGTAGAAGAGTGGAATGCATTGTTTAGTTAACGACTATTCATAGTGGTGCGTCATTATTTTTGCTAGGAAATTATTATTTACCAAAATTCGGGTTGTTGCATAATTATTCGTTTGGTGCACTTTTATTTGACCCGGTGAACCTAATTTGAATATCATTTTGAGAAGACAAAATAAATTCGGAAAATGCCCCTGGCAGTCAGACAGTTGAATTTAAATATGTTAAAATTTACATATTCATCCCAAAACTTTAAGATAATGGGTATGTGAATTTTCAACACTTATAAACTAACCCATCACTCTTGCACGATGTAACGTGGTATTCTCAACACGCCCCCTCAAACGATACTCATCGGTTCGGAAATTGCACGTACGAAAAATATGGGTTGTGCGAACACAAAAATGAGCATGAAATTAATCTACTCTGATACCATGTTAGAATCTACATATCCAACCCAAAAATCTTAAGACAATGGTAGGTAGATTTTTAACATTTATAAACTAACTCACCACAATTACATTAAACAATACATTAAACAATGTGGTATTCTCAACAAATATATCAAAAGATGTTAATGCTCCATAATTTATTCAGGACGCCATTAGAAGACTTCAACACACTAAGGTTAAGCATTGGTTACGACAAACAGCAAGCAATTACTTATCAAAATCAACATATTAACCCATGATAGTTAGATTCTGAATTAGTCATGTTGGATATATGAACTATAAATCAGGTGTATAGAGGTTAAACCGATTTCGAATATTATCAAAATCAACATAAATCACGTCACTTGTTGATTACTTGCGAAGTCCAAATTTCTCGAATGCAGGAGAAAGGGATAAATTCAAATGATCGAGGTTAAACCGATTTCAAAAATTACCAGGTCGTAATTAATTTTAAATTGTATTTAGAGAATTTGGATTTGATATGACTTTGTACAACTCTTATTAGTATAAGAATATTTCTCAAGTTCAGATAATGTTCATATCCATAATGTCTACTCCAGGTAAACTTAATGCAAAAAGCTTGATCAGAATCAATTTCCTAAACCAACTCAAATTCTGAATCCGACTCCTATCAAAATCCTGGCTACTTACTGCTATAAATATGCCTCATCGATCATAACTCACCGCCACTTCAGTCTAAACAAACAGTGAGATCAATTATCAACAGACGCTAGGAGAGGGAAAAAACCCTAGCAGAGAGGTCTCTTTCTCTCTGCGCTATGGCAATTTTTGCTTGGTTTCCCTCTTCCATCTTCATCACTTCCATCTTCCTCACTTCCATCTTCACCTTCATTTTTATTTTGTCACTTCCATCTCCATTTAAACTCGCCCGCTTTCATTCTCTTCCTTCTCAACTCCGTTTATGCCAACCCGCTTAGGGATGGCAGAAATACTTATACCCTGAGGGTCGGACCCTACCCTTACCCTACGGGTCTAGGGTATGTTGACTTTGACTGGGTCTAGGGTAGGGTATGGGTATGGGTCCATGTTTAGAAGTATAGTCTAGGGTAGGGTATGAATCCATAGTTAGACCCTGCGGGTCAGACCCTACCCTTATATTTTTACCCTATTTGAGACCCTACCTTAATTAGACCCTAGTTAGACCCTAATTAGACCATAATTATACTATATATAATATACGTTATGGTTAACTTTAACATATTTATTATGTTATTACACAACCAGCTTAGAAGATGTCATGAATGATGAATTACTAGAAGCCGACATTCTATATTTTTCTTTTGTTAAATTGTTTATGTACTTCAAATTTGAAAAAAATTTTTGTACTATTGAAATTAAATTGTAAAATTTGATGTTAAAATCAATTTTCTATTGAATGTTAATGTGTAACATAGTAGATATCTTGAATTGTTTACCCGCATCCAGTTCCGAGCTCAGGCCTCTAGATCCGAGCTTAGATCTTCACCGTAGGTTGTCGCTTGAAGCTGCTCACCCGTTGGTCGTCGTCAACTGCTCCGTCAACCACCTTCCTTGCAGCCTCTGTCCGTTCGTTCTCTAACAGCCGCCCATCGTCTGCCGTCCATCAGCTCCCCTCCGGCAGTCCATAGCTCTTAGCCGCTCCTCTCCTGTCTGCCTTTTCCTGACTCACCAGGTTGTCGGAGGCCGCGCTTCAGCTTGCTCATCGACATCAGTTTTTGTAATCAGTTTGGGGGGCTGGTCTCTAGATCAGTCGCCGGTCCCCCCCACCGCTTATTTTTTCTATTGTCTTTTGTGTCTTTTTATTTTATTGGTTGTTGTTATCTTCTTCGCTTTTAATTTTCCTGTGTGTGTTGCTTCTGTCTTTGATTGCTGGTCTAGGATTGGTGATGCTTCTGTGTGTGACTGTCGGTCTATGATCGGTGGTGCTTTTTTCTGTAATTACCGGTCCTGGATCAGTTTTTTACTTGTATTGTTTGCTGCAATGTGTCAATTTATAGAGTAAGCTGTTGTCCCTATCTTGTTTGGGTTACTTTGGACAAGGATATCTCTATCAAGTAATATCTTGTATGATATGACCACGTGGAGACCTCTTCTGGATTACAATTCACTTGTAGCCGATAGGGGAGATTTAGCTAATCTTGTATTCAGCAGTTTCTTGGGTGGTACTTTCGATGTGGAAGTAGATTCGGCTCTCAATGCCGATATCGATACCACTCATTTCCAACATGCTTGTTCCGTGATCTTGGTTCATTTTGCAGTCTACAGCTATGTAGGTCGAGTTTCGATGTTATCCTTTACTTTTATTCTTTGTCTATGTCTTGTATTCTCCTATGTAACTCGTTCTGTTTATATATGAAAGACTTTTAAGCCACCCCTTAAAAAAATCAGAATTCTCTCCTCAAGTCACTACCGACAATGAGATATTCCACTTTTTTTCCTACTGATCATTCTGTTTGTAGTATCTCTACCAACAACCCCTCGCCCAAAATTCCACCCTTCCTTCGTGTGCAAGCTACAAGTTCTCCAATGGCAAACAGTTTTTGTCGTGCAACGACCTGCCCAACTTCAACGCCTCCCTCTACTGGAACTATCATGCTTCCTCTTCCTGTCATCTGGGGAATTTGATCACAGACTTTTTTACAACAAGATGATTTTGAATCGTGTGCTGTGGAATCCTTGTCAATGAAGTTCAGTAGCTGCTTCAATTTGGAGAAAGATGCAAGGAGCGGAATCCTGGTAAAACTTCTGTAATATATTATCGTCATAAAATTTAGAAATAGTATTGTGTTAAAATACGAAACTACATGATATAAATGAATTTTAACCTAATTTTTATTAACAACTCGCATACAATATTTCTGTTAATTTGACTTGTTTTAGCAAATATAAATCACCTCTCCATTGAAAAGCATATAAAATTATTAGGCAACTTGCAATTAACCACTCTAATGTAATTGACAATATGTAAATCTAGCAGACGAATAGGGCTGAAACTCTCTTACGTAATGGAAAGTTGCGTTATTTTTTTAAAATTTTTTTCCATTCTTTTATGAACTTCATTCAAATTTGCACAATTTTGAATTTTAAAACGCACTGTATTTCGACATTTTGCATCATTCTTCGGCACTGTGCTATAGTTTTCGTTAATATTGACCTTCAAATTTTTGTTATTTTATATATTTATTCAAATTTCTTTATCATTATACCATAATTTACCAATGTTTTAAGAAACTGATCGACCTGAATTTATTTTTTCAGATTCCTAATCTGTCCGGTTAGGTTGCTGATTGGGTCGGAGATTTTTCTAAAATATATTTTATTAGACAATTATATTACTAAATTTATAAATATTCTCTAATTTTATTACTAAATTTATCATTTATAAGTATTAAAATTATATTTTAATTACTTTTACTATAATCAAAATTTTTTAAAAATAAAATAAAAATTTGAATAATTTGATCTGGAACCGCAGGTATCTAGATTGAGAATTAGCCTCTGAACATCCAATCGAATATAGAGGGCTAATTTGTTTGAGCCTGTTTAGTTCGCACAAAAAGAAAATCGGAAATGTTTCGAGAAATTAAGAACAATTGCGGAAAATCAAATTAAAAAAAACTGAAATTTGTAGTTGATACACACCGGAAAGGGTATTGAATTTATACAAGTGAAATCTAGAATAGAACCTTTGAGGCTTTGATTTTACATTGAAAATGAGAAGAAAGTGGAAATAGGGAAAGAGAATACAATGAAAAACAAATATGAAATTGAGTTCCTCATGTCCAAATTTCGTCGGCAAATCAACCACCAAGCTAGTCTCCATGTGCCCCGTAGTCAGCCTCACCATTACCACCGCCGCCACCATCTCCGCCTACGCCACCGCCACCACTACCGCCGGCTCCACCGCTGCCGTCGACGAATTGTCCTTGTATTCCTAGCACCAGTTCCTGTCCTAAAGTCTGGCCAACACCATCAATCACGCTCAGGAGGAGCTGGTCTGACAGGGAATTTCCTTGTTGGCCTGTTCCTCCTCCGCCGCGCATATTCATATTCGGCGTAAACACGGTATTTGGTGGTGCACCGGGATTGATCATGTAGCCATTAGGTGCATAGTTAGGCAGCAGAACTTGTTGAGGCGCTGCCATGGCCGGGGCAGGCCTTATGGCTGTCGGGAATTGGTAAACAGAGACTGTAGGAATTGGCAATGCCTGGTATTGCTGGACCTGAACAGGCTGAAACACAGGAGGAGCCTGAACTTGAACTTGAACTTGGCGATGATGACGAAGATTTGGAACGGGAACCGGGTCCGGTACTCGTTGACATTGATCCATCTTGGCACAGTCCAAGTGAACATCAAACTCGCAGAGATTGCACCTGTACAGCCATTGGTTGCTCCCCAAGGTACCGCACAGATCACACTTGAATTGACAGAGGTCTAGAGTTTAGTCTTATGTACATAGCAATATGAGTTGATCCAATTTGTAAATGACTTAAATTCACTTAATAAAAGATTAAATTCAAATCTTACAATAATCAAATTTAAATACAAAATATTTGAAATATGTCGCTTTGATGAAAGCCTTTCCGATCCATCCACCGTTGTATATTGTAATGAGCATGGACCTTTGCTAAATAAAAAGGTACACATTGTGGGACCCTTTATGTGACAGCTCTGTTACATTTCTTTTGGTTGGGATGGATTTTTAACTTTAGGGTACTGCAGTCATCAGAAACCGAAAAAAACAATATGGTGTTAAGGGAATCTGAGTCCATTCTGGTTGGACCAGCTCTTATTCGATGGAGACTACAATTTTCTTAAAGATTTTAAATTCAAATCTTACAAATACTAACAAATATTATAACCTGTATAGAGTTCGACAATTATACACTCTCGTCACAAAATTCGAAAGAAGAAGATAAAGTGATCCAGTTTCTGTTGAAAAATGGACAAGGTGCTCCTTTACACTGCTCTCTTTTTTGGAGACCTTGGAGCTTGTTCACAAAGAAGTTTAGTGTCTCATGGTATGTAGGAAGCTCGATTCACTCCTGTTTTGATCATTGGGAGGAATTGGTAAGTCACATAATGTTGAAGAAGATCTAGACTTCGATCTTTGTTGTGGTTATTTGAGCTTCTTTCACACTTATGGACAAGGAATGGTGATCACCTTCTGGACATTCCCTATCCATAAGTGTGAAAAATTCATGTTTCTTTGCGATTAGGTACTTAAACAAGGCCGCTCTGGTAACATAAGATGACCTAAAATTAGACATTACACCCATAAGTACATGGAGGCTAACGAGCATCCAACAAGTGGAAGAAGTGAAATTTTTATTAAATATCATTCCAATTTGGTTATCAGGGATCATACCCTTAATCGACATCCTCTAATAAGTTACCTACACAGTCTCACAAGAGACGTAGATGAACCTCCACGTTACCACCCACTTCGAGATGCCTGCCACCTGGACCATCGTCGTCTCCCTGTTCGCCGTCGTTATCTGGCTCTCGATCTACGACTGGGTCCTGGTCCCTTTCCTCAGGAGGATCACAGGGTACAAGGGCGGGATAACCATGCTACAACGTATGGGGATCGGGATTATATTTTTTATTACAGCCATGGTGGCGGGCGGGTTTGTGGAGAAGGCGAGAAGGGACCTCGCTTTCTCCCACTCCTATGCCACCCTAATCTCTGTCTTCTGGCTGTCCCCCCAGCTTGTCCTATTGGGGATGTTCGAGGCATTTTACGTTGTCGGGCAACTTGAGTTATTTAACACGGAGTCCCCCCAGCGCATGACCAATATTGCCAATGCGCTCTTCTCTAGCTCCATTGGGATTGCAAGCTATGTTCATGGCTTGCTTATCAAGATCCTTCATGGGAGGTTAGAGTATTATTACTACCTCATAGACGGGTTGGGATCTCTCAATGATGTTTACTTCATGTACTGCTCCAGTGGATACCGGTACAAGGGTAGTAGAGATAAAGGTGACGCTCGAGGAGAAGAAACTACGTAGGAATAATCATGGCATACATTGAAAATAACTACGCCAATATCCTTTACTCGTAATATGAGATGTTATAAAAAGACATTAAATATAAATCAAGTTTATTTGATTTTCTTTACCATACTCATTAATTACCATCATCTAAACCTTTTTTTATTAATACTAATATTATTTACACACTCTTCCCATTGTCTAGTACCTATATTGGACACCATACTCTTCTTGACGCTCAATACTGACGAACACACAGTTAATGCATTGATCGTCAAAATAAAATATATACATCACCAACCAAAAGATATTTTGCCCAATACAACTAGGCATAGGTAGTGAGGAATTGACACAAACTTATGTTTGAATTCAAAAAATTATTCCTGCAAGCGACCTTGCATTTAAATAAATTTTATATACGATATAGATATTGTTGGATGGTAGTGGATTGGTCCAGAGTCAAGGAGATTATTCCGGACCATTTGGACTGAAGGGGCCGATAATGACAAATCCTGGTTCTGATAATGGCAAATCCCAGTTCTAAAAATGGCAAGTCCTGGTTACGATACTAGCATGTCCCGTTATTAATACCGACCTGTGTTTACGATAGATGGCCCGTGTTCACGATAGCGGCATGCCCAGTATTGATACCGGCATGTCGGTGATCCCTAGCCAAGGAAATTTTTTTATATTTTAGTCCCAGTATTTTAGCATTTTGCAAAAATGTTCCCGCGTGTCCTTCTCTCTAAACTGTTCGGAATGGGCCTCCTCTGGACCCAATCCAACACCTCGTTGGATAAGTTATTTTATGTGTGAGGATATATCTTTTTTATAAGTAAAAGTTTTATTAAAGAAAAATGTAAACAGGAAAATACGACGGAAAAGAAAATATTAGAAAATATTCTACTGTTATCTACAATATCGTATCCGGTTCTATAACATTCTAACCTTCTCCTACCCGAGAAAACCCCTAGCTATGAATTTCCCATCCCCTCCGACAGACATACCTTATCCATATATCTCATATATGTGAGGATGTATGAATACATATCTTAACAGTTAACACATACCTTAATAGTTAACACAGTGGATACATTATTTTGGTGTAAACTATTTGCTATTCGGATATAACTAATCTATATGCGAGTTGTGTTTTAATTTTTGATAGGTGACAAAATTATCTCAACAAATATTTAACAGATTTTTCTAGAATTTAAACTTAAGATCTCTTGATAAATTAAAATAACTTCCTTACTAATTGATACATTATTGTTGATACCAAGTGGTAAATTGTCCAGCTACTGCAAGGACATATAGGCAGTAAGTGAAAAAAATTTATGGTGATCTCTCAATACCAAATTATTTGGTATGTATCCACCAATCCATAATTTCCAAGTAGATTTACTAATTGCAGCTCCGTAGTTGACTGTAATTAAGTTGACTTAGTTATGATCCTTGGATAATGACGGCACGCGGATGATCAACATGAACTTGGATTGCACCATCATCGGCCATTTTTTTCTTCTAGACTTGGTCTTATTTTTTTAGACTATTCAATATCTGAATATCTTATATTGGTGATAAAAATTTTTTAACAAATATTTAACCGATTAATCTAATTAATTATTCGCTTAGGCTTGGTGTTGTGCCATCGGAAATTAGTCAATTTACTATTTTTTTTTCATGTGAAACTACTTAGATGCCGTTGAGCGTAAATATGAAATTAAAATTTAAAAAATAATTCTCTACTTGTAGATAATGATTAAGAAAAAATAGAAGCTCGAAAATATATACATTTCTGATGGTTTTGTCTAATGAAAAGTAGATGTAGCAACTAATATTAATTAACAAATTAATTGGCAATTTGATCAGTATGCAAATTATCGATGATTACACGTGGAAACTGCCCATAAAATTGATGTACTAAATGTAGAAAAAGTCATATTTTACGTACCACCTGTTTTTTGCCCCAAATTATTTACTTGTGGTCAGGGGTCTGGATTGAGCACGGAGTGAAGGAATCGATTCCGTGCGGTTTGGAGTGAAGGGGGACCGCAGTGGCAAGCGTAGTTATGTGATAATGGCAAGTGCAGTTATGTGATAATGGCAAGCGCAGTTATGTGATAATGGCATGTGTATTTTGTGACAGTGGCAAGTCCCGTTGATGACAATGGCGCGCGTGGTTTTTTTCATTTTGGTCCCCCATATTTTAGCATTTTTGCAAAAAGGTCACACTGGCATGCGCAGTTACGTGATAGTGGCATGCGCAGTCACGTGATAATGGCATGCGCAGTCACGTGATAATGGCATTTGTATCCGGCCTGCGTTTGTGCGTGGCTTTTTTCATTTTGGTCCCGAAATTTTAGCACGTTTGCAAAAAAGTCCCCGCGTGTCTTCATTCCGAACGGTTCGGAATCTGAGCATTCCGTGCCCAATCCAGACCCTTGTGGTCAGAACATGCTAGACCTTTTTTGAAAATATTTTTAATTTTTTCTGTATTTTTTTGGGCTTATGATACACCATGTATTTTTAAGTCTAATTCACCATTATCCATAGTAATGCGCCATTATTTTAGCGAATGAACAATTATTCTGTTTAGTGTATCATTATTTGGACTGCTGCACCATTATTCGGGTAAGTAAATAATTATCGACTTCTGCATCTTTTATTGACATTTTGGACTTCATTCAAATATAGATTTAAAAATATTTCTATATTTCTAAAACTTATTTTGTGTGGTCTGATTCCGTATTTAAAAAATATGCCAAAAACCGTCGATTAAAAAGATATTTTATTCGAGATGTCCTGAAAAAGTCTCCAACTCTTTTTTTTCTCTTGGACTCCGAAGTCCTCTATTTTTTTAAAGTGACATTGCTTTGGATGTCAATTGTAATATTGATGGAAAAAGACTAATAACAAGTAAACGTTGTGGGGACCTCCTTGCATGAATTTTTTTTTTTTACAATTAGTGTCTATTGCAATCAACAAAAGTTGAATTAAAAATTTGTTAAAATCAAACCCGAGTCCTTTCCGACCAAGTCTTATTTTTTAAGAGCCCAGTGGTGAAAATCCTAAAAAAAACATATCTTTCCCAAACGGCAATTTTGAAGCGACCGAATCTCCCACCCCTTTTCGGCACTGCCGTCGGCCTGTCTCGCTGCCAGTGACCATGGCAGGGCACCCACAGGCTCTGGAGAGGACGACGCTCCTCCCTGTACAGTCGTGCCACTTGAATCAGATAGGGGATGGCCTGATTATGATTCCATTACTTCTCCAACCTAGCCCCTCGGCTATGGTTTTGTCAAACGCCCTTCCCATAATCACTCATGTGATCCCAAAGGTGATTCTAGTAAGGTTTTCTGACAGTGCTCTTATGTAGTCGGCACAGTTCTCTTCCTCCTCTCCGATGTGGATTTTTGTCTCGGGTCAACGTGCTCCTCAGGCTGGCCTCTTTTTTCTCCCCTGTCACCAACGGCTTCACATTCCCTATGCAAAACCAACCCAACACCTTTGACGTGCACGTCCTTTTAGACAACCATAGCGGGAACTTGCTAACTTTGTCTTCGCGACTCACAACTCCACTCAAACCATTCATATCAAGCTTTTGCTCCATCACACAAGAGCTTTTCTCTCCTCTATCGGAACCCAACGATGTGACTCTACCTACAACTGTATTTCCTACTAACTTGTAGGTGTTCCTAGCATTCCTTTCACCCTTCATCACCACCATAGCATCCTTCTCCACCTCATTAGCCCGCCTAAAATATTATAGTTGTACCCACTATAATCCAAGGCTCCTAACAAGATCAAATTCCTCTCCAACTTTGGAACATACCTAACCCCACACAATTTTCTCTCAACATCATCCCACATCTTGATTCGGATATCATCTATGCCAGTAATTCTACAAGTAGAACCATCACCCATAGTCACCATACCTGAATCAACGAATTTGTAGGTGTCAAACCACCCTATCTTGGGCATCATGTGGAAAGAGCAAGCGCTATCCAAAATCCAGGAATCAGAATGCTTTGGACTTAAAAAAACTGAAAGAAGATCACCATCTGACCCATCCGAATGTGAGGCCACATTCACGAAACCTGACCCTTTTTCCTCGCTATCCCGAGTTCTTTTTGGACAATTCTTCTACACGTGCCCTTTTTCTCCGTACTCGAAGCAATTTCTCTTGAACCTCTTTGACCCCGACTTGGATCCCTTCCCATCTTTTGCACCACTATGATCACCATGGCTACCCCTCACAACTTGTTCATCATCAATTTTCCTTCTTTGATGAAACCCTAGCAGAGCACTTGTGATATCTTCCAACATCAGGGACTCCTTCCCTCAAGTTGAAGTTGTAACCAAATTTTCGTAGGAGCCAGGTAAAGAATTCAGCAGCAATACGACCTTGTCTTCTTCCTCGAACTTCACATCAACCTTTCTTAAGTCGCTCATAAGTTGACTGAAACCATTAATGTATTGGCTCAAATCCGAGCCCTACTTCATCTTGAGTCCGTATAATCTTTGCTTAAGATAGAACTTGTTCGACAAAGACTTAGACATATACCTTGCCTCTAATTTCTTCCATACCTCAGCTGGTGACTCCGCATCCATGTCGTGATACATCACATCGTCTGGCAAGCACAAGTAAATTATCGCCACCGTCTTGGCCCCCATCTCCTTCCACTCTTGCTCCTCCATCTTCTCGGGCTTCTTCTCCGAGAGTACGATGACCATCCCTTGTTGCACGAGGAGATCCTTGACACGCCTTTGCCATAACTCAAAATTTGAAGAACCATCGAACTTCACAAGAGCATACTTCGCGCCGTCCGTCATCCTCCAACCCAAGCTCTGATACCAATTGTTAAGAATTCAGTAACCAAGAGAACAAAATGCGCAAAGAACATGACACAAGAGATAACGTAGTTCAGCCTAGTGCTTACGTCTACGGTGAGAAAGGAGAACTTTTATTGATGATCAGAGTCGCAAAGCTATATCTAACCTAAGGGCAACACGTCCTTATATAATAGACGAACCCTTGATGTACAAGAAACTTATCTAGGTCAAATTAGGAGTCCGAAACAAGCGTTGAAACAAAACAGAAAAAATCTGCTGCATGGACCTGGCGATCGCCAGTAGCCCGAATTGTCCAACTTCTGTAACATCTGACTTGCGATCGCCATGACATTAGCGATCGCCAACCAACACATCTCGCCACACTCAACAACTATAAATACCCTTTCATCCTTCAAAATTATACGATTTAGTCACAATTCTCAAATTCTCTCTATTGATAATTAAATTTATTCAATCTCGAAGTTTAGAGTGAATTATACTAGTCATGTCGTTAATAAAGAAACTCGTATTCTTAAAATTATAACCCAAGTAAATTATTAATAAAGAAACTCATGTTGGTAACAATAAAATAGGTTGTTAATATTATTATTTATACGAATTACCTATTCAATAGAGAAGTAGATTTTTAATAAAGAAACTCATGTTCTTAAAATTATAATCAACATAAAAAAGGAAATTTGAATTTAATGGTTGAATATAGTAATAGGAATCTATCTACTTCTCCCCCACAAGGAACTAGTGCAGGTAATTCAGAAAATGATACTTATATTAACAATGAATTTGAGTTTAGCGATGATGCACTTTGTAATTTTCCTTTGTTATCTCTAAATTTTTTTTTTCCTTGTTACTATAGTTGAAGAATAATTCGGTTTAATGAATAGTAGCAAAAGAGGTACTTGATAATTTGGTTTCAAAGGTTGTCGTGGAATAACTATTTAGCGTGAGATGTGATATTTTGGACGAACTCGAAACGTGGGCTTTGATTCTTACAGAATTATAGATACAAAGATAACTTATTTTAGTACACTATGCACAAACTCAATCTTTTATTCATTTTAACCATAAAAAATGTTTTATTTATTTTTAAAAAATGTTAAACCCTATACCTTATCCTTAACTCTAACTCTAACCCTAACCATTCAATTTTTGAATTTTTTGAAAAATTTCAAAACATTTAAAAATAATAATTTTTTAAAAAAGATTCGAAAAGATTTGAGATTGTTCAAAAAATAAATAAATGAATTCAGATTCGTTTTAAATTTGATTCGAATTCAGCAGTTTATAATTCGTATTCGAATTCTTCTTTGGATGAATCAAACAATGTTCAAATTTTTGATGAATTCGAATATATTCGATTCGAATTCAAATCAATGGTGAGATGTAATGCCTAGGGCATGCGGCAGTTTAATCCCTAATGACGTTATAGCAAAGAGTTGTTCGGTCTGTCTTTCTTTATTTTTGTTGTATCCATTAGCTAATTGCAAGTTTAAAATTGACATAGGTACGAGGTTTGAATAGGTTCATTTTTCTAAGTGGAGTCGAATTTTTCGACAAATCCCAGAATAGGGTTGTCAGAAAATTTTTTCTCTGTCTGGGGTTGTGCCAGAAATCGGACAAAATTGTGCATTTTTATTTGCACAAAACAGCACGATTTTGTGCGGTTTTGTGCAACACGGCAACTTAATACATTATTTGATTCATTCCACTTGTAACTCATCGACTCTTAACTTTTGAATGATTTTTTGACATCCTTAGATACCAAATTGGGAGAAGTAATAAACATCAAAGTTGTAGATATATGTCTTAACTTCACAGAACAACTTGAATCATCTCAAATGGACTACGGAGTAAGAAGTTACAATCCACCAACCAAAATTAAAATTATCCGAGTGCGAATCTGCAAAAATTTTGAATATAGGATACGGATAACAGATATCGAATTTACGGAGTAAGAAGTTATTTCTTTATTTTTGTTGCATCCATTTACTAATTTGCGTTAGCTTTTTAGATAGGTCATTTATCTTCTGTTTATTTGGGCGAATTGTACTTTTGAGCACTAAAAGATGTACAAAATAGTAAAATTTATACTTATTATTGAGGTATTTATTTTGAATAAATAAAATTTTACTTGTTCAAAAAAAAAACCTCCAAAGTTGACCGTAATTAAGTTGACTTAGTTATGATCCTTGGATAATGACGGCACGCGGATGATCAACACGAACTTGCGATTGCACCATCATTGTCTTTTTTTCCTAGACTTTGGTCTTAATTTTTTAGACTACTCAATATCTGACGGTGGTAGTAAAATTCTCTCAATAAATATATTTAATATTGATACGTTTCCTGTAATTTAAATATAAAATGTCTTGTTTAAGCTAAAATAATTTTTTTACCAATTAATTTAATTAATTATTCGCTTAGACTTGGTCTTGTGCCATCGGATTTCATTGATGTTTATGCACCATTGTTTTGTATATATCTACACTTGAGAGTCACTTCGGAGCCTTTCTTGTGTGAATGGAGTACGCGGGAATACTTGGACAGTATGGCTGTCTATCTTTCAGTATTTATACTTGTTTCGGAAAAAAATAATTTAGCTTAATCTCCAGTTTGAGTGAAGTAGTGCTAAATATTTGTTAAAAGAGTTTTGCCGACTTAGATAACTAGACCTAGTAAATAAATATCAACAAAAAATATATTTTACTGTTACAATTGACGAGGAAATACGGTAATTGAATCCATAACCCTACTGAAGTCAAAACAAAGAGTTGGTCGGCCTATCTTTCTTTCTTTATTTTTTGTGCATCCATTTACTAATTGCAGCTCCGAAGTTGACTGTAATTAAGTTGACTTAGTTATGATCCTTGGATAATGACGGCACGCGGATGATCAACACGAACTTGCGATTGCACCATCATTGTCTTTTTTTTCTAGACTTGGTCTTATTTTTTTACACTACTCAATATCTGACAGTGATAGTAAAAGTTTCCCAATAAGTATATTTAATATTGATGCATTTCCTATAATTTAAATACAAAATATTTTGTTTAAGCTAAAATAATATTTTTACCGATTGATTTAACTAATTATTCGCTTAGACTTGGTCTTGTGCCATCGGATTTCATTGATGTTTATGCACCATTGTTTTGGGTGTGCTGCTATGAAATTAGTCCATTTACTATTTTTTTCATATGAAATTAGTCAATTTACAATTTTTTTCATATGAAACTACTTGGATGCCATTAAACATAAACATGAAATTTAAATTTAAAAATAATTCTCTACTTGTAGATAATGATTAAGAAAAAAATAGAAGCTCCAACATATATACATTTCTGATGGTTTTGTCTAATGAAATGTAGATGTAGCAACTAATATTAATTAGCAAATTAATTGACAAATTGATCAGTATGCACATTATCGATGATTACACGTGGAAACTGACCATAAAGTTGATGTACTAAATGCAGGAAAAGTCATATTTTACGTAACACCTGTTTTTTGCCCCAAATTATCTACTTATGGTCAGCCATGCTAAAATATTTTTAATTTTTCCGTAATTTTTTGGGCTGATGATACACTGTATTTTTAGGTCTAGAATGCACCATTATTTTAGCTAATGAACAATTATTCAGTTTAGTGTATCATTATTTGGACTGCTGCACCATTATCCGGGTAAGTAAATAATTTTTCGACTTGGTGCATATTTATTTGGCATTTTGGACGTTATTTAAATATAGATTTAAGAATATTTCTAAATTTCTAAAACTGATTTTGTGTGGTGTGATTACCGTATTAAAAAAATATGCCAAAAACCGTCGATTTGATTGTCCATATTTTATTCGAGATGTCCTGAAAAAGTCTCCCACTCGTTTTTCTCCCTTGGACTCCGAAGTCCTCTATTTTTTTGGAAGTGACATTGCTTTGGAAGTAAATTATAATATTGATGGAAAAGACTAATAACAAGTAAATATTGTGGGGACCCTTGTATGCCAAATTTTACAATTAACATCTATTTCAATCAACAAAAAATTGTTTAAATCAAACTCGAGTACTTTCAGACCAACTCTTATTTAATAATTGTTGTGCGAAAAAATGTAAAATTAGGCAGAAACAATGACATGACATGAACCAATCGTAGGATACTTCCAATCCAAGAATTTCTAAGTAGATTTGGATTGCAAGCTTCGGTTTTATTATTGGAAGAAACCAAAAATAACGGCAGGAAACAGTAAATAAGCAGGGGAACAGCAATACAAGCACATTTATGTAATTGAGTTCCTGATGTTGCTAATTCCATCTGCAAATCATTAACCACCAAGGTCTCCAAATGCCCCAAAGTCAGGCTGATCACCACCACCACCGTCGTGACCGCTGCCACCATCACTTCCACCTTCCCCGCCGCCACTATCACCGAAAATTAGGTTCGTGAAGCGGGTTCCTAGAGCCTGGAAAGTACCACCGATAGCACTAGACAGGATCATAGTTCCCAGGACTCCTCCACCAGCCGTATTCATACTTGGCCTAGCTGGTGAAGCAGCATAATTCATCGCGTTGCTGCTGTTTTCTGCATTGTAAGGCATCGAATTCGGACCATGAGCACAGCGCAAGTGAACATCAAACGAGCACAGGTCGCACCTGTATAGCCACTGCCCGGTCCCCTTGTCCCTGCACAAGTTACAGGTAAAGCACTTGCTCGGATAAGGAACCGAGAAGGCAAGAGTGAGCTGGTGGGGATGAGACCGGTGGGCAAGGATCATCGCCATAGAAGCACAGTGAGTATGAAGATCAATATCGCAATCTCTACAGCTATAACACAAGCCATCCGCTACCTCACCACAGGCATTACAGCTGCATGAAGACCCAGCAGATGGGGTGAGGGACAAGACATGGTTCTTGTCAAACGGGTGAGTGATGGTCTGAGGATGTCTCGAGTTCCGAACCATTGCAGGTTGATGATTCCCCTCAAAGGTCTTGGATAAATTTGTGAATATTCTCTTCTGGGTTTCGATTTCATATTTCTTGAGCACCAACGTGCATATATATTGGTAGCTAGCTCTGTCTCTTACAGTGGTCGAGGTTGTTAGCTTCGGAACCTTGCAAGAAGTTTATCAATTACGCGGGAAGGCTTGGTCAGTACTATTATTCCTATTAATAACTCAGCTTGGAATATTTAAGTTAGTTTGACTAGTTTTGGCAAAAGAAAATCACCTCCATTTTAAAAGCGTACAAAATCCTTAAGCAACTTGCAAGCGAGCGCTTTGATGTAATTGACTTTTCTTTTGGTGGTAAATTCAGAAGAAGACGGATCCGTGGATCCGTGGACTCAAACTTTAATAGACTCAAATTTAGTGTCTAGGCCCTTCAAAATATATTAATATTTTGCGGGGAAGTAGAGATGTCGAATTGGATCCAAGAAGATGGTCAGTCGATTAAATTAACTAATTAAATAAAGAAATAGTTTAAATTTGTGTTGATCTAAAAGTTTGTTAGTAACAATTTTTTTGAAACGGTTAAAATTTATTAATAATAATATTATGTACAAATTACCCGCCCCTATAGTGACTGTAATGCATTGGTTTTTTTTTTTGGGTAGAAGAGTGGAATGCATTGTTTAGTTTTTTTTTGGCGGAAAAAGAGAATCACATAAATAAAAGAAAAAGTACACAGCGAGACAAACACCTACGACCTACACCTAAACAGGGGTTGGGGCCCCTGGACCAACAGATCCAGAGAGAACCTGCAAAACTCTAAGTCCTACTCCGCTGAAACCCACAAAACGGGCAGTCGGAGTGACGATCCCAACCAATAGGCTAGGAGGACGTCGCCTATCAAGTACCTCAGCTGTACCCACAAATCGAAAGTCTGAGGGCAGATCCAAACCCCCCCATCGGACCACTGGAAAAGAGGAGCGCAGATGCTCGTAGGCCGCCTTTCAATAGATAGCTCTGTCTGAGGAGTGTTTCCAGATCATCCTATCGCTGCCTGGAGGGCCAAGCGAGTAGTGTTGAATGTCAGCAGCAATGTTAGGGAAACTCGCTACAAACTCTGGGAGCAGTCTCCACACCCCATCTGCCCAGTATGCAGAGACCGGGAAGCGACAAGAATCACGCACATGATCCGGAATATCAACCCTGTCCGCAATGACATAACCCAACCAATTATCCAACCAAAAATTCGCATCTGAGTCTTCCCCCACCAAGCAGATACTGGAATCACTAATATCATCAAAACATTGCCGGAAGCCCCTCAGAACCGAGGAGCGGACGGAGTTCCTAAGAGATTCTGTCACCGTGCAGTAAAAGCGGTCCCGAAAATTTGAAAATAATCTTATCTGCCGTAAAGGATGTCCCAGGACAGACGATACAGATAAGCCGAGTTCATTTTAGCTAACGAGCGGAGCCCGAGGCCGCCTTCCACCTTCGGGACACATACCTTGTCCCAAGGAACAGTACATGAACCCCTCTTATGAATGTCCCTTGTCCAGACAAAATTCCTGATGCACGTATCCACAAGCTCGAGCAAACTCGTCGGCCACCTATAAATCATCATCGAATGCGTGAGAGAGCCCTGAATGATAGCTTAAACCAGACAGACACGACCAGCCATGGATAATGAAGAGCCCTTCCAGCGAGAGAACTTAACAATAACGTCATCCGCCATACTCTGAAGATAACAACGCCGCGGTGGACCATAAAAGAGAGGCATACCAAGATAAACAAAAGGGAGAGAGCCCTTTGAAATGCCCAGAGATGACTGTAGGCGATGGCGCAAAGAACGCGTCAAGTGAGTACCGAAGTAAACACGAGACTTACTCGGGTTAAAAAATTGACCCGAGACCCCAGCATATTCCTACAAAATTCCCAAAAGACAGTGACAATTCGAAGAGATCGCTTTGCAGAAAACAATAACATCATCAGCGTATAACAAATGTGAGGGGAATGCGGAACTCCGCCCCGCCTTGAAACCCAGCAATTCCCCTGACAAAACCGCCTCTTGAAGACGCCTACTAAACACCTCTTCTGCCGCAATAAAAAAAGAGGAGACAGCGGGTCACCCTGACGGACCCCTCGGGAACACCCAAAGTAACCTGCCGGGACTCCCTCCACCAGAATACAGAGCATTGCAGACCCCAGAATGCCCCTAACCATGGAAACAAATTTGTCATCGAAGCCCCACTGTCGTAGAACCACAAGCAGAAAGTCCCATCGCAAGGTGTCAAAGGCCTTTCGGATATCTAGTTTAAGAGCCATATTTCCTACACTCCAGCGACGATCCAGACAGTTAATCCCCTCAGAGGCCAAAGCCGTGCAGTCATGTATACTGCGACCGGGCACAAAACCAAACTGATGAAAAGACAGCAGAGAAGACAGAATCGGCCCAAAGCGGCTCGCAAGGATCTTTGTAAAAATCTTATAAAGAAAATTCCCCAGCACAATCGGCCTATAATCCTCCACCCTGAACGTACCTGGAATCTTCGGAATTAGAGTTACAAAGTTCGAATTAAGGCCCCGAGGGAAGAACCCCTGCGCAAAAAATTCCTGAACAGCTCGAACCACATCGCCCCCTATCACCGACCAAGCCGCTTGATAAAAAGAACCACCAAAACCATCAGGACCTGGAGCACTATTCGGGTCCAAACCAAAAACAACAGTTTTTACCTCCTCTCCTGAGGGAATTCGTAGCAGGGACTCATTTTGCTCAGCTGTAACAGACGTAGGGATCAGACGAGTAATCAGGGCCGATGCATCCACCCCAGTTCCTGAATCCGTAAAGAGAGATTGATAAAAGGAGACTATATGCTCCCGAATCAGAAGCTTGTCCTCCACGACCTGCCCATCGATCAACATCGCAGGAATCCCAGCTTGACTTTGCCGAACCTGAACACTCCTGTGGAAGAAAGCAGAATTTCGATCCCCGTGCTTAAGCAACTTAATCCGCGCCCGCTACCTGAGAAAAATGCTATGTTGCTCTAAAGTGACATTATACTCCCGTAAAGCTGACTGTTCCTCCCTGATTAAATCCTCTTCAGGACCCCGATCAGCAATTAAATCCAGGACAACAGAAACTCTAGCAAAAGAAGTGTCCAGGCGTAAGCGGATATCCCCAAAAGTGTCCCTGTTCCAGACTCGCAAAGCACGCCTTAGGTCACTGAATTTTCTTATGATCCCCAAAATTGCACCGGTCCCCTCCTACAGGGAGGACCAAACCTGTCGAACCACTGCGAAAAAGTTTTCATGAGATGGCCACATTGCCTAAAAACGGAAGGGACGAGGTCCAGAACTCTCCTGAGTCTCAGCACATTGAATGAGAATCGGCTTGTGATCTGAAACATTCCTGAAAAGAGCCCTGCACTGCACAGAAGGCCAGAGATCAAGAAAAGAGACGGAAGCCAACCCTCTATCCAGACGGGACTCCATATAACCCCCTGCCTAACGACGATTAGAATAAGTAAAACGACCCCCCAAAAGGGGAATATCCACCAAGCCACGAGCACTGATAATTGCCTGAAATTCAAAACAAGAGCGGCGATTAGGCAAACAAGCACTCCTGCGCTCATGAGCTCCCAGAACAGTATTGAAGTCGCCAACAATGAGAAGAGGAAGCTCCGGCAGCTCTAATAAGTCATCCCATAGCCGACGACGCCGAGTGTGACCAATATGCGCATACACAAAAGCAAAAAGGAGTGGCCGTTGGCGCCAGACAAAACGAACCACCACCACTTGAGAAGTGACAAGAAGAACCTCCTCCCCAAAACCAACAGGAAGCCGAGTGAACACCCACTAGGTAGGGCACCCATTGCGCCTGTAATTGACACTCACCAAACGGTAACCAAGACCAAGCCAAAACCGTGAAGAAACAGACTCAAAGTGTACCATCGGTTCAGCAATGGCAAACCAATGAGGTCGATAACGCAAGCAGTGCTCACGAAGTTGGGTTCGGGAACGTTCATTCTCCAAACCCCGAATGTTCCAGTAGAGCAAATCCATTACGCCAGACTGGGCCGAATTGAGTTTTCCGGCAAACGCTGCCGCTGGGTGTGACTCCTCGTTAAAACCGAGTACTGCTGTTGCTGTGGAACCGTCAACTCCGCCCAAGCCTGAGAAGAAATAATAGCCTGAAGCTGCATGGGGGGATCATCAACGGAATGAGTAAGTAGAGGACTAGAAGTTCCCTGACCCGGGATAGGCAAAGCACCATCAACCAAACCTAGTGTCTCATTACGTATCTGAACTGTCATCACATCCGAGGCCACCGGACTAGCAAACGCAACCCTCCTTTCCGTGCGCGATTCCTCACAGGCAATTTCGGCAAGCTGGTCAGTGGTCGGCGAAGCCAAAGCCGAACCTGGAGAGGCAATAGGGGAGCTAAAAAAGCACCCCACCGGCAGACCCAACCCCGGAATATCAATAACAAGAGATCCCCTTGCAACTGCAACTTGCTCGAAAATATAAGGAACCCCAGAAGTGCGAATGCCAGAAGTAGAAACCACTAAATCCAGACCTGCCTGACCCACAAACTCCCTAGAAATAGAGCCCCCTATCGCCGAAAAGCACTAGACTTGCCCACCCTGAATCACAGAACCCTGAACCGCCATAGAAATGGCAAGCTCACCTTCCTCTTGTAAACAAACAAAAGCATTAGACGTAGGAACATCCGAAGGTCTATCATTAACCCCTGACAAAGACGGAGCCAAGCCAGGACCAGTCCGCTGTTGCCAAACCCTTCTTGGCCACCCACAAGGCTGGTCCCTTCCCTCAAGTACATCGGAACCACCAGGGCATTGATCATTCTCCTGAGTAACCCACTTACCTGCAGAAATGTCCCGCTACCGAGCAGACTGATGACCCACATCCGAGGGATGCAAACGCCGACAGAGAGGGAACGTGTGGCCCACCAACTTACAATGGTCACAAAATTTAGGCAGCTCCTCAAACACAATGTCAATAGAAGAATTCCCAGCTGCAGATTCAATCAGTACCTTTTCCGGGAAAGTACGAGCCATGTCCACCTCGATAAGTACCCGAACACAAATACCATTAACACGATTAAGAGCCTCCGTGTCAACCCGAATGGGAACCCCAATCGCTTCGGCCATTCCAAAGATAATATCAGAAGCAACATGTTCCATATTAGCCCAACAAACCTGACCCACACCTTGGCCAGAGACGACTGCGACTTCTTCGGCTTGAAGAAAGGCGTCCAAGCTTGCAAAAATAGACGGCCGTATTGAAGCTTCCAAGAAGAGGTCTTCCAGACTTCCTGTTGCTCAAGCTCAGACTTAAAATAGAAGCCAAAATAACCCATTCCCAGCGGCAACATAGACCACGAAGAAACTGGCCAGAGCTTAGTGAGAGCACCTCGCAAGTCAGAGAAAGAACACGGCTTAGAACCCTGAGGAGTGATTAACCACCCAATAAAAGCACGCTTGGCAAAATTCTCGCAAATCGCAGTCCTGGCCGGGTCAAGAACAATAGCAATCTGGTTACCCTTGAGGACAGGTTTGAGGTTCTTACCCGTGTAGGTCCACCCCCCAGGCTGGGACCTAGCTAGGGCAGCAGAGGATTGTTGCCCAGCAGCCGAAGGGGACTGAGTATCAGCCGAGACCTTCTCAAGCACGGTGGGAGACGGGCCTGCCCGCGGCTGCTCCGGCAAGCTGGCCTCTGGCAATTGGGACGTCATCATCCGTGCTCTAAAAGCACTAAGAACCTATGCAAGTACCTCCTGCAGTAAACCCAAGTTAGCACAGGTACGAGCAAAAGCATCCATCGGGGACTGGGCAACAGACTGAGCAGGAGTGAGAGAGTCAACTCCCCTGGAACCAGGATCAATCCCAACACCACAAGGCGCTGAAGAGAGAGATCCCTGGACAGGCAGATCACGGACGCCCCCCGTGACTGAGGCATCAACCGAGCAAGCAGCAGTCGAAGTGCTGAACACCACGCCATCCAGCTCATCCAAAGTTGCCCACGTATGGTTCATGGAAGGAGCACGAGACAAAACAGAAGGAAGACCAACTGGAATGGACTGTGCAAGCGGACCCGAGAGCGGAGACACCGTGGTCAACGTCGACCCCAAAGGCGAGCAAGCCCCGGGCAACGCACTCACAAGCACAGAGCTGGAAGGCAACGTAGCTGTCAAACGGTCATGAGACATGGCATTAGGCAATGAGAAATTTGCTAGCAAACTATTATTTACCAAAATTCGGGCTGTTGCATAATTATTCGTTTGGTGCACTTTTATTTGACCCGGTGAACCTAATTTGAATATGATTTTGAGAAGACAAAATAAATTCAGAAAATGTCCCTGGCGGTCTGACAGTTGAATTCAAATACGTTAAAATTTACATATTCATCCCAAAACTTTAAGAGAATGGGTATGTAGATTTTTAACACTTATAAACTAACTCATCATTCTTGCACGATGCAACGTGGTATTCTCAACACACCCCCTCAAACGAAACCCATCGGTTCGAAAATTGCACGTATGAGAAATAGGGGTTGTGCGAACACAAAAATGAGCATGAAATTAACTTACCCTGATACCATGTTAAAATCTACATATCCAACCCAAAAATCTTAAAACAATGGTAGGTAGATTTTCAACATTTATAAACTAACCCACCACACTTACATTAAACAATGTGGTATTCTCAACAAATATATCAAAAGATGTTAATGCTCCATAATTTATTCAGGACGCCATTAGAAGACTTCAACACACTAAGGTTAAGCATTGGTTACGACAAACAGCAAGCAACTACTTATCAAAATCAACATATTAACCCATGATAGTTAGATTCTGAATTAATCATGTTGGATATATGAACTATAAATCAGGTGTATAGAGGTTAAACCGATTTCGAATATTATCAAAATCAACATAAATCACGTCACTTGTTGATTACTTGCAAAGTCCAAATTTCTCGAATGCAGGAGAAAGGGATAAATTCAAATGATCGAGGTTAACCCGATTTCAAATATTATCAGGTCATAATTAATTTTAAATTGTATTTAGAGAATTTGGATTTGATATGACTTTGTACAACTCTTAGTAGTATAAGAATATTTCTCAAGTTCAGATATGTTCATATCCATAATGTCTACTCCAGGTAAACTTGATGCAAAAAGCTTGATCAGAATCAATTTCCTAAACCAACTCAAATTCTGAATCCGACTCCTATCAAAATCCTGGCTACTTACTGCTATAAATATGCCTCATCGATCATAACTCACCGCCACTTCATTCTAAACAAACAGTTACATCAATTATCAATCGACGCTAGGAGAGGGAAAAAACCCTAGCAGAGAGGTCTCTGGCTGTCTGCGCCCCCCCCCTTCCGCCCCCTTCTTTCCCCTTAATTTTTTTTCAAGAGCTAAAAATTATCTTTGCCATAGCTGGCAATCTTTGTTTGGTTTCGCTCTTCCATCTTCATCACTTCCATCTTCCTTACTTTCATCTTCACCTTCATTTTTATTTTGTCACTTCCATCTCCATTTATCCTCGCCTGCTTTCATTCTCTTCCTTCTCACCCCCGTTTACCCCAACCCGCTCCCAGTTCCGAGCTCAGGCCTCTGGATCCGAGCTTAGATCTTCACCGTAGGTCATCGCCAGAAGCCGCTCGCCTATTGGTCGTCGTCAATTGCTCCATCAACCACCTTCCTTGCAGCCTCTGTCCGTTCGTTCTCCGACAGCCGCCCATCGTCTGCCGTCCGTCAGCTCCCCTTCGGTAGTCCGTAGCTTTTAGTCGCTCCTCTCCTGTCCGCCTATTCCTGACTCACCAGGTTGCCGGAGGCCGCGCTTCAGCTTGCTCGCTGGCGTCAGTTTTTGTAATCAGTTTGGGGGGACTGGTCTCTAGATCAGTCGCCTGTCCCCCACCGCTTATTTTTTCTATTGTCTTTTGTGTCTTTTTATTTTATTGGTTGTTGTTATGTTCTTCGCTTTTAATTTTTCTGTGTGTTGCTTTTGTCTTTGAGTGCTGGTCTAGGATCGGTGATGCTTCTGTGTGTGACTGCCGGTCTATGATCGGTGGTGCTTTTGTCTGTAATTGCCGGTCCTGGATCGGTTTTTTGCTCATATTATTTGCCGCAATGTGTCAATTTACAGCTGTTGTCGCTGTTACTCTGGACAAGGATATCTCCATCAAATAATATCTTGCATGATATGATCATGTGGAGATCTCTTCTGGATTACAATTCACTTGTAGCCGAGAGGGGAGATTTAGGTGATCTTGTATTCAACAGGTTATTGGGTGGTACTTCCAATGTGGAAGTAGATATGGCTCTCAATGTCGATGTCGATACCACTCATTTTCAACATGTTTGTTCCGTGATCTTGGGTCATTTTGCAGTCTACATCTATGCATGTCGGGTCTCGATATTATCCTTAACTTTTATTCTATGTCTATGTCTTGTATTCTGCTGTAACTCGTTCCCTTTATATATGAAAGGCTTACCCTTAAAAAAATCATAACTAATATCAACTCCAACCTCTAAATTCTTTAGCTAGAGCAGAAAGAAACAAATTCTCCCCACAACCACGACAAAAAATCCGAATTCTCTCCTCAAGTCACTACCGACAATGAAATCTTCCACTTTTTTTCCTACTGATCGTTCTGTTTGTAGGCAACTTGAAATTAACCACTCTAATGTAATTGACAATATGTAAATCTAGCAGATGAATAGGGCTGAAACTCTCTAACGTAATGGAAAGTTGGGTTATTTTTTTTAAAATTTTATTCAATCTTTTCTGAATTTCATCCAAATTTGCACAATTTTGATTTTCAACACGCACTGTATTTCGACATTTTGCAACATTCTTCGGCACTGTGCTATAGTTTTCGTTAATATTGACCTTCAAATTTTTGTTATTTTATATATTTATTCAAATTTCTTTATCATTATACCATAATTGACCAATGTTTTAAGAAACTGATCGACCTGAATTTGTTTTTTCAGATTCCCAATCTGTCCGGTTAGGTTGCTGATTGGGTCGGAGATTTTTCTAAAATATATTTTATTAGACAATTATATTACTAAAATTTTAAATATTCTCTAATTTTTAAATATTTCTAAATATTCTCTAATTTTATTACTAAATTTATCATTTATAAGTATTAAAATAATATTTTAATCACTTTTACTATAATAAAATTTTTTAAAAATAAAATAAAAATTTGAATAATTTGATCTGGAACCGCAGGTATCTAGATTGAGAATTAGCCTCTGAACATCCAATCGAACATAGAGGGCTAATTTGTCTGAGCCTGTTTAGTTCGCACAAAAAGAAAATCGGAAATGTTTCGAGAAATTAAGAACAATTGCGGAAAATCAAATTAAAAAAAACTGAAATTTGTAGTTGATACACACCGGAAAGGGTATTGAATTTATAGAAGTGAAATCTAGAATAGAACCTTTGAGGCTTTGATTTTACATTGGAAGGAGGGACAAGACATGGCTTTGGTGGTCAAAAGGGTGAGTGATCCTCTGTGGCAATTGTGAGCATGAGATATGTAAGAAGTACTTGCACAAATTGCTGGTGTAGATCAATCCTGAGGCTTGTTCTTTGCAGCAAGAACATGTCGCAGGAAATAGGGCAAGATGTGATTGGTGATTTGTCAGTTGAAGAGGGTGTTGATGGCTGAAGTGGTGAATTGTTGTAGGCTCAGGTTGGCTTGGTGGCTTCCCCATTAAGAACCCAGATTTTTTTTTTTGCTTCTTTTCTTTTCTTGGCTTTAATGATCTTCTCTCAATTCCTATCTCTTCCGTCTGTTATGTTTCTTGAGCCATTGTGGTGGAGGTTGACTTTGGAAGCTTGCCACTTGCCAGAGAGGTACGCGGTAATACTTGGTCAATGTCAATTCCTTGTAATTAATTATTCGATAATAATTAATTCAGTTAAAAAGCTCATGCTTTGTTTTCGTAAAAAAATTTACCAATGTAAAAAATATTATTGAAAAAATAGCACATTCAAAGTACTCGAAAGTTCTCAAACGTGGATATGATTTAGGAAAAAATGTCATTCTTTGTAATTAATTATTCGGTTGTACTGTGGAAGAATTGGTATATTGGCTTATATTTTTATTTTTTGATATTGTCCTGTTCTATTCACGATTTCTTCTCCTAACATGTCCATTTCAACGATGTATATTGGTTGATCGAGTTTGTTGGTTCGATTGGCAACTTAATCTGATTTTTTTACTATAAATGATGAAATAACAAGATTACTAATTAAGATGATGTGTAAATTCCAGATTATAACCAATACCATGGTTCAGACTTTCAAAATTACCAAAAGACCTATAGCCTAACGACACTAGACGTTGTAAAATTAAATGAGGTCAAAGATTCAAATCCTGAGATAGTGTAAATATTTACCTTTCGAAATTACTTAAAAGATATATTTTAAAAATAAAAATTTTCCGCATACTCTTAAAAAAATTTATTATCCTACCATAGGAAACGTGTTGTTATTTTTTTATAGAGATAATTACTCTCAGGACCCGAGGGTATAGTAAAATAGACTCTGAGAACCCTGTAGTTTTCCTACTAATTACTGAGCCCCTGTAGTTTGGTTATTATTATACACTCGGGTCCCTGTAGCCGAAATTGTCTATTTTTTCGGCGAACTCCCCACCTGAAATGTCTAAAATGCCCCTAGGCATCTTCCTCCTTCGTCCCCTCCTCTCTCTGCCCTCATCTTCAAACCTTCTTCGTTGCAGGTGCTCGGAATTGACGACGATGCCGTTGCAAGTACACTGTGGGCGAAGTACGCATGCTCCTCCTCGAGTACACATCCTCCTCCTCCGGCTTCCCAAGGTACTCGAATGGGGCCTTTTAAATGACGACGTCGAAGATACCGACCGGGCTGCCACTGACTCGGATCTGGGCCAGGGCACAGGCAACTCGGCTCTTGTGAACCCCACCGCCGTTAGCGTCACTATTACTAAAAGAAGAGTACCTGATTCTCCGGTCGGGCTCGGGGCAGAAGAAGTGGTGGGCATGAGGTTGGGCCCGGGCCCGAAACTCACAGTCGAAGAAGTCGGAGGCGGGAGGGGATGGATTTTTGGATTTCATCATCGGGGAGAAGACGAAGATTGAGGGACGGCTCGAAGATTTGAGGGACGGTCTTGTCCCTCTCGAACTGGCTCGGGTCGCGACTGTCCGAGTTGTTCGTGGAGGCCCACCAGGAGCTCTCTGACGGTCCTTTCAAGGACCGGCTCAAATGGTCGCCGCCGTTTTGCCTCTCGAGGCCGAGACTGAGGAGGGCATCAAATTTAATCCCCAAATTGAACTTCCCTCTTCGCGCTTCGTCCTCTTCCCATGAGAGAGAGAGAGAGAGAGAGAGGAGGGGACGAAGGAGGAAGATGTGAGAGAGAAGGAGGAAGATGCCTAGGGGCATTTTAGACATTTCAGGTGGGGAGTTCGCCAGAAAAATAGACGATTCCGGCTACAGGGATCCGAGTGTATAATAATAACCAAACTATAGGGGCTCAGTAATTAGTAGGAAAACTACATGATCCTCAGAGTCTATTTTACTATACCCTGGGGTCCTGAGAGTAATTATCTCTTTTTTATAACATATAGCTCTATTCTACGAACTAAAAGCTGCAGGGGAGATGTACCGAGGATCTATTAGTTAATAGAGAACGTCAAGTTGCAAGTTGAAACCAAAGTCAAATGTCAATTTTGTAATATAGGGAATTATAATGTCATGGAGTACCTTCGTAGAATTTATGGTACCAACAAAATAAATTAAAGGTTATAAAAAAGACCAAGAGGTGGATCCAAAATGTCTCTTTTTTCCCCTATTTTCTGATTCTATCTTTTCTTTTGACGACATTTTTTTTCTTCTGATTCTATCGGTCATATTACCAATTTTTTTTTACTATTTTGACTGAAATGGCCGATTGAACCAATATCGAGGTTTAGGCTAAAAAATGACCAGGACTTTGCTCCTGATTTATTATTGGACTGATGATACTACCGATTAGACTGTAATTTTTAAATCATTGTGTTTTCCCTTGATTTGCTAATATTCTGCAAGTAAAGGCGCAAATAAATTTTGGTTTGTGGCACTTGCTTCTATCATTTAGTATATATGAGCAACGACTTGTATTAATCTCTTTGTATGATTTTAAAATTTTAATAACAACTAACACTTATAAAAAATACCATAAATTGAGAAACGATGAAATCTGGGCTGGGCATACTTCTGAGTACTAGTTGCACGATTAAGTAACTAAATAATTAATAGCAAGTTGGCCAGCAAACTCATTCCTGCAATTTGGCAACTTTTTTTTGAAGAAAAACGATTAGCGTATCAGTAAAAATTAAAAATTTAAATATAATCCTCTATCGGTAAATAATGATTTCGAAAGAATAGAAACTCCAACATATGTAGGTTAGAATAGACAATGAGGCGGACCATAAATGCCAAACTATTGTTCCGTTGAAAGGTTTATCATCACCACGAGGTAAAATTATATGCATCATGAACTACTTGTCTTGTATGATTAGCAATTTTACATGTTTCTAAGGTTTTTTTTTTGTTTCTAAGTTGATTGACAAACGAAACACCATTACATACCAAAATATATATAGTCTAACGGAACATCATGTTGATAAATTGACAGAGGTCTAGAGTTTAGTCTTATGTACATAGCAATAAGAGTTGATCCAATTTGTAAATGACTTAAATTCACTTAATAAAATATTAAATTCAAATCTTACAATAATCAAATTTAAATACAAAATATTAGAAATATGTCGCTTTGATGAAAGCCTTTTCGATCCATCCACCGTTGTATATTGTAATGAGCATGGACCTTTGCTAAATAAAAAGGTACACATTGTGGGAACCTTTATGTGACAGCTCTGTTACATTTCTTTTGGTTGGGATGGATTTTTAACTTAAGGGTTATGCAGTCATCAGAAACCGAAAAAAACAATATGGTGTTAAGGGAATCTGAGTCCATTCTGGTTGGACTAGCTCTTATTCGATGGAGACTACAATTTTCTTAAAGATTTTAAATTCAAATCTTACAAATACTAACAAATATTATAACCTGTATAGAGTTCGACAATTATACACTCTCGTCACAAAATTCGAAAGAAGAAGATAAAGTGATCCAGTTTCTGTTGAAAAATGGACAAGGTGCTCCTTTACACTGCTCTCTTTTTTGGAGACCTTGGAGCTTGTTCACAAAGAAGTTTAGTGTCTCATGGTATGTAGGAAGCTCGATTCACTCCTGTTTTGATCATTGGGAGGAATTGGTAAGCCACATAATGTTGAAGAAGATCTAGACTTCGATCTTTGTTGTGGTTATTTGAGCTTCTTTCACACTTATGGACAAGGAATGGTGATCACCTTCTGGACATTCCCTATCCATAAGTGTGAAAAATTCATGTTTCTTTGCGATGAGGTACTTAAACAAGGTCGCTCTGGTAACATAAGATGACCTAAAATTAGACATTACACCCATAAGTACATGGAGGCTAACGAGCATCTAACAAGTGGAAGAAGTGAAATTTTTATTAAATATCATTCCAATTTGGTTATCGGGGATCATACCCTTAATCGACATCCTCTAATAAGTTACCTACACAGTCTCACAAGAGACGTAGATGAACCTCCACGTTACCACCCACTTCGAGATGCCTGCCACCTGGACCATCGTCGTCTCCCTGTTCGCCGTCGTTATCTGGCTCTCGATCTACGACTGGGTCCTGGTCCCTTTCCTCAGGAGGATCACAGGGTACAAGGGCGGGATAACCATGCTACAACGTATGGGGATCGGGATTATATTTTTTATTACAGCCATGGTGGCGGGCGGGTTTGTGGAGAAGGCGAGGAGGGACCTCGCTCTCTCCCACTCTAATGCCACCCTAATGTATGTCTTCTGGCTGTCCCCCCAGCTTGTCCTATTTGGGATGTTCGAGACATTTTACATTGTCGGGCAACTTGAGTTATTTAACACGGAGTCCCCCCAGCGCATGACCAATATTGTCAATGCGCTCTTCTCTAGCTCCATTGGGATTGCAAGCTATATTCATGGCTTGCTTATCAAGATCCTTCATGGGAGGTTAGAGTATTATTACTACCTCATAGCCGGGTTGGGATCTCTCAATGATGTTTACTTCATGTACTGCTCCAGTGGATAGCGGTACAAGGGTATTAGAGATAAAGGTGACGCTCGAGGAGAAGAAACTACGTAGGAATAATCATAGCATACATTGAAAATAACTATGCCAATATCCTTTACTCGTAATATGAGATGTTATAAAAAGACATTAAATATAAATCAAGTTTATTTGATTTTCTTTACCATACTCATTAATTACCATCATCTAAACCTTTTTTTTATTAATACTAATGTTATTTACACACTCTTCCCATTGTCTAGTACCTATATTGGACACCATACTCTTCTTGGACGCTCAATACTGACGAACACACAGTTAATGCATTGATCGTCAAAACAAAATATATACATCACCAACCAAAAGATATTTTGCCCAATACAACTAGGCATAGGTAGTGAGGAATTGACACAAACTTATGTTTGAATTCAAAAAATTATTCCTGCAAGCGACCTTGCATTTAAATAAATTTTATATACGATATATATATTGTTGGATGGTAGTGGATTGGTCCAGAGTCAAGGAGATTATTCCGGACCATTTGGACTGAAGGGGCCGATAATGGCAAATCCTGGTTCTGATAATGGCAAATTCCAGTTCTAAAAATGGCAAGTCCTGGTTACAATACTAGCATGTCCCGTTATTAATACCGACCTGTGTTTACGATAGATGGCCCGTGTTCACGATAGCGGCATGCCCAGTATTGATACCGGCATGTCGGTGATCCCTAGCCAAGGATAAATTTTTTTATTTTAGTCCCAGTATTTTAGCATTTTGCAAAAAAGTTCTCGCGTGTCCTTCTCTCTAAACTGTTCGGAATGGGCCTCCTCCGGACCCAATCCAACCCCTCGTTGGATAAGTTATTTTATGTGTGAGGATATATCTTTTTTATAAGTAAAAGCTTTATTAAAGAAAAATGTAAATAGGAAAATACGACGGAAAAGAAAATATTAGAAAATATTCTACTGTTATCTACAATATCGTACCCGATTCTATAACATTCTAACCTTCTCCTACCCGAGAAAACCCATAGCTATGAATTTCCCATCCCCTCCGACAGACATACCTTATCCATATATCTCATATATGTGAGGATGTATGAACACATACCTTAACCGTTAACACATACCTTAATAGTTAACACAGTGGATACATTATTTTGGTGTAAACTATTTGCTATTCGGATATAACTAATCTATATTCGAGTTGTGTTTTAATTTTTGATAGGTGACAAAATTATCTCAACAAATATTTAACAGATTTTTCTAGAATTTAAACTTAAAATCTCTTGATAAATTAAAATAACTTCTTTACTAATTGATACATTATTGTTGGTACCAAGTGGTAAATTGTCCAGCTACTGCGAGGACATATAGGCAGTAAGTGAAAAAAATTTATGGTGATCTCTCAATACCAAATTATTTTGTAATTTGGTATGTATCCACCGATCCATAATTTCCAAGTAGATTTACTAATTGCAGCTCCGTAGTTGACTGTAATTAAGTTGACTTAGTTATGATCCTTGGATAATGACGGCACGCGGATGATCAACATGAACTTGGATTGCACCATCATCGGTCATTTTTTTCTTCTAGACTTGGTCTTATTTTTTTAGACTATTCAATATCTGAATATCTTAAATTGGTGGTAAAATTTTTCTAACAAATATTTAACCGATTAATCTAATTAATTATTCGCTTAGGCTTGGTGTTGTGCCATCGGAAATTAGTCAATTTACTTTTTTTTTCATGTGAAACTACTTAGATGCCGTTGAGCGTAAATATGAAATAAAAATTTAAAAAATAATTCTCTACTTGTAGATAATGATTAAGAAAAAAATAGAAGCTCCAAAATATATACATTTCTGATGGTTTTGTCTAATGAAAAGTAGATGTAGCAACTAATATTAATTAACAAATTAATTGGCAATTTGATCAGTATGCAAATTATCGATGATTACACGTGGAAACTGCCCATAAAATTGATGTACTAAATGTAGAAAAAGTCATATTTTACGTACCAGCTGTTTTTTGCCCCAAATTATTTACTTGTGGTCAGAACATGCTAGACCTTTTTTGAAAATATTTTTAATTTTTTCTGTATTTTTTGGGCTTATGATACACCATGTATTTTTAAGTCTAATTCACCATTATACATAGTAATGCGCCATTATTTTAGCTAATGAACAATTATTCTGTTTAGTGTATCATTATTTGGACTGCTGCACCATTATTCGGGTAAGTAAATAATTATCGACTTCTGCATCTTTATTTGACATTTTGGACCTCATTCAAATATAGATTTAAAAATATTTCTATATTTCTAAAACTTATTTTGTGTGGTCTGATTACCGTATTTAAAAAATATGCCAAAAACCGTCGATTAAAAAGATATTTTATTCGAGATGTCCTGAAAAAGTCTCCAACTCTTTTTTTTCTCTTGGACTCCGAAGTCCTCTATTTTTTTGAAAGTGACATTGCTTTGGATGTCAATTGTAATATTGATGGAAACAGACTAATAACAAGTAAACGTTGTGGGGACCTCCTTGCATGAAATTTCTTTTTTTACAATTAGTGTCTATTGCAATCAACAAAAGTTGAATTAAAAATTTGTTAAAATCAAACCCGAGTCCTTTCCGACCAAGTCTTATTTTTTAAGAGCCCAGTGGTGAAAATCCTAAAAAAAACCTATCTTTCCCAAACGGCAATTTTGAGGCGACCGAATCTCCCACCCCTTTTCGGCACTGCCGTCGGCCTGTCTCGCTGCCAGTGACCATGGCAGGGCACCCACAGGCTCTGGAGAGGACGACGCTCCTCCCTGTACAGTCGTGCCACTTGAATCAGATCGGGAATGGCCTGATTATGATTCCATTACTTCTCCAACCTAGCCCCTCGGCTATGGTTTTGTCAAACGCCCATCCCATAATCACTCATGTGATCCCAAAGGCGGTTCTAGTAAGGTTTTCTGACAGTGCTCTTATGTAGTCGGCACAGTTCTCTTCCTCCTCTCCGATGTGAATTTTTGTCTCGGGTCAAAGTGCTCCTCAAGCTGGCCTCTTTTTCCTCCCCTGTCACCAACAGCTTCACATTCCCTATGCAAAACCAACCCAACACCTTTGACATGCACGTCTTTTTAGACAACCATAGCGGAAACTTGCTAACTTTGTCTTCGCGAATCACAACTCCACTCAAACCATTCATGTCAAGTTTTTGCTCCATCACACAAGAGCTTTTCTCTCCTCTATCAGAATTCAACGATGTGACTCTACCTACAACTGTGTTTCCTACTAACCTGTAGGTGTTCCTAGCATTCCTTTCACCCTTCATCTCCACCATAGCATCCTTCTCCACCTCCATTAGCCCGTCTAAAATATTATAGTTGTACCCGCTATAATCTAAGGCTCCTAACGAGATCAAATTCCTCTCCAACTTTGGAACATACCTAACCACACACAATTTTCTCTCAACATCATCCCACATCTTGATTCGGATATCACCTATGCCAGCAATTCTACAAGTAGAACCATCACCCATAGTCACCATACCTGAATCAACGAACTTGTAGGTGTCGAACCACCCTATCTTGAGCGTCATATGGAAAGAGCAAGCGCTATCCAAAATCCAGGAATCAGAATGCTATGGACTTGAAAAAACTGAAAGAAGATCACCATCTGACCCATCCGAATGTGAGGCCACATTCACAAAACCTGATCCTTTTTCCTCGCTATCCCGAGTTATTTTTGGACAATCCTTCTACACGTGCCCTTTTTCTCTTTACTCGAAGCAATTTCTCTTGAACCTCCTTGACCACGACTTGAATCCCTTCCCATCTTTTGCACCACTATGATCACCATGGATACCCCTCACAACCAGCCCTTCCGCTTGTTCATCGCCAATTTTCCTTCTTTGATGAAACCCTAGCAGAGCACTTGTGATATCTTCCAACATCAGAGACTCCTTCCCCCAAGTTAGAGTTGTAACTAAATTTTCGTAGGAGCCAGGTAAAGAATTCAGCAGCAACACGACCTTGTCTTCTTCCTCGAACATCACATCAACCTTTCTTAAGTCGCTCACATGTTGACTGAAACCATTAATGTATTGGCTCAAATCCGAGCCCTACTTTATCTTGAGCCCGTATAATCTTTGCTTAAGATAGAACTTGTTCGACAAAGACTTAGACATATACCTTGCCTCTAATTTCTTCCATACCTCAGCTGGTGACTCCTCATCCATGTCGTGATACATCACATCGTCTGGCAAGCACAAGCAAATTATCGCCACCATCTTGGCCCCCATCCCCTTTCACTCTTGCTCCTCCATCTTCTCGGGCTTCTTCTCCGAGAGCACGATAACCATCCCTTGTTGCACGAGGAGATCCTTGACACGCCTTTGCCATAACTCAAAATTTGAAGAACCATCGAACTTGACAAGAGCAAATTTCGCGCCATCTGTCATCCTCCAACCAAAGCTCTGATACCAATTGTTAAGAATTCAATAACCAAGAGAACAAAATGCGCAAAGAACATGACACAAGAGATAACGTAGTTCGGCCTAGTGCTTACGTCTACGGTGAGAAAGAAGAACTTTTATTGATGATCAGAGTCGCAAAGCTATATCTAACCTAAGGGCAACACGTCCTTATATAATAGACGAACCCTTGATGTGCAAGAAACATATCTAGGTCAAATTAGGAGTCTGAAACAAGCGTCGAAACAAAACAGAAAAAATCTGCTGCGGGGACCTGGCGATCGCCAGTTGCCCGAATTGTCCAACTTCTGTTACATCTGACTTGCGATCGCCATGACATTAGCGATCGCCAACCACCACATCTCGCCACATCTCAACAACTATAAATACCCTTTCATCCTTCAAAATTATACGATTTAGTCACAATTCTCAAATTCTCTCTACTGATAATTAAATTTATTCAATCTCGAAGTTTAGAGTGAATTATACTAGTCATGTCCTTAATAAAGAAACTCGTATTCTTAAAATTATAACCCAAGTAAATTGTTAATAAAGAAACTCATGTTGGTAACAATAAAATAGGTTGTTAATATTATTATTTATACGAATTACCTATTCAATAGAGAAGTAGATTTTTAATAAAGAAACTCATGTTCTTAAAATTATAATCAACATAAAAAAGGAAATTTGAATTTAATGGTTGAATATAGTAATAGGAATCTATTTACTTCTCCCCCACAAGGAACTAGTGCAGGTAATTCAGAAAATGATACTTATATTAACAATGAATTTGAGTTTAGCGATGATGTACTTTGTAATTTTCCTTTGTTATCTCTCAAAAAAAATTTTTTTCCTCCTTACCATAGTTGAAGAAAAATTGGGTTTAATGAATAGTAGCAAAAGAGGTACTTGATAATTTGGTTTCAAAGGTTGTCGTGGAATAACTATTTAGCGTCGGATGTGATATTTTGGATGAACTCGAAACGTGGGCTTTGATTCTTTCAGAGTTATAGATACAAAGATAACTTATTTTAGTACACTATGCACAAACTCAATCTTTTATTCATTTTAACCATAAAAAATGTTTTATTTATTTTTTTAAAAATATTAAACCCTATACCTTATCCTTAACTCTAACTCTAACCCTAACCATTCAATTTTTTGAAAAATTTCAAAACATTTAAAAATAATAATTTTTTTAAAAAGATTCAAAAAGATTTGAGATTGTTCAAAAAATAAATAAATGAATTCAGATTCGTTTCAAATTTGATAAGAATTCGGCAGTTTATAATTCGTATTCGAATTCTTCTTTGGATGAATCAAACAATGTTCAAGTTTTTGATAAATTCGAATATATTTGATTTGAATTCATTTGAATTCGAACAATGGTGAGATGTAATGCCTGCAGTTTAATCCCTAATGACGTTATAGCAAAGAGTTGTTCAGTCTGTCTTTATTTATTTTTGTTGTATCCATTAGCTAATTGCAAGTTTAAAATTGACATAGGTACGAGGTTTGAATAGGTTCATTTTTCTAATTGGAGTCGAATTTTTTGACAAATCTCAAAATAGGGTTGTCAGAAAAAGTTTTCTCTGTATGGGATTGTGCGAGAAATCGGACAAAATTGTGCATTTTTATTTGCACAAAACAACACGATTTTGTGCGGTTTTGTGCAACACGGCAACTTAATACATTATTTGATTCATTCCACTTGTAACTCATCGACTCTTGACTTTTGAATGATTTTTTGACATCCTTAGATACCAAATTGGGAGAAATAATAAACATCAAAGTTGTAGATATATGTCTCAACTTCACAGAACAACTTGAATCATCTCAAACGGACTGCGGAGTAAGAAGTTACGATCCACTAACCAAAATTAAAATTATCCGAATTCGAATCTGCAAAAATTTTGAATATAGGATACGGATAACAGATATCGAATTTTTTGCTCATCCTTAAGTGTTAGTATCAACGATGGGGCGGGCCCATGCATGTAAACATTTGGGGTGAGGGACAAGACATGGTTCTTGTCAAATGGGTGAGTGATGCTTGAACCATTGCAGGTTGATGATTCCCCCTCAAAGGTCTCAGATAAATTTGTGAATATTCTCTCTTGGGTTTCAATTTCGTATTTCTTGAGCACCCACGTACATATATAGTCTGTCTTACGGTGGTCGAGGTTGTTAGCTTCGGAACCTTGCAAGAAGTTTATCAACCACGCGGGAAGGCTTGGTCAGTATTATTATTTCTATTATTAACAGCTTGGAATATTTAAGTTAGTTTGACTAGTTTTGGCAAATGAAAATTAAATCTCCATTGTGAATGCATACAAAATTCTTAAGCAACTTGCAAGCAAGCGCTTTGATGTAACTGACTTTTCTTTTGGTGGAAAAATCAGAAGGAGACGGGGTCTCAAAAAACAATCAGAAAGACACGGTCCGTGGACTCAAACTTTAATAGACTAACAAATTAAATAAAGAAATTAAAAGGGGGAATTTAGAAACAAACAACAGAAAAATAAATTCGTATGTGAAAATAAATAAGAAATAAAATGTAGATTCGAGGTGGGAGTACATAATATGTTTGTTGATTACAAAAAATAATTTAACACATATAGCAAACAAATATAAATCTCATGCAAACGTAAAGAAATCACAAATATCATCAATCAATTTGCCAAATAATTGGCTAACAAATGTTTATTATATAGTAGACATAATATCAACCGATTTGTCAGTTCGATAAGATAATAGCATTATTTTCAAAGATAAGATAATAGTATTAAGAACATAGTTATTCTTAGTCCAATTAGTACAATACTCAAAATATTGGTCTAATCAATTTAGCCTTACTTATTTCTAATAGCTCGATTAATTCTTCCAAAGCTAACAAAACTTTCTCAGTTTAATGAATAGTTGCAAAACAAGTGCTTTATAATTTGGTTGTAATGGTTGTCGTGGAACAGATATTTAGCGTAAGATGTGACATTTTGGACAAACTCGAAACATAAACTTTGATTCCTTCGTAGTTACAGATACAAAGATAACTTAAATTAGTACGCTATACACAAACTCAATCTTTTATTTATTTTAACCTTAAAAAAAGTTTTATTTATTTAAAAAAAATGTTAAACCCTATCCCTAACTCTAAACCCTAACCCTTCAATTTTTGAAATTTTTTAAAAATTTCAAAAATTTCAAAACATTTTAAAAAATGAATTTTAAAATTTTTTTTGAAAAGATTTGAAATTTTTCAAAAACTAAATAAAGAAATTTAGATTCTTTTCAAATTCGATTTGAATTCAGCAGTTTATAATTTGTATTCGAATTCTTCTTTGGACGAAGTGAATAATGTTCAACTTTTTGATGAATTCGAACAAATTCGATTCGAAAACTCACTCACCACTGGGGTTTCATCCGCTGGGGTCTCGCTATGGCTCCAACGCTGTCATGGCCAGCAACTATGGGAAGAACACCCATGAAAATTCCCAATTCCGGGTAAGAACCCTAATTTTGTGGTTGCTTCAATAGAACCCTAATTTTTATTTCTTCTTCTTCCTCTTCTCTCATTTGCTACTATTGTAAGATCTTACGACTGAATCGCTAAGCCATTTGGAAGCTTACGGTTAGGAATTCAGCAACTTGAAGAACAAAATGTGCTAAGAATACGGACACAAGAGATTACGTAGTTAATCCTAATGCCTACGTCCAAGGGGAGAAAGGAAAATTTTTATTGATGGATCTCAGTCACAAAGCAATAACATAACCGAAAATTTTTATTAATGGATCTGAGTCACAAAGCAATAACATAACCAAGGGGAAGACGTCTTTATATAATAGGCGAACCCTTAGTGTACAAAAAACCTATCTGGGTCGAATTAAGAGTCTGAAATAAGAGCCGAGTCTAAACTAGAAATTTTTGCCTGTCGCTACTTGCGACCGCCAACCTAGTGGCGATCGCCAATGCCAACATGCCAATTCTCTATAAGTGACCACTTGCGACCGCCATATTGTTGGCGACTGCCAACAATCACAAAACTCTCACCACAGTCAATAATCTCCACCTTGGCGAGAAGTCATCCCGTAAAAAAATCATGAAACTCCACCCGAACTTTATCAAATTTTACCTTGATGAGACACCGGCCCATGAAGAACCATGAGATCTTGTGAAACTGACTTTAGTCACTCCACCTCGAACCATAGATACATCGTCATCAATAAGACTATCTCCACTTTCTCACCACTTTTTTCATTCAATCACTTGGAACCAGACCCCAAGCTCGAGTTTTCGAGCCTGCTTGGCCTATTTCTTCTAATCTCCATCGAACCCCAACTAACAAGTCCACCTGCTGAAGCAACCTTGCGATCAATAGACGCGCCCTCTATTTTTTGTCAGTCCCATACTCCGCAACTTTGCTCTGCTTTTCTGCGGTGAGGGACAAGACATTGATCTTGTCTCATGAGTGACCGATGCTTTGAGGATGGTTCCAGTTCCGAAACATTGCAAGTTTAGGATTACCTCTTTAATGTCGTAGATATTTATGAATCTTTTTGTTTTAGCCCTCTCTTTTTTTGGCGAAATTGTTTTGGCCCTTAATCTTCTCTTCACTTGGATATCGTACATATACAATGGTAGAAGTCGAGTAGTTTGACTACATCTCGATCGCCAAAACAATCAAAATTATTAGGCAACTTCTAAGCAAGCGCTTCGGTAGTAGTTGAAACTATTTTACAAGTAAATTCAGAAGGAGACGGAGGGATTTTTTATATTTTAGGTTAAATTTTTTTTTTTAATTCTTAAAACTACGAACTTTTCCAAAATGGATAATTTTGTCAAAAATAAAAAAGAGCGAAGGTCACCTCCACCGGAGAACACCACGTGGCGCACCCAAGTGAGAGAGGACTTGCTTCATTTTTTATTAAATTTTTTAATATCGATAAGTGAGTGTTGGAGTGTCCGAACTTAACGGTACTTATTGGTGAGGATGGCTGAAATGGTTGAATGTCAAACAAACGTATTCGGTCCGGAGCCTTCTTAGAGTGACTTTGGAGCCTTCTTGGAGAGCATTGAGTACGCGGGAATACTTGGTCAGTATAGCTATTTATCTTTCTTTATATTTTTGTTCCGGAGAACACCTCGTATGTATATACACACACACCGCTACCATTTTTTGCACAAAATCTTATAATGGTGAAAAGTTGGTGTTTGAATGTTCAAACAAAAAATAATAATAATTGGTGCAAACGGCTGAAATGGTTGAGTCTCAAACACAAGGAAAAGTCCCTATCAGAAGTTGTTTTTCCCATTTTTACCAAAATGTGGTCCAAACACAATACAGAAGTGAAAGAGATTTTACAGCGGTGGATACACTGCATAGTTGAAGTTTCAAAATATTTTCAGCTAGTGTTGCTGGAAAAAAAAAGAAAACATTGTGATTCCCGTGAATGAAGAGGTCAGTAGTCTAATATTTTGATTGCATGTTGGACGAGGGCAATTTATTAAAATGTTTATTGAGAATGATGAAGATGTTAGGACTATGGTTAAGAGTGTGGTTGGCTCTTAAGGACCAAACCAAAGAGTAGTTTTTACAAATCATTGTAGAGAAGAGGGTGCATGAAAATACAAGTCATTCTCGGCAAGATTGGTATAATGATTAAAACTGGTTGACTTGAAGGCGTAGATAGTTTTGTAAGTGTTAACTTTCAATCCTCGAGGCATCATGATTTTTCTAGTATTACTATAATACCTTTAAATAATTCTTATTCATATGTTTCTTGTAATTAAGAAATTACTTTACCTTTTCTATTTAAAGGACCTTACCAACAACCTTTTGGATAGCAAACGTGACTCCATGTGTGCTATAGCAAATATTACATATAAATGATTTGTATTCATTTAAACAATTATTAAGTTTAAATCTTATAAATGTAAAATAGATAATTAAAAATCACATATAAATAATATCCAACAATGATTAAATTTAAGTGTGAAACATTAAAAAAATGTCGCCAGTGTGATGAAAGCATTTGGAATCCATCCACCTTTGTACATTGTAATGTCATGGACCTCTGCTAAATAAAAATAAAAACGTAAACGTTGTGGGACCCCTTATGTGACAGTTCTGTTACATTTCTATTGGTTGGGATGGATCTTTATTATCTACTGCAGTCAACAAAAGACGAAGAAAACAATACGGTAAAAGGGAATCTGAGTCCATTCTGGTTGGACTAGCTCTTATTTGATGGAGACTTCTATATTTTTAAAATATTAAATTCAAATTTTACAATTAAATAAAAAATAGATTTATTTATTCCAGTATAGGGTTAGTCAATTCTAAACTCGTCACAAAATTTAAAAGAAGAAAATAAAATGATCCAGTTTCTGTTGGAAAATAAACAAGGTACTCTTATGTTCCTATCTCCTGTATAACCTGATTCCTTTCGGGATCACAAGCTTTGGTTTTATGATGGCAAGACATTAAAAAAGAAAGACAAGAAATAGTAAAAAAGCAATGGAACACCAAACAAGACAAAACCACATCGAGTTCATGATCTTCCGAATTCCATCTGCAGGTCAATAACCACCGAGGTCTCAAAATGCCCCAGAGTCAGTCTGATCACCACCACCACCGTCGTCTCCGCTGCCACCACCACCGAGTCCGCCGCCATCATCACCGAATAGTAGGTTCGTCAAGCCGTTTCCTAGAGCGTGGAAAGCACCACCGATGGCACTAGACAGGAACAAAGTTCCCAGGACTCCTCCAGCAGCCGTATTCATACTTGGCCTAGCTGATGCAGCAGCATGATGCATCACGTAGCTGCTGTTTGCTAAGTTGGATGGATTCGGATTCGGACCCGGTAGAGGCACCTGGTACTGGTAGTGCTGGACTTGAACAGGTGGTTGAGGAGTTTGGACTTGGTGACGAGCATGAACTTGGTATGGTCCTTGTCCTTGGCCTTGTTCCATCCCGGCGCAGCCCAAGTGAACATCAAACGAGCACAGGTCGCACCTGTATAGCCACTGCCCGGTCCCCGTGTCCCTGCACAAGTTACAGGTAAAGCACTTGCTGGGATAAGGAACCGAGAAGGCAAGAGTGAGCTCGTGGGTATGAGACCGGTGGGCGAGGATCATCGCCATAGAAGCACAGTGAGTATGAAGATCAATATCGCAATCTCTACAGCTGTAACACAAGCCATCCGCTACCTCACCACAGGCATTACAGCTGCATGAAGACCCAGCAGATGGGGTGAGGGACAAGACATGGTTCTTGTCAAACGGGTGAGTGATGGTCTGAGGATGTCTCGAGTTCCGAACCATTGCAGGTTGATGATTCCCCTCAAAGGTCTTGGATAAATTTGTGAATATTCTCTTCTGGGTTTCGATTTCATATTTCTTGAGCACCAACGTACATATATATTGGTAGCTAGCTCTGTCTCTTACAGTGGTCGAGGTTGTTAGCTTCGGAACCTTGCAAGAAGTTTATCAATTACGCGGGAAGGCTTGGTCAGTACTATTATTCCTATTAATAACTCAGCTTGGAATATTTAAGTTAGTTTGACTAGTTTTGGCAAATGAAAATCACCTCCATTGTAAAAGCGTACAAAATCCTTAAGCAACTTGCAAAATATATGAATATTTTATATAGACTCAAATTTAGTGTCTAGGCCCTTCAAAATATATTAATATTTTGCGGGGAAGGAGAGTTGTCGAATTGGATCCAAGAAGATGGTCAGTCGATTAAATTAACTAATTAAATAAAGAAATTGTTTAAATTTGGGTTGATCTAAAAGCTTGTTAGTAATAATTTTTTTGAAACGGTTAAAATTTATTAACAATAATATTATGTGCAAATTACCCGCCCCTATAGTGACTGTAATACATTGGTTTTTTTTTTGGGTAGAAGAGTGGAATGCATTGTTTTAACGACTATTCATAGTGGTGCATCATTATTTTTGCTAGCAAACTATTATTTACCAAAATTCGGGCTGTTGCATAATTATTCGTTTGGTGCACTTTTATTTGACCCGGCGAACCTAATTTGAATATCATTTTGAGAAGACAAAATAAATTCGGAAAATGCCCCTGGCGATCTGACAGTTGAATTTAAATATGTTAAAATTTACATATTCATTCCAAAACTTTAAGATAATGGGTATGTGGATTATTTAACACTTATAAACTAACCCATCACTCTTGCACGATGTAACGTGGTATTCTCAACACGCCCCCTCAAACGAGACCCCATCGGTTCAGAAATTGCACGTACGATAAATCTATGTATCAATCTACTCTGATACCATGTTAGAATCTACATATCCAACCCAAAAATCTTAAGACAATGGTAAGTAAATTTTTAACATTTATAAACTAACTCAGCACACTTACATTAAACAATGTGGTCTTCTCAACAAATATATCAAAAGATGTTAATGCTCCATAATTTATTCAGGACGCCATTAGAAGACTTCAACACACTAAGGTTAAGCATTGGTTACGACAAACAGCAAGCAATTACTTATCAAAATCAACATATTAACCCATGATAGTTAGATTCTGAATTAGTCATGTTGGATATATGAACTATAAATCAGGTGTATAGAGGTTAAACCGATTTCGAATATTATCAAAATCAACATAAATCACGTCACTTGTTGATTACTTGCGAAGTCCAAATTTCTCGAATGCAGGAGAAAGGGATAAATTCAAATGATCGAGGTTAACCCGATTTCAAATATTATCAGGTCGTAATTAATTTTAAATTGTACTTAGAGAATTTGGATTTGATATGACTTTGTACAACTCTTATTAGTATAAGAATATTTCTCAAGTTCAGATAATGTTCAACATGCTTGTTCCGTGATCTTGGGTCATTTTGTAGTCTACATCTATGCAGGTCGGGTCTCGATATTATCCTTAACTTTTATTCTATGTCTATGTCTTGTATTCTGCTATAACTCGTTCTGTTTATATATGAAAGGCTTCTAAGCCATCCCTTAAAAAAATCATAACTAATATCAACTCCAACCTCTAAATTCTTTAGCTAGAGCAGAAAGAAACAAATTCTCCCCACAACCACGACAAAAAATCTGAATTCTCTCCTCAAGTCACTACCGACAATAAAATCTTCCACTTTTTTTCCTACTGATCGTTCTGTTTGTAGTATCTCTACCAACAACCATCGCCCAAAATTCCACCCTTCCTTCGTGTGCAAGCTACAAGTTCTCCAATGGCAAACAGTTTTTTTCGTGCAACGACCTGCCCAACTTCAACGCCTCCCTCTACTGTAACTATCATGCTTCCTCTTCCTGTCATCTGGGGAATTTGATCGCAGACTTTTTTACTACACGATGATTTTGAATCGTGTGCTGTGGAATCTTTGTCAATGAAGTTCAGTAGCTGCTTCAATTTGGAGAAAGATGCAAGGAGCGGAATCCTGGTAAAACTTCTGTAATATAATATCGTCATAAAATTTAGAAATAGTATTGTGTTAAAATACGAAACTACATGATATAAATGAATTTTAACCTAATTTTTATTAACAACTCGCATACAATATTTCTGTTAATTTGACTTGTTTTAGCAAATGTAAATCACCTCTCCATTGAAAAGCATATAAAATTATTAGGCAACTTGAAATTAACCACTCTAATGTAATTGACAATATGTAAATCTAGCAGACGAATAGGGCTGAAACTCTCTTACGTAATGGAAAGTTGAGTTATTTTTTAAAAAAATTTATTCAATCTTTTATGAACTTCATTCAAATTTGCACAATTTTGATTTTCAACACGCACTGTATTTCGACATTTTGCAACATTCTTCGGCACTGTGCTATAGTTTTCGTTAATATTGACCTTCAAATTTTTGTTATTTTATATATTTATTCAAATTTCTTTATCATTATACCATAATTTACCAATGTTTTAAGAAACTGATCGACCTGAATTTGTTTTTTCAGATTCCCAATCTGTCCGGTTAGGTTGCTGATTGGGTCGGAGATTTTTCTAAAATATATTTTATTAGAAAATTATATTACTAATATTTCTAAATATTCTCTAATTTTTAAATATTTCTAAATATTCTCTAATTTTATTACTAAATTTATCATTTATAAGTATTAAAATAATATTTTAATCACTTTTACTATAATCAAAATTTTTTAAAAATAAAATAAAAATTTGAATAATTTGATCTGGAACCGCAGGTATCTAGATTGAGAATTAGCCTCTGAACATCCAATCGAACATAGAGGGAATGCTACTAGTACTAAGAGTAGCAGTGGAAGCAATAACAACTATGGTAGTGGGACAAGCAAGAAGGACAATCCTTGCTGGACTTGTGGTGAACCATACTTCTATGGTCACAAGTGTGCTGGCAAGAAAAACTCCACTTTGAATTTGATGGATGATGAACCACCAGATCATTGGAATGAATCTGATGAATGGGATATATCAAAAGGTCTGCAATTGTGTCATTGCAGGCAGTAGAAGTGGTTAAGCAAAATGAGAGTGGAACTTTGAAGATACATGACAAATGCAGAGATAAAACGTTGCTGATTTTACTTGATTCTGGCAACACTTTCAGCTTTATTGATGATAATGTGGTGCAATCACTCGCCTTGAAATCTGAACCCATCGAACCTGTAGTTGTAACAATTGCAAATGGGGACACAATGACGAGTAATGAGCAATGTAAGAACTTCAGATGGGAAATGGGAGGACAGAAATTCCAAAGTGACATGCGGACACTCAAGATGGGAGGTTATGATATGGTCCTTGGTACCAACTGGATGAAGGGTGAGAAGCCTGGAACATCAGGTGAATTTGATTTTTGGAAAATGCAAGATATCATTAAAAAGGATGGCAAGTTAACCATTTTGAAGGGAATTAGTGATGATGAGCTATGCGAGCTTCAAGCTGACAAGAATGGGGTTGCTGAACTCAATTTTGTAGAGTTCTCTATCATGGATGGAGAGAACTTGAGCAGATCATTGCAGAAAAAGGGTGTTGATCAAGTGGAGGAAGCAATTCTTGTTGAAGAGGAGCTATCTGACCAGCTTCTTAACCAGAGAATACAATTATGGGGCAGGACAGATTCTGTACCATTAGATATGTTGTATGTCCCTGACAAAGATCTATCGAAGAAGAGGATGAAGATCACTTCAGGCCTGAATGTGTTAGTAGGAATTCCTTATGTATGAGGGAAAAGCACGATACCAGATTCCCACTTTTATGCAGATCTATTATCTGGTGCAGGATTGCCAAGTCCTACTCGTCTGCCATTTTGTGTGCTAGCATCTGCAAGTTCAAAAATGTCTGCTTCAAATCTCCAGGCGTGTATCCGAGTGGGTCCATTGGGCGAGTATTACCTCACGACTAAATGCTCAGGATGTTTTCCTTTACCTTGGGTCGGTGGCGTAGCTGTAATTGTTTCATTTTTCTGTACTAAGGACTTCTAACTATAACAATTGCTTCCTGGGCAATTGTTTAGTTTTTGGATGTAAATATTTACAAGGAGTAAAAATATATTTTTTCGTTTAAAAAAATCTAAGATTTTAATAGTCGGTACAGTAACTATTCGATTACTAGATAGTTTGAGAACAAACAAAAGGGTAAAATACGCACATCAGTATTTAAAATCGAGCTTCCGAATCAACGGTTAACTAGAGTCATTCGAAGCTCCTCCTTCTCCTTGTCCTTCAGTAGCTATTTAGCAATGAATCTTTATTGATCTTTATAAGTTTATTCCCCACCAGCTTCATCCAAGGAGCACAAGACTCTCTTTGTATGCATCGAAATAGCAATGCCTGGGATCAGATACTTCAACTCCAGAATTGTGAATCTCTTTGGCTTCTGGATCATAAGAAATTATTTGTCCCCTCTTACGACAATACAGAACCTCGCCTCTCGCTCTGAAACCAACAATCTTATACACGCTCGTCAAGTTCCCGCTCTCGAAGACCTTCATCCACGAGGCAACATTGCCGTACTCCTTCATGATCCACACAGAAATGCAGTCTTACTTCCTCTATCACCAACATTGCACATCGAGAGATAGGCCTTACATACATCCAGGGGCGATCTGTAACCGTAATCCGTGTTGACCTCCATTGGCAGGACAAACTCAGTGAATTCCCGGGTATGGAGGTCATACGACATGACCAATCTGGCGGTGGACGGAAGGTCTTATAACGAAGCCAGTGGCACTTTCCATTCAAAAGGTCGGGAGTCCGCGCATACTATTATACCAAAATGGAATCCTATGATTTGCAACGCTCATGCTCCACTCCCCGTTTGCTAAACAACACTCGGCCACACACACTTTTCCGCTCCTAAAGTACATATTCAAGAGCTTGTAAACCCTAGAAATTGAATCAAACCCAAACCCAAAGCTGTAATTACATTCATACGTACCTTGCTAGTACCAAACCTTGTGATTTCGCATCATGGTACGGTACTTCCTTATGCTCGTTGGAACAAATATTAGTAAATTACGGTATGAACATGTAAATATAAATTGTAAGCATATAAAGAGAGGAGTTTAGAGAGTGCTCACGATCACACTTAGAGCTAAGTGTGTAAACCGTCGTCTTCAAGGTAATGACTTTCGGATTGAATTGTGGACGAGGCCACAGTTTAACCGTGTTCCCTTAAACTCTTATTACCGCCTATATGCTTCAGGCCTCCGTGGGTAGGAGAGTTCCCAAGGTACAATGCCCAATCTCGTGTACAAAAGGAAGCACTTTCGCACACCTTTCGAACCTTTGGTGGTGTAGAACTCCGACACTTATGAATGAGTGAAATGCTATGCTAAGGAGGGAGAGGTAGAGAGCTCAAGGAAGAGTGTGAGCTTGGGGTGATTTGGAATGAAGGAGGAGGCCTCCTTTTATAGGGGGACTAGGACCTCCAACATTCAAACCCGAAATTAATAGGGTCATTAACCCGCCCATTAAATGGGCTGTTACAAAACCCACAAAATTCCCACAATTAATAGGCGGTTACTCATGAATTTAAATTCAATGAGAAGGTTCCAGAACGTGAGCTTGTCCAAGTGAAAGCCCAACAGATGTTGGGCCGAAAATCGCTTCAACAGGTCCGGCCCAGCTCTGAAAAGTTAAGGCCCTAGAACCTGGAATAATTCTCACAAACTCACAATCCTACAATCCGCAGCCACCACCTTTAAAGCCAATTTCCATTCACCCCAAGAATTAGATTTTCGCAAGTGTCATATATCGTTACGAAGCTCTATCAACGAACTTCATATTAATCTCACAAACACCCAAATCCAATTTGTGTGACCTTCAATCAAATTAGCTCAAAGTTGCCTACTAGTTATTTAGTTATTGTATTTAATTATGATTCTCCTTCTAATTAAATACTTGGGCCCAAAGCCCAATACACATACTTGTATTGGACCATCTCTTCTATGGTTATTAAACCAATTCTCCAACAATACTAGGGTTCCACAAAACCACGTCAAAATAAGGATTCATATGAGAACCATACTTCACATCTGGACGAGTAATTCTAATGCACAAAACTCCGTTACAGTAGCCAACAAAGTGGGTGTAATCGCCACTAGAGAATGGTGGCACAATCTTTTGTGCGTTCTGATCCCAATTGGCTTTAAACTTGTCATCCGGAAATACAAAATACTCTCTGTCCCCGCGGATGCGTTCATCCTGGTACCTGAGGAGACGCACGTCGTTGGTGCTCTTCGATACGGCTAGATTGTCGTTGATGAATGCCGTGCTTGCGATTAACTGACACCAGCTCTTGCATCCCGAACTGAACCGGACGAGGGATTTCACTGGAAGTCTTAGTATAATATCTCTTAACAGATCAGCAGGCATGTATTTAGACATCTTCTGCTTCATGTGGTTCCTCATCGTTTTTGTTAATTTCTTTTGAATTGTCTATGATTTGGACACAAGTAGGTCGGTATATTTAAGAAGGCAAAAGGGCGTTGGATTCTCAACTGAAAAGGATTGATTAGCTATGACCTAGAAGTACGTACGACATTCCCTAAAAAAATATGTACGACATGTATCACGTTGACTAAATGAGAAGTTTATTCTATTTAGAAGATTTGAACATATTAGGAGAAGTCCTTAAATACAACTCAATTGGTAAAGCTCTAATGAAAATTACATTTCGAGTATAATTCAAATCCTAACACAATAAAAATCTACTTAAAAAACATAATAGAAAAATAAATAGGTCAAACCTATACCAATAGGTCAATTTCGATTTTAGGAGAAAAATTTAATGTTTTAAAAATACAGTCAAACCAATAAGACCTTTTTCCATGCCGTATTATTACTAAATCTCGGATTACCAAAATTCTTATCAGACCACAGGTGGTTCGTACATTTGGTTCAACCATTTTTTGCCGGCTTGACCGAAAGAACAAGAAAATCTAAAAAAAGAGTAGATTTAAGTAAAGTAGTCTACTCACCTTCCTATCTTCCTTCCAGAAAAATCTAAAAACAAGAGGAGAAAAGTTAAATCTAAAAACTGGTCCAGCAACAAAATTAAGCTCCCGTCTCCTCCGAGGGCTGAGCATTTGACCCGAATTGGGAAAACCGGGAACCGAAATCATGGTGTAAAGGAGAACCGAACTGGACGGGAGTAGAATACGGTTCTCGACCGGACCTGAACCAGAATTTCGGTTTTAATCCGGACTGAACCAGAAGGACCCAAACTAGATGAACCTGTTGCAGAATGCAGATTAAAAGATCAACTAATCAACCCAAAAAAATACATTAAAACCAGCAACTACTCAATCCAAACAACAGTATAGTAAAACCAAAACTATGGAGGATAGTGAATCAATTAAAATCTAACATGTCGATTAACAAAACACCACGGAAGTGTCTTCTTCGTGCTCAAGACAGTAGGAGTACCTGCAAGCAGCAAAAGGCTGGAGTTAAGGATGTACCTTTCAATCATAGGCCAGTTCCACGACCCATTAGGTAGAGTAGCCTCGCAAACTCTGATTTCCAACAGTTCAGGCAGAATCGATTGCAAGGCTACATTGCCTAAAGGAACCGCGTCTGGCATCCAAGCATCACTCCAAAATTTGGCCGATTTGTTATTGACGCATATAGTAACAATCACTATTTCCTTCGACAGACGTTTTTTTTATAGATTTGCAATTTTTATGAATGAATTCTTTTAATAGCTCTGGTTGCTCGTTGTTTCTTGTTTAGTCCTACTATCCATACATAGTATTTTGATCTAAGATTTCAATTCTTCCATGTTTCACAAGTAACATGTTGTTTCAATGTCCGAAAGATGAAAAAATGGCCACATATTTTTCAGGCTAAGAACATGTCTTTCTTCAAAATTCATCTCGAAGAATTATAGCATTTTGTATGATTCATTAGTAAATAGATTTTGATTTTCTCAATCAACGAAAAAATTGGGACTAGTTCATGGTTCAAGTGAACTTGTTTGAAGTCCTAACAGAGCAATATATTCTTTCTACTACAATATTAATCAAAAAATCAATTAAAAATGAATAATTAAAATTTGATTTTCAAAATATAATTGAAATTACTTCTATGAATAATATATGTGAGTAGATAGCGAATTTTTGTAGATAACTATGTCTTTTTTTTCAGTATAGTACATCTACCGATGACGTTATCAATCAAATTAGTTTCTTTTGTTTTGTTTTCTAACCCCTCAAAAAAATAAAATTAGTTTATTTAAATTAATTACACGCCATTACACATAAAATTAAAAATTTAAATATAATCCTCTATCGGTAAATAATGATTTCGAAAGAATAGAAACTCCAACATATGTAGGTTAGAATAGACAATGAGGCCGACAATTTGAGCTTCTTTCACACTTATGGACAAGGAATGGTGATCACCTTCTGGACATTCCCTATCCATAACTGTGAAAAATTCATGTTTCTTTGCGATCAGGTACTTAAACAAGGCTGCTCTGGTAACATAAGATGACCTAAAATTAGACATTACACCCATAAGTACATGGAGGCTAACCAGCATCCAACAAGTGGAAGAAGTGAAATTTTTATTATATATCATTCCAATTTGGTTATCAGGGATCATACACTTAATCGACATCCTCTAATAAGTTACCTACACAGTCTCACAAGAGACGTAGATGAACCTCCACGTTACCACCAACTTCGAGATGCCTGCCACCTGGACCATCGTCGTCTCCCTGTTCGCCGTTGTTATCTGGCTCTCGATCTACGACTGGGTCCTGGTCCCTTTCCTCAGGAGGATCACAGGGTACAAGGGCGGGATAACCATGCTACAACGTATGGGGATCGGGATTATATTTTTTATTACAGCCATGGTGGCGGGCGGGTTTGTGGAGAAGGCGAGGAGGGACCTCGCTTTCTCCCACTCCTATGCCACCCTAATCTCTGTCTTCTGGCTGTCCCCCCAGCTTGTCCTAATGGGGATGTTCGAGGCATTTTACGTTGTCGGGCAACTTGAGTTATTTAACACGGAGTCCCCCCAGCGCATGACCAATATTGCCAATGCGCTCTTCTCTAGCTCCATTGGGATTGCAAGCTATGTTCATGGCTTGCTTATCAAGATCGTTCATGGGAGGTTAGAGTATTATTACTACCTCATAGCCGGGTTGGGATCTCTCAATGATGTTTACTTCATGTAATGCTCCAGTGGATACCGGTACAAGGGTAGTAGAGATAAAGGTGACGCTCGAGGAGAAGAAACTACGTAGGAATAATCATGGCATACATTGAAAATAACTACTCCAATATCCTTTACTTGTAATATGAGATGTTATAAAAAGACATTAAATATAAATCAAGTTTATTTGATTTTCTTTACCATACTCATTAATTACCATCATCTAAACCTTTTTTTATTAATACTAATATTATTTACACACTCTTCCCATTGTCTAGTACCTATATTGGACACCATACTCTTCTTGACGCTCAATACTGACGAACACACAGTTAATGCATTGATCGTCAAAATAAAATATATACATCACCAACCAAAAGATATTTTGCCCAATACAACTAGGCTGAGGAATTGACACAAACTTATGTTTGAATTCAAAAAATTATTCCTGCAAGCGACCTTGCATTTAAATAAATTTTATATACGATATAGATATTGTTGGATGGTAGTGGATTGGTCCAGAGTCAAGATGATTATTCCTGACCATTTGGACTGAAGGGGCCGATAATGGCAAATCCTGGTTCTGATAATGGCAAATCCCAGTTCTAAAAATGGCAAGTCCTGGTTACGATACTAGCATGTCCCGTTATTAATACCGACCTGTGTTTACGATAGATGGCCCGTGTTCACAATAGCGGCATGCCCAGTATTGATACCGGCATGTCGGTGATCCCTAGCCAAGGAAATTTTTTTTTATTTTAGTCCCAGTATTTTAGCATTTTGCAAAAATGTTCCTGCGTGTCCTTCTCTCTAAACTGTTCGGAATGGGCCTCCTCTGGACACAATCCAACACCTCGTTGGATAAGTTATTTTATGTGTGAGGATATATCTTTTTTATAAGTAAAAGCTTTATTAAAGAAAAATGTAAACAGGAAAATACGACGGAAAAGAAAATATTAGAAAATATTCTACTGTTATCTACAATATCGTACCCGGTTCTATAACATTCTAACCTTCTCCTACCCGAGAAAACCCCTAGCTATGAATTTTTTATCCCCTCTGACAGACATACCTTATCCATATATCTCATATATGTGAGGATGTATGAATACATATCTTAACAGTTAACACATACCTTAATAGTTAAGACAGTGGATACATTATTTTGGTGTAAACTATTTGCTATTCGGATATAACTAATCTATATGCGAGTTGTGTTTTAATTTTTGATAGGTGACAAAATTATCTCAACAAATATTTAACAGATTTTTCTAGAATTTAAACTTAAGATCTCTTGATAAATTAAAATAACTTCTTTACTAATTGATACATTATTGTTGGTACCAAGTGGTAAATTGTCCGGCTACTGCGAGGACATATAGGCAGTAAGTGAAAAAAATTTATGGTGATCTCTCAATACCAAATTATTTGGTAATTTGGTATGTATCCACCAATTCGTAATTTCCAAGTAGATTTACTAATTGCAGCTCCGTAGTTGACTGTAATTAAGTTGACTTAGTTATGATCCTTGGATAATGACGGCACGCGGATGATCAACATGAACTTGGATTGCACCATCATCGGCCATTTTTTTCTTCTAGACTTGGTCTTATTTTTTTAGACTATTCAATATCTGAATATCTTACATTGGTGATAAAAATTTTCTAACAAATATTTAACCGATTAATCTAATTAATTATTCGCTTAGGCTTGGTGTTGTGCCATCGGAAATTAGTCAATTTACTTTCTTTTTTTTCATGTGAAACTACTTAGATGCCGTTGAGCGTAAATATGAAATTAAAATTTAAAAAATAATTCTCTACTTGTAGATAATGATTAAGAAAAAATAGAAGCTCCAAAATATATACATTTCTGATGGTTTTGTCTAATGAAAAGTAGATGTAGCAACTAATATTAATTAACAAATTAATTGGCAATTTGATCAGTATGCAAATTATCGATGATTACACGTGGAAACTGCCCATAAAATTGATGTACTAAATGTAGAAAACGTCATATTTTACGTACCACCTGTTTTTTGCCCCAAATTATTTACTTGTGGTCAGAACATGCTAGACCTTTTTTGAAAATATTTTTAATTTTTTCTGTATTTTTTGGGGCTTATGATACACCATGTATTTTTAAGACTAATTCACCATTATCCATAGTAATGCGCCATTATTTTAGCTAATGAACAATTATTCTGTTTAGTGTATCATTATTTGGACTGCTGCACCATTATTCGGGTAAGTAAATAATTATCGACTTCTGCATCTTTAATTGACATTTTGGACCTCATTCAAATATAGATTTAAAAATATTTCTATATTTCTAAAACTTATTTTGTGTGGTCTGATTACCGTATTTAGAAAATATGCCAAAAACCGTCGATTAAAAAGATATTTTATTCGAGATGTCCTGAAAAAGTCTCCAACTCTTTTTTTTCTCTTGGACTCCGAAGTCCTCTTTTTTTTTAAAGTGACATTGCTTTGGATGTCAATTGTAATATTGATGGAAAAAGACTAATAACAAGTAAACGTTATGGGGACCTCCTTGCATGAATTTTTTTTTTACAATTAGTGTCTATTGCAATCAACAAAAGTTGAATTAAAAATTTGTTAAAATCAAACCCGAGTCCTTTCCGACCAAGTCTTATTTTTTAAGAGCCCAGTGGTGAAAATCCTAAAAAAAAACCAGTGGTGAAAATCTCCACCACTTTTCGGCACTGCCGTCGGCCTGTCTCGCTGCCAGTGACCATGGCAGGGCACCCACAGGCTCTGGAGAGGACGACGCTCCTCCCTGTACAGTCGTGCCACTTGAATCAGATCGGGGATGGCCTGATTATGATTCCATTACTTCTCCAACCTAGCCCCTCGGCTATGGTTTTGTCAAACGCCCTTCCCATAATCACTCATGTGATCCCAAAGGCGGTTCTAGTAAGGTTTTCTGACAGTGCTCTTATGTAGTCGGCACAGTTCTCTTCCTCCTCTCCGATGTGGATTTTTGTCTCGGGTCAAAGTGCTCCTCACGCTGGCCTCTTTTTTCTCCCCTGTCACCAACGGCTTCACATTCCCTATGCAAAACCAACCTAACACCTTTGACGTGCACGTCCTTTTAGACAACTATAGCGGGAACTTGCTAACTTTGTCTTCGCGACTCACAACTCCACTCAAACCATTCATATCAAGCTTTTGTTCCATCTCATAAGAGCTTTTCTCTCCTCTATCGGAACCCAACGATGTGACTCTACCTACAACTGTATTTCCTACTAACTTGTAGGTGTTCCTAGCATTTCTTTCACCCTTCATCACCACCATAGCATCCTTCTCCACCTCATTAGCCCGCCTAAAATATTATAGTTGTACCCACTATAATCCAAGGCTCCTAACGAGATTAAATTCCTCTCCAACTTTGGAACATACCTAACCCCACACAATTTTCTCTCAACATCATCCCACATCTTGATTCGGATATCACCTATGCCAGCAATTCTACAAGTAGAACCATCACCCATAGTCACCATACCTGAATCAACGAACTTGTAGGTGTCGAACCACCCTATCTTGGGCATCATGTGGAAAGAGAAAGTGTTATCCAAAATCCAGGAATCAGAATGCTTTGGACTTGAAAAAACTGAAAGAAGATCACCATCTGACCCATCCGAATGTGAGGCCACATTCGCGAAACCTGATCCTTTTTTCTCGTTATCCCGAGTTCTTTTTGGAAAATCCTTCTACACGTGCCCTTTTTCTCCGTACTCGAAGCAATTTCTCTTGAACCTCCTTGACCACGACTTGGATCCCTTCCCATCTTTTGCACCACTATGATCACCATGGCTACCCCTCACAACTTGTTCATCACCAATTTTCCTTCTTTGATGAAACCCTAGCAGAGCACTTGTGATATCTTCCAACATCAGGGACTCCTTCCCCCAAGTTAGAGTTGTAACCAAATTTTCGTAGGAGCCAGGTAAAGAATTCAGCAGCAATACTGCCTTGTCTTCTTCCTCAAACTTCACATCAACCTTTCTTAAGTCGCTCACAAGTTGACTAAAACCATTAATGTATTGGCTCAAATCCGTGCCCTACTTCATCTTGAGCCCGTATAATCTTTGCTTAAGATAGAACTTGTTCGACAAAGACTTAGACATATACCTTGCCTCTAATTTCTTTCATACCTCAGCTGGTGACTCCTCATCCATGTTGTGATACATCACATCGTCTGGCAAGCACAAGCAAATTATCGCCACCGTCTTGGCCCCCAACTCCTTCCACTCTTGCTCCTCCATCTTCTCGGGCTTCTTCTCCGATAGCACGATGACCATCCCTTGTTGCACGAGGAGATCCTTGACACGCCTTTGCCATAACTCAAAATTTGAAGAACCATCGAACTTCACAGGAGCAAACTTCGCATTGTCCGTCATCCTCCAACCCAAGCTCTGATACCAATTGTTAAGAATTCAGTAACCAAGAGAACAAAATGCGCAAAGAACATGACACAAGAGATAACGTAGTTCGGCCTAGTGCTTACGTCTACGGTGAGAAAGGAGAACTTTTATTGATGATCGCAAAGCTATATCTAACCTAAGGGCAACACGTCCTTATATAATAGACGAACTCTTGATGTACAAGAAACTTATCTAGGTCAAATTAGGAGTCTGAAACAAGCGTCGAAACAAAACAGAAAAAATCTGCTGCATGGACCTGGCGATCGCCAGTTGCCCGAATTGTCCAACTTCTGTAACATTTGAGTTGCGATCGCCATGATATTAGCGATCGCCATGACATTAGCGATCGCCAACCACCACATCTCGCCACACTCAACAACTATAAATACCCTTTCATCCTTCAAAATTATACGATTTAGTCACAATTCTCAAATTCTCTCTATTGATAATTAAATTTATTCAATCTCGAAGTTTAGAGTGAATTATACTAGTCATGTCCTTAATAAAGAAACTCGTATTCTTAAAATTATAACCCAAGTAAATTAGTGATAAAGAAACTCATGTTGGTAACAATAAAATAGGTTGTTAATATTATTATTTATACGAATTACCTATTCAATAGAGAAGTAGATTTTTAATGAAGAAACTCATGTTCTTAAAATTATAATTAACATAAAAAAGGAAATTTGAATTTAATGGTTGAATATAGTAATAGGAATCTATCTACTTCTCCCCCACAAGGAACTAGTGCAGGTAATTCAGAAAATGATACTTATATTAACAATGAATTTGAGTTTAGCGATGATGCACTTTGTAATTTTCCTTTGTTATCTCTAAAAAATTTTTTTTCCTTGTTACTATAGTTGAAGAAAAATCCGGTTTAATGAATAGTAGCAAAAGAGGTACTTGATAATTTGGTTTCAAAGGTTGTCGTGGAATAACTATTTAGCGTGAGATGTGATATTTTGGACGAACTCGAAACGTGGGCTTTGATTCTTACAGAGTTATAGATACAAAGATAACTTATTTTAGTACACTATGCACAAACTCAATCTTTTATTCATTTTAACCATAAAAAATGTTTTATTTATTTTTTAAAAATGTTAAACCATAGTCCTTAACTCTAACTCTAACCCTAACCATTCA
>OZ023189.1:9244793-9344793 GCA_963995505.1 Hypericum androsaemum
GTGGAAACTGACCATAAAGTTGATGTACTAAATGCAGGAAAAGTCATATTTTACGTAACACCTGTTTTTTGCCCCAAATTATCTACTTATGGTCAGCCATGCTAAAATATTTTTAATTTTTCCGTAATTTTTTGGGCTGATGATACACTGTATTTTTAGGTCTAGAATGCACCATTATTTTAGCTAATGAACAATTATTCAGTTTGGTGTATCATTATTTGGACTGCTGCACCATTATCCGGGTAAGTAAATAATTTTTCGACTTGGTGCATCTTTATTTGGCATTTTGGACGTTATTTAAATATAGATTTAAGAATATTTCTAAATTTCTAAAACTGATTTTGTGTGGTGTGATTACCGTATTAAAAAAATATGCCAAAAACCGTCGATTTGATTGTCCATATTTTATTTGAGATGTCCTGAAAAAGTCTCCTACTCTTTTTTCTCCCTTGGACTCCGAAGTCCTCTATTTTTTTGGAAGTGACATTGCTTTGGAAGTAAATTATAATATTGATGGAAAAGACTAATAACAAGTAAATATTGTGGGGACCCTTGTATGCCAAATTTTACAATTAACATCTATTTCAATCAACAAAAAATTGTTTAAATCAAACTCGAGTACTTTCAGACCAACTCTTATTTAATAATTGTTGTGCGAAAAAATGTAAAATTAGGCAGAAACAATGACATGACATGAACCAATCGTAGGATACTTCCAATCCAAGAATTTCTAAGTAGATTTGGATTGCAAGCTTCGGTTTTATTATTGGAAGAAACCAAAAATAACGGCAGGAAACAGTAAATAAGCAGGGGAACAGCAATACAAGCACATTTATGTAATTGAGTTCCTGATGTTGCTAATTCCATCTGCAAATCATTAACCACCAAGGTCTCCAAATGCCCCAAAGTCAGGCTGATCACCACCACCACCGTCGTGACCGCTGCCACCATCACTTCCACCTTCCCCGCCGCCACTATCACCGAAAATTAGGTTCGTGAAGCGGGTTCCTAGAGCCTGGAAAGTACCACCGATAGCACTAGACAGGATCATAGTTCCCAGGACTCCTCCACCAGCCGTATTCATACTTGGCCTAGCTGGTGAAGCAGCATAATTCATCGCGTTGCTGCTGTTTGCTGCATTGTAAGGCATCGAATTCGGACCATGAGCACAGCGCAAGTGAACATCAAACGAGCACAGGTCGCACCTATATAGCCACTGCCCGGTCCCCTTGTCCCTGCACAAGTTACAGGTAAAGCACTTGCTCGGATAAGGAACCGAGAAGGCAAGAGTGAGCTGGTGGGGATGAGACCGGTGGGCAAGGATCATCGCCATAGAAGCACAGTGAGTATGAAGATCAATATCGCATTCTCTACAGCTATAACACAAGCCATCCGCTACCTCACCACAGGCATTACAGCTGCATGAAGACCCAGCAGATGGGGTGAGGGACAAGACATGGTTCTTGTCAAACGGGTGAGTGATGGTCTGAGGATGTCTCGAGTTCCGAACCATTGCAGGTTGATGATTCCCCTCAAAGGTCTTGGATAAATTTGTGAATATTCTCTTCTGGGTTTCGATTTCATATTTCTTGAGCACCAACGTGCATATATATTGGTAGCTAGCTCTGTCTCTTACAGTGGTCGAGGTTGTTAGCTTCGGAACCTTGCAAGAAGTTTATCAATTACGCGGGAAGGCTTGGTCAGTACTATTATTCCTATTAATAACTCAGCTTGGAATATTTAAGTTAGTTTGACTAGTTTTGGCAAATGAAAATCACCTCCATTGTAAAAGCGTACAAAATCCTTAAGCAACTTGCAAGCGAGCGCTTTGATGTAATTGACTTTTCTTTTGGTGGTAAATTCAGAAGAAGACGGATCCGTGGACTCAAACTTTAATAGACTCAAATTTAGTGTCTAGGCCCTTCAAAATATATTAATATTTTGCGGGGAAGTAGAGATGTCGAATTGGGTCCAAGAAGATGGTCAGTCGATTAAATTAACTAATTAAATAAAGAAATAGTTTAAATTTGGGTTGATCTAAAAGTTTGTTAGTAACAATTTTTTTGAAACGGTTAAAATTTATTAATAATAATATTATGTACAAATTACCCGCCCCTATAGTGACTGTAATGCATTGGTTTTTTTTTGGGTAGAAGAGTGGAATGCATTGTTTAGTTTTTTTTTTTGGCGGAAAAAGAGAATCACATAAATAAAAGAAAAAGTACACAGCGAGACAAACACCTACGACCTACCCCTAAACAGGGGTTGGGGCCCCTGGACCAACATATCCAGAGAGAACCCGCAAAACTCTAAGTCCTACTCTGCTGAAACCCACAAAACGGGCAGTCGGAGTGACGATCCCTACCAATAGGCTAGGAAGACGTCGCCTATCAACTACCTCAGTTGTACCCACAAATCGGAAGTCTGAGGGCCCTGCAATCAGACAACAGCCCAAAAAATAGGGAACCTAAAAACCTAGCCTCGCGGTTACCCCTGCAAGGGACCAACCACCCATCCACCGCGAGGAGGGAACCCGAACACCTATAGTGAATGGTTGCAACCAGGGGCCTCTGTAAAAAACCCTGCCGCCGCCACACGACAGGGAAAAAGAGCACCAAAAACCCGTTAATGCTGCAGAGACCTATTACAAGAGAGGTAGAGAAATAGAAACAAACAGTATCAGTATTCATGACCGCACGAACCGATAGAAAGGCATCCCGGACAGATCCCGCCCAACGTGCCTCAGGAGTGTATCCGGCATGTTCGGCCAGAAGCCCTCCGCCTGCAACTTGGTCAACGCATCCGCAGCGGAATTGCCTTCCCTGTAGATGTGAGAGACCTGAAAAGTCATCGAACGAAGCCTGTCAAGCACCCGGAGCCAGCGATTTCGGAAACGCCAAGGCACATCCATCCTGCGAGACTGAAAAAGCCAAAAGACAAATGTAGAGTCCGTCTCCAACCACAGCTGCCGCCACCCCTTGTCAAAGGCGATCTCTACCGCGAAGAAAGCCGCCACCAACTCAGCTTCGAAAGCAAAACTAATCCCCAACAGACTTACAAAGCAGCCCTGGACAAAGCCCCGATGATTCCTAAAGAGCCCCGCCGCTGTTGAATCACCAGGAGCCCCCGCCGCAATCCCATCTGTATTACACTTTATCCACCCAGGGGGCGGACAATGCCAAAAAACCTCCTTGATGACCGGTGCACGGCCAGGGCGCCAAGACACCCGAAAAGACTCCAAAATCCTGTGATCCTCAGGCGAATCATAAGCATGGCCAACCTTAAGAACCTCCGTCTCAGCCACCAGATTACGAACAACTATAAATAAAGCCTCCAAAGTCCGGACCGCCCCGTCGAATATGCGCTGGTTTCGTTCAATCCATATGGCCCCAGTGGTCGAGACCACCGCAACCCTCCATAAGGCAAGCACCTGGGGGCTGAAAACAAACTGCATTGCCTGAACCATGAGCTCATTCAAACTAGCAAAAGACGACCAGCGAACACCAAAAATAACAAAAATTTTCTGCCAGAGCGACCTTGCGTAGCTGCATTGCACCAACAAATGATCCAGACTTTCCTGAGCTGCAGAACATAGGAAACATATTGAAGGACTAGTGAACCCTCTGCGGCAGAGAGCCTCCACTGCGGGCAAACAGCCATGAATGGCCCGCCAAAGCAACATGGAGCGGCGAGGGAGAATAAAATCAGCCCAGATCCAAACCCCCCCATCGGACCACTGGAAAAGAGGAGCGCAGATGCTCGTAGGCTGCCTTTCAAGAGATAGCTCTATCTGAGGAGTGTTTCCAGATCATCCTATCGCTGCCTGGAGGGCCAAGCAAGTAGTGTTGAATGTCAGCAGCAATGTTAGGGAAACTCGCTACAAACTCTTGGAGCAGTCTCCACCCCCCATCTGCCCAGTATGCAGAGACCGGGAAGCGACAAGAATCACGCACATGATCCGGAATGTCAACCCTGTCCGCAATGACATAACCCAAACAATTATCCAACCAAAAATCCGCATCTGAGTCTTCCCCCCCCAAGCAGATACTGGAATCACTAATATCATCAAAACATTGCCGGAAGCCCCTGAGAACCGAGGAGTGGACGGAGTTCCTAAGAGATTCTGTCACCGTGCAATAAAAGCGGTCCCGAAAAATTTGAAAATAATCTTTTCTGCTGTAAAGGATGTCCCAGGACAGACGATATAGATAAGCCGAGTTCATTTTAGCTAACGAGCGGAGCCCGAGGCCGCCTTCCACCTTCGGGACACATACCTTGTCCCAAGGAACAGTACACGAACCCCTCTTATGAATGTCCCCTGTCCAGACAAAATTCCTGATGCACGTATCCACAAGCTCGAGCAAACTCGTCGGCCACCTATAAATCATCATCGAATGCGTGAGAGAGCCCTGAATGATAGCTTAAACCAGACAGACACGACCAGCCATGGATAATGAAGAGCCCTTCCAGCGAGAGAACTTAACAATAACGTCATCCGCCATACTCTGAAGATAACAACGCTGCAGTGGACCATAAAAGAGAGGCATACCAAGATAAACAAAAGGGAGAGAGCCCTCTGAAATGCCCAGAGGTGACTGTAGGCGATGGCGCAAAGAACGCGTCAAGTGAGTACCGAAGTAAATACGAGACTTACTCGGGTTAAAAAATTGACCCGAGACCCCAGCATATTCCTGCAAAATTCCCAAAAGACAGTGACAATTTGAAGAGATCGCTTTGCAGAAAACAATAACATCATCAGCGTATAACAAATGCGAGGGGAATGCGGAACTCCGCCCCGCCTTGAAACCCAGCAATTCCCCTGACAAAACTGCCTCCTGAAGACGCCTACTAAACACCTCTTCTGCCGCAATAAACAAAAGAGGAGACAGCGGGTCACCCTGACGGACCCCTCGGGAACACCCAAAGTAACCTGCCGGAACTCCCTCCACCAGAATAGAGAGCATTGCAGACCCCAGAATGCCCCTAACCATGGAAACAAATTTGTCATCGAAGCCCCACTGTCGTAGAACCGCAAGCAGAAAGTCCCATCGCAAGGTGTCAAAGGCCTTTCGGATATATAGTTTAAGAGCCATATTTCCTACACTCCAGCAACGATCCAGACAGTTAATCCCCTTAGAGGCCAAAGCCATGCAGTCATGTATACTGCGACCGGGCACAAAACCAAACTGATGAAAAGACAGCAGCGAAGACAGAATCGGCCCAAAGCGGCTCGCAAGGATCTTTGTAAAAATCTTATAAAGAAAATTCCCCAGCACAATCGGCCTATAATCCTCCACCCTGAACGCACCTGGAATCTTCGGAATTAGAGTTACAAAGTTTGAATTAAGGCCCCGAGGGAAGAACCCCTGCGCAAAAAATTCCTGAACAGCTCGAACCACATCGCCCCCTATCACCGACCAAGCCGCTTGATAAAAAGAACCACCAAAACCATCAGGACCTGGAGCACTATCCGGGTCCAAACCAAAAACAACAGTTTTTACCTCCTCTCCTAAGGGAATCCGTAGCAGGGACTCATTTTGCTCAGCTGTAATAGACGTAGGGATCAGACGAGTAATCAGGGCCGATGCATCCACCCCAGTTCCTGAATCCGTAAAGAGAGATTGATAAAAGGAGACTATATGCTCCCGAATCAGAAGCTTGTCCTCCACGACCTGCCCATCGATCAACATCGCAGGAATCCCAACTTGACTTTGCCGAACCTGAACACTCCTGTGGAAGAAAGCAGAATTTCGATCCCCGTGCTTAAGCAACTTAATCCGCGCCCGCTACCTGAGAAAAATGCTATGTTGCTCTAAAGTGACATTATACTCCCGTAAAGCTGACTGTTCCTCCCTGATTAAATCCTCTTCAGGACCCCGATCAGCAATTAAATCCTGGACAACAGAAACTCTAGCAAAAGAAGTGTCCAGGCGTAAGCGGATATCCCCAAAAGTGTCCCTGTTCCAGACTCGCAAAGCACGCCTTAGGTCACTGAATTTTCTCATGATCCCCAAAATTGCACCGGTCCCCTCCTACGGGGAGGACCAAACCTGTCGAACCACTGCGAAAAAGTTTTCATGAGATGGCCACATTGCCTAAAAACGGAAGGGACGAGGTCCAGAAATCTCCTGAGTCTCAGCACATTGAATGAGAATTGGCTTGTGATCTGAAACATTCCTGAAAAGAGCCCTGCACTGCACAGAAGGCCAGAGATCAAGAAAAGAGACGGAAGCCAACCCTCTATCCAGACGGGACTCCATATAACCCCCTGCCTAATGACGATTAGAATAAGTAAAACGACCCCCCAAAAGGGGAATATCCACCAAGCCACGAGCACTGATAAATGCCTGAAATTCAAAACAAGAGCGGCGATTAGGCAAACAAGCACTCCTGCGCTCATGAGCTCCCAGAACAGTATTGAAGTCGCCAACAATGAGAAGAGGAAGCTCCAGCAGCTCTAATAAGTCATCCCATAGCCGACGACGCCGAGTGTGACCAATATGCGCATACACAAAAGCAAAAAGGAGTGGTCGTTGGCGCCAGACAAAACGAACCACCACCACTTGAGAAGTGACAAGAAGAACCTCCTCCCCAAAACCAACAGGAAGCCGAGTGAACACCCACAAGCTAGGGCACCCATTGCGCCTGTAATTGACACTCACCAAACGGTAACCAAGACCAAGCCAAAACCGTGAAGAAACAGACTCAAAGTGTACCATCGGTTCAGCAATGGCAAACCAATGAGGTCGATAACGCAAGCAGTGCTCACGAAGTTGGGTTCGGGAACGTTCATTCTCCAAACCCCGAATGTTCCAGTAGAGCAAATCCATTACGCCAGACTGGGCCGAATTGAGTTTTCCGGCAAACGCTGCCGCTGGGTGTGACTCCTCGTTAAAATTGAGTACTGCTGTTGCTGTGGAACCGTCAACTCCGCCCAAGCCTGAGAAGAAATAATAGCCTGAAGCTGCATGGGGGGATCATCAACGGAATGAGTAAGTAGAGGACTAGAAGTTCCCTGACCCGGGATAGGCAAAGCACCATCAACCAAACCTAGTGTCTCATTACGTATCTGAACTGTTATCACATCCGAGGCCACCGGACTAGCAAACGCAACCCTCCTTTCCGTGCGCAATTCCTCACAGGCAATTTCGGCAAGCTGGTCAGTGGTCGGCGAAGCCAAAGCCGAACCTGGAGAGGCAATAGGGGAGCTAAAAAAGCACCCCACCGGCGGACCCAACCCCGGAATATCAATAACAAGAGATCCCCCTGCAACTGCAACTTGCTCGGAAATATAAGGAACCCCGGAAGTGCGAATGCCAGAAGTAGAAACCACTAAATCCAGACCTGCCTGACCCACGAACTCCCTAGAAATAGAGCCCCCTATCGCCGAAAAGCACTAGACTTGCCCACCCTCAATCACAGAACCCTGAACCGCCATAGAAATGGCAAGCTCACCTTCCTCTTGTAAACAAACAAAAGCATTAGACGTAGGAACATCCGAAGGTCTATCATCAACCCCTGACAAAGACGGAGCCAAGCCAGGACCAGTCCGCTGTTGCCAAACCCTTCTTGGCCGCCCACAAGGCTGGTCCCTTCCCTCAAGTACATCGGAACCACCAGGGCATTGATCATTCTCCTGAGTAACCCACTTACCTGCAGAAATGTCCCGCTACCGAGCAGACTGATGACCCACATCCGAGGGATGCAAATGCCGACAGAGAGGGAACGTGTGGCCCACCAGCTTACAATGGTCACAAAATTTAGGCAGCTCCTCAAACACAATGTCAATAGAAGAATTCCCAGCTGCAGATTCAATCAGTAGCTTATCTGGGAAAGTACGAGCCATGTCCACCTCGATAAGTACCCGAACACAAATACCATTAACACGATTAAGAGCCTCCGTGTCAACCCGAATGGGAACCCCAATCGCTTCGGCCATTCCAAAGACAATATCAGAAGCAACATGTTCCATATTAGCCCAACAAACCTGACCCACACCTTGGCCAGAGACGACTGCGACTTCTTCGGCTTGAAGAAAGGCGTCCAAGCTTGCAAAAATAGACGGCCGTATTGAAGCTTCCAAGAAGAGGTCTTTCAGACTTCCTGTTGCTCAAGCTCAGACTTAAAATAGAAGCCAAAATAACCCATTCCCAGCGGCAACATAGACCACGAAGAAACTGGCCAGAGCTTAGTGAGAGCACCTCGCAAGTCAGAGAAAGAACACGGCTTAGAACCCCGAGGAGTGATTAACCGCCCAATAAAAGCACGCTTGGCAAAATTCTCGCAAATCGCAGTCCTGGCCGGGTCAAGAACAATAGCAATCTGGTTACCCTTGAGGACAGGTTTGAGGTTCTTACCCGTGTAGGTCCACCCCCCAGGCTGGGACCTAGCTAGGGCAGCAGAGGATTGTTGCCCAGCAGCCGAAGGGGACTGAGTATCAGCCGAGACCTTCTCAAGCACGGTGGGAGACGGGCCTGCCCGCTGCCCGCGGCTGCTCCGGCAAGCTGGCCTCTGGCAATTGGGACGTCGTCATCCGTGCTGTAAAAGCACTAAGAACCTGTGCAAGTACCTCCTGCGGTAAACCCAAGTTAGCACAGGTACGAGCAAAAGCATCCATCGGGGACTGGGCAACAGACTGAGCAGGAGTGAGAGAGTCAACTCCCCTGGAACCAGGATCAATCCCAACACCACAAGGCGCTGAAGAGAGAGATCCCTGGACAGGCAGATCACGGACGCCCCCCGTGACTGAGGCATCAACCGAGCAAGCAGCAGTCGAAGTGCTGAACACCACGCCATCCAGCTCATCCAAAGTTGCCCACGTATGGTTCATGGAAGGAGCACGAGACAAAACGGAAGGAAGACCAACTGTAATGGACTGTGCAAGCGGAACCGAGAGCGGAGACACCGTGGTCACCGTCGACCCCAAAGGCGAGCAAGCCCCGGGCAATGCACTCACAAGCACAGAGCTGGAAGGCAACGTAGCTGTCAAACGGTCATGAGACATGGCATTAGGCAATGAGAAATTAGCAGACGGAGAAAGGTGACCAAGAGACACTCCCCTATTTTTGCTAGCAAACTATTATTTACCAAAATTCGGGCTGTTGCATAATTATTCGTTTGGTGCACTTTTATTTGACCCGGTGAACCTAATTTGAATATGATTTTGAGAAGACAAAATAAATTCGGAAAATGTCCCTGGCGGTCTGACAGTTGAATTCAAATACGTTAAAATTTACATATTCATCCCAAAACTTTAAGAGAATGGGTATGTAGATTTTTAACACTTATAAACTAACTCATCATTCTTGCACGATGCAACGTGGTATTCTCAACACACCCCCTCAAACGAAACCCATCGGTTCGAAAATTGCACGTATGAGAAATAGGGGTTGTGCGAACACAAAAATGAGCATGAAATCAACTTACCCTGATACCATGTTAAAATCTACATATCCAACCCAAAAATCTTAAAACAATGGTAGGTAGATTTTCAACATTTATAAACTAACCCACCACACTTACATTAAACAATGTGGTATTCTCAACAAATATATCAAAAGATGTTAATGCTCCATAATTTATTCAGGACGCCATTAGAAGACTTCAACACACTAAGGTTAAGCATTGGTTACGACAAACAGCAAGCAACTACTTATCAAAATCAACATATTAACCCATGATAGTTAGATTCTGAATTAATCATGTTGGATATATGAACTATAAATCAGGTGTATAGAGGTTAAACCGATTTCGAATATTATCAAAATCAACATAAATCACGTCACTTGTTGATTACTTGCAAAGTCCAAATTTCTCGAATGCAGGAGAAAGGGATAAATTCAAATGATCGAGGTTAACCCGATTTCAAATATTATCAGGTCATAATTAATTTTAAATTGTATTTAGAGAATTTGGATTTGATATGACTTTGTACAACTCTTAGTAGTATAAGAATATTTCTCAAGTTCAGATATGTTCATATCCATAATGTCTACTCCAGGTAAACTTGATGCAAAAAGCTTGATCAGAATCAATTTCCTAAACCAACTCAAATTCTGAATCCGACTCCTATCAAAATCCTGGCTACTTACTGCTATAAATATGCCTCATCGATCATAACTCACCGCCACTTCATTCTAAACAAACAGTTACATCAATTATCAATCGACGCTAGGAGAGGGAAAAAACCCTAGCAGAGAGGTCAATGGCTGTCTGCGCCCCCCCCTTCCGCCCCCTTCTTTCCCCTTAATTTTTTTTCAAGAGCTGAAAATTATCTTTGCCATAGCTGGCAATCTTTGTTTGGTTTCGCTCTTCCATCTTCATCACTTCCATCTTCCTTACTTTCATCTTCACCTTCATTTTTATTTTGTCACTTCCATCTCCATTTATTCTCGCCTGCTTTCATTCTCTTCCTTCTCACCCCCGTTTACCCCAACCCGCTCCCAGTTCCGAGCTCAGGCCTCTGGATCCGAGCTTAGATCTTCACCGTAGGTCATCGCCAGAAGCCGCTCGCCTATTGGTCGTCGTCAATTGCTCCATCAACCACCTTCCTTGCAGCCTCTGTCCGTTCGTTCTCCGACAGCCGCCCATCGTCTGCCGTCCGTCACCTCCCCTTCGGTAGTCCGTAGCTTTTAGTCGCTCCTCTCCTGTCCGCCTATTCCTGACTCACCAGGTTGCCGGAGGCCGCGCTTCAGCTTGCTCGCTGGCGTCAGTTTTTGTAATCAGTTTGGGGGGACTGGTCTCTAGATCAGTCGCCGGTCCCCCACCGCTTATTTTTTCTATTGTCTTTTGTGTCTTTTTATTTTATTGGTTGTTGTTATGTTCTTCGCTTTTAATTTTTCTGTGTGTTGCTTTTGTCTTTGAGTGCTGGTCTAGGATCGGTGATGCTTCTGTGTGTGACTGCCGGTCTATGATCGGTGGTGCTTTTGTCTGTAATTGCCGGTCCTGGATCGGTTTTTTGCTCATATTATTTGCCGCAATGTGTCAATTTACAGCTGTTGTCGCTGTTACTCTGGACAAGGATATCTCCATCAAGTAATATCTTGCATGATATGACCATGTGGAGACCTCTTCTGGATTACAATTCACTTGTAGCCGAGAGGGGAGATTTATGTGATCTTGTATTCAACAGGTTATTGGGTGGTACTTCCGATGTGGAAGTAGATTCGGTTCTCAATGTCGATGTCGATACCACTCATTTTCAACATGTTTGTTCCGTGATCTTGGGTCATTTTGCAGTCTACATCTATGCATGTCGGGTCTCGATATTATCCTTAACTTTTATTCTATGTCTATGTCTTGTATTCTGCTGTAACTTGTTCCCTTTATATATGAAAGGCTTACCCTTAAAAAAATCATAACTAATATCAACTCCAACCTCTAAATTCTTTAGCTAGAGCAGAAAGAAACAAATTCTCCCCACAACCACGACAAAAAATCCGAATTCTCTCCTCAAGTCACTACCGACAATGAAATCTTCCACTTTTTTTCCTACTGTTATCCACCCTTCCTTCGTCTGCAAGCTACAAGTTCTCCAATGGCAAACAGTTTTTTTCGTGCAACGACCTGCCCAACTTCAACGCCTCCCTCTACTGTAACTATCATGCTTCCTCTTCCTGTCATCTGGGGAATTTGATCGCAGACTTTTTTACTACACGATGATTTTGAATCGTGTGCTGTGAAATCTTTGTCAATGAAGTTCAGTAGCTGCTTCAATTTGGAGAATGATGCAAGGAGCGGAATCCTGGTAAAACTTCTGTAATATAATATCGTCATAAAATTTAGAAATAGTATTGTGTTAAAATACGAAACTACATGATATAAATAAATTTTAACCTAATTTTTATTAACAACTCGCATACAATATTTCTGTTAATTTGACTTGTTTTAGCAAATGTAAATCACCTCTCCATTGAAAAGCATATAAAATTATTAGGCAACTTGAAATTAACCACTCTAATGTAATTGACAATATGTAAATCTAGCAGATGAATAGGGCTGAAACTCTCTAACGTAATGGAAAGTTGGGTTATTTTTTTTAAAATTTTATTCAATCTTTTCTGAATTTCATCCAAATTTGCACAATTTTGATTTTCAACACGCACTGTATTTCGACATTTTGCAACATTCTTCGGCACTGTGCTATAGTTTTCGTTAATATTGACCTTCAAATTTTTGTTATTTTATATATTTTATATATTTATTCAAATTTCTTTATCATTATACCATAATTGACCAATGTTTTAAGAAACTGATCGACCTGAATTTGTTTTTTCAGATTCCCAATCTGTCCGGTTAGGTTGCTGATTGGGTCGGAGATTTTTCTAAAATATATTTTATTAGACAATTATATTACTAAAATTTTAAATATTCTCTAATTTTTAAATATTTCTAAATATTCTCTAATTTTATTACTAAATTTATCATTTATAAGTATTAAAATAATATTTTAATCACTTTTACTATAATAAAATTTTTTAAAAATAAAATAAAAATTTGAATAATTTGATCTGGAACCGCAGGTATCTAGATTGAGAATTAGCCTCTGAACATCCAATCGAACATAGAGGGCTAATTTGTCTGAGCCTGTTTAGTTCGCACAAAAAGAAAATCGGAAATGTTTCGAGAAATTAAGAACAATTGCGGAAAATCAAATTAAAAAAAACTGAAATTTGTAGTTGATACACACCGGAAAGGGTATTGAATTTATAGAAGTGAAATCTAGAATAGAACCTTTGAGGCTTTGATTTTACATTGAAAATGAGAAGAAAGTGGAAATAGGGAAAGAGAATACAATGAAAAACAAATATGAAATTGAGTTCCTCATGTCCAAATTTCGTCGGCAAATCAACCACCAAGCTAGTCTCCATGTGCCCCGTAGTCAGCCTCACCATTACCAACGCCGCCACCATCTCCGCCTACGCCACCGCCACCACTACCGCCGGCTCCACCGCTGCCGTCGACGAATTGTCCTTGTATTCCTAGCACCAGTTCCTGTCCTAAAGTCTGGCCAACACCATCAATCACGCTCAGGAGGAGCTGGTCTGACAGGGAATTTCCTTGTTGGCCTGTTCCTCCTCCGCCGCGCATATTCATATTCGGCGTAAACGCGGTATTTGGTGGTGCACCGGGATTGATCATGTAGCCATTAGGTGCATAGTTAGGCAGCAGAACTTGTTGAGGCGCTGCCATGGCCGGGGCAGGCCTTATGGCTGTCGGGAATTGGTAAACAGAGACTGTAGGAATTGGCAAGGCCTGGTATTGCTGGACCTGAACAGGCTGAAACACAGGAGGAGCCTGAACTTGAACTTGAACTTGGCGATGATGACGAAGATTTGGAACGGGAACCGGGTCCGGTACTCGTTGACATTGATCCATCTTGGCACAGTCCAAGTGAACATCAAACTCGCAGAGATTGCACCTGTACTCCCATTGCTTGCTCCCCAAGGTACCGCACAGATCACAGTTGAAGCTCTTGCTCGGATAAGGAGCCGAGAAAATGAGATTGAGCTGATGGTGGTGGGATTTGTGGGAGATCGTCATCGACATGGAAGCACAGTTAGTATGGAGGTCAATACTACAAGCTCGGCAATGGTAAGAGAACCCATCAGACCCTTTCTTACCACAAGCATCACAGTCGAAAGACCCCTCAGGATAAGCAGGAGTTGGAAGGAGGGACAAGACATGGCTTTGGTGGTCAAAAGGGTGAGTGATCCTCTGTGGCAATTGTGAGCATGAGATATGTAAGAAGTACTTGCACAAATTGCAGGTGTAGATCAATCCTGAGGCTTGTTCTTTGCAGCAAGAACATGTCGCAGGAAATAGGGCAAGATGTGATTGGTGATTTGTCAGTTGAAGAGGGTGTTGATGGCTGAAGTGGTGAATTGTTGTAGGCTCAGGTTGGCTTGGTGGCTTCCCCATTAAGAACCCAGATTTTTTTTTTTGCTTCTTTTCTTTTCTTGGCTTTAATGATCATCTCTCAATTCCTATCTTTTCGGTCTGTTATGTTTCTTGAGCCATTGTGGTGGAGGTTGACTTTGGAAGCTTGCCACTTGCCAGAGAGGTACGCGGTAATACTTGGTCAATGTCAATTCCTTGTAATTAATTATTCGATAATAATTGGGACTCATTATTCAGTTAAAAAGCTTCGTAAAAAAATTTACCAATGTAAAAAATATTATTGAAAAAATAGCACATTCAAAGTACTCGAAAGTTCTCAAACGTGGATATGATTTAGGAAAAAATGTGATTCTTTGTAATTAATTATTCGGTTGTACTGTGGAAGAATTGGTATATTGGCTTATATTTTTATTTTTTGATATTGTCCTGTTCTATTCACGATTTCTTCTCCTAACATGTCCATTTCAACGATGTATATTGGTTGATCGAGTTTGTTGGTTCGATTGGCAACTTAATCTGATTTTTTTACTATAACTGATGAAATAACAAGATTACTAATTAAGATGATGTGTAAATTCCAGATTATAACCAATACCATGGTTCAGACTTTCAAAATTACCAAAAGACCTATAGCCTAACGACACTAGGCGTTGTAAAATTAAATGAGGTCCAAGATTCAAATCCTGGGATAGTGTAAATATTTACCTTTCGAAATTACTTAAAAGATATATTTTAAAAATAAAAATTATCCGCATACTCTTACAGCCTGTTTGGAACTAAATCCATCAGGAAAAGAATTCCGTTTCCAATTCTGATAGAAATAGAAAGAGAATCACTTTCCTATTTTCTTGTTTGGAACCAAAACATAAAAATAAGTTGATCTTTTTACATTAACACCCTTATAACTCTACTGTCTCTACTGTCCAAGTTAATCATGGCAAATAATAGCCAAGCTATCCCTACAACCATGGCAAACTCTACTGTCTCCATAAACTCTACGAGGCCCATCCCCTGCAAACATTACAGACAAATCCATGAGATTACACGAAAGGATCAATGACAAAAAAATCAAATTTAAACACTAGCAAGGTCAAGAGAACTATGTATAAAAATAAATCATCTGAAGGTCGAATAGTTATATCATCACCACGCAATAAATTGCATTGGAAGTATGTATAAAAACAAAGTCCAAACTTAAACAAGATATGCAAATAGGCAGATTCCTTCCAATTGATTGATGTCAACCCTAATGACTTAAACCTTAGAGCTGGACGAGATTTTCACCAAGAAAAAGACCCTGCAGAAAAATGACTAAGCCAGAAAAACCCCGAAGCAATAAAAGATGCAATCAATCATCAACAAACATAGGACAACATGAAACCATGCCACCAAGGCCGCACCAACAAGTCAAAGCTAATAAAGGTCCAATCTTTAGCTCCAAGAACACACTAAAACTTCAAACTGTTTCAACACACTCAAGACAATGACCAAGTCAGTACCGCAATTAACAATCAAAACCAATGCAAGAACATAAACTATATAAAACTGTACAAAAAAGAGACAACAGCAGACCTATATATACTAAACCTGATCAGAACCTTGTAACATTTGTAGCGACTTTCAAGCAAACCTTCAGTTACTCAATTTTGACTGCATTATTAAAGGGACACACTAAAACCTTTCAATAGAATGCAATGGATTATTACGATTAAACTACATGAAGAGAAGTAAGATGTCCCTTCTGTTGCCAAGTTCAATACATGAAGATCTTGCACTGTGCTTGAACATAATGCTAACATTTTCCGTCCCACTAACCCAGAGATGGTTACAGAGACCTTGAACATAACATAAAAAAACCATCCAAGATCCTACAAATGAAGACAACCCACTTCAGTTTTTCCAAAACCATCCAAGATCCACACATGCAAAAGTCAACCCCTCCAAATCCATCTCAAACATACCAAAAATGAGCAAAGAAACACCATTGCATATATCCAAATGAAGCAAACAAAAAACTGAGAACGATTGAAACCCCATCACACAAAAATAGACACAACACACTATTGCTCAAAGGACATCAAAACAAAAAGGAAAGGAGTCAGAAACCAGTAACCCAGAACTCGAAATGGAAAAAAGTAAAAAATAATCACTAAAACCCTAACATTGAAAAGATGGGGAAAGGAGTCAGGGACTTACCGAAGGTCTGTGGTACAGGTCGCCGGCGAGTAAGGAACGGAAGGGAGATCTCTGTCGAAGTGGGGGAAGGTCACCAGTGAGTAGGGAATGGAGGGGAGCGTTGTTGTGGAAAGAGAGCTTGTAATTAGATAAGTTTGTAATATTTTTCATAGAGTAGGGGTATTAGAGTAATTATGCAGGCAATTCCGGTTTAGTCACCATAATTCCGACCTATTTTGGTAGGATTTCGAAATCCGGACTTTTAATGAAAATAGGAATTCTATTCCCAAAAATTTTGGTTCCAAATACACTTCTATTTTTAAAACTCCGGAAAGGAATTCCATTTCCTATTTTTTAAGGTTTCCAAACAGACCGTTAAAAAAATTTATTATCCTACCATAGGAAACGTGTTGTTATTTTTTTATAGAGATAATTACTCTCAGGACCCGAGGGTATAGTAAAATAGACTCTGAGAACTCTGTAGTTTTCCTACTAATTACTGAGCCTCTGTAGTTTGGTTATTATTATACACTCAGGTCCCTGTAGCCGAAATTGTCTATTTTTTCGGCGAACTCCCCACCTGAAATATCTAAAATGCCCCTAGGCATCTTCCTCCTTCGTCCCCTCCTCTCTCTGCCCTCATCTTCAAACCTTCTTCGTTGCAGGTGCTCGGAATTAACGACGATGCCGTTGCAAGTACACTGTGGGCGAAGTACGCATGCTCCTCCTCGAGTACACATCCTCCTCCTCCGGCTTCCCAAGGTACTCGAATGGGGCCTTCTTAAATGACGACGTCGAAGACACCGACCGGGCTGCCACTCACTCGGATCTGGGCCAGGGCACATGCAACTCGGCTCTTGTGAACCCCACCGCCGTTAGCGTCACTATTACTAAAAGAAGAGTACCTGATTCTCCGGTCGGGCTCGGGGCAGAAGAAGTGGTGGGCATGAGGTTGGGCCCGGGCCCGAAACTCACAGTCGAAGAAGTCGGAGGCGGGAGGGGATGGATTTTTGGATTTCATCATCGGGGAGAAGACGAAGATTGAGGGACGGCTCGAAGATTTGAGGAACGGTCTTGTCCCTCTCGAACTGGCTCGGGTCGCGACTGTCCGAGTTGTTCGTGGAGGCCCACCAGGAGCTCTTTGACGGTCCTTTCAAGGACCGGCTCAAATGGTCGCCGCCGTTTTGCCTCTCGAGGCCGAGACTGAGGAGGGCATCAAATTTAATCCCCAAATTGAACTTCCCTCTTCGCGCTTCGTCCTCTTCCCATGAGAGAGAGAGAGAGACAGAGAGGAGGGGACGAAGGAGGAAGATGTGAGAGAGAAGGAGGAAGATGTCTAGGGGCATTTTAGACATTTCAGGTGGGTAGTTCGCCGGAAAAATAGACGATTCCGGCTACAGGGATCCGAGTGTATAATAATAACCAAACTATAGGGGCTCAGTAATTAGTAGGAAAACTACATGATCCTCAGAGTCTATTTTACTATACCCTGGAGTCCTGAGAGTAATTATCTCTTTTTTATAACATATAGATCTATTCTACGAACTAAAAGCTGCAGGGGAGATGTACAGAGGATCTATTAGTTAATAGAGAACGTCAAGTTGCAAGTTGAAACCAAAGTCAAATGTCAATTTTATAATATAGGGAATTATAATGTCATGGAGTACCTTCGTAGAATTTATGGTACCAACAAAATAAATTAAAGGTTATAAAAAAGACCAAGAGGTGGATCCAAAATGTCTCTTTTTTCCCCTATTTTCTGATTCTATCTTTTCTTTTGACGACATTTTTTTTCTTCTGATTCTATCGGTCATATTACCAATTTTTTTTTACTATTTTGACTGAAATGGCCGATTGAACCAATATCGAGGTTTAGGCTAAAAAATGACCAGACTTTGCTCCTGATTTATTATTGGACTGATGATACTACCGATTAGACTGTATTTTTTAAATCATTGTGTTTTCCCTTGATTTGCTAATATTCTGCAAGTAAAGGCGCAAATAAAATTTGGTTTGTGGCACTTTCTTCTATCATTTAGTATATATGAGCAACGACTTCTATTAATCTCTTTGTATGATTTTAAAATTTTAATAACAACTCACACTTATAAAAAATACCATAAATTGAGAAACGATGAAATCTGGGCTGGGCATACTTCTGAGTACTAGTTGCACGATTAAGTAACTAAATAATTAATAGCAAGTTGGCCAGCAAACTCATTCCTGCAATTTGGCAACTTTTTTTTGAAGAAAAACGATTAGCCTATCATTAAAAATTAAAAATTTAAATATAATCCTCTATCGGTAAATAATGATTTCGAAAGAATAGAAACTCCAACATATGTAGGTTAGAATAGACAATGAGGCGGACCATAAATGCCAAACTATTGTTCCGTTGAAAGGTTTATCATCACCACGAGGTAAAATTATATGCATCATGAACTACTTGTCTTGTATGATTAGCAATTTTACATGTTTCTAAGGTTTTTTTTTTTTCTAAGTTGATTGACAAACGAAACACCATTACATACCAAAATGTATATAGTCTAACGGTACATCATGTTGATAAATTGACATAGGTCTAGAGTTTAGTCTTATGTACATAGCAATATGAGTTGATCCAATTTGTAAATGTCTTAAATTCACTTAATAAAAGATTAAATTCAAATCTTACAATAATCAAATTTAAATACAAAATATTAGAAATATGTCGCTTTGATGAAAGCCTTTTCGATCCATCCACCGTTGTATATTGTAATGAGCATGGACCTTTGCTAAATAAAAAGGTACACATTGTGGGACCCTTTATGTGACAGCTCTGTTACATTTCTTTTGGTTGGGATGGATTTTTAACTTTAGGGTACTGCAGTCATCAGAAACCGAAAAAAACAATATGGTGTTAAGGGAATCTGAGTCCATTCTGGTTGGACTAGCTCTTATTCGATGGAGACTACAATTTTCTTAAAGATTTTAAATTCAAATCTTACAAATACTAACAAATATTATAACCTGTATAGAGTTCGACAATTATACACTCTCGTCACAAAATTCGAAAGAAGAAGATAAAGTGATCCAGTTTCTGTTGAAAAATGGACAAGGTGCTCCTGTACACTGCTCTCTTTTTTGGAGACCTTGGAGCTTGTTCACAAAGAAGGTTAGTGTCTCATGGTATGTAGGAAGCTCGATTCACTCCTGTTTTGATCATTGGGAGGAATTGGTAAGTCACATAATGTTGAAGAAGATCTAGACTTCGATCTTTGTTGTGGTTATTTGAGCTTCTTTCACACTTATGGACAAGGAATGGTGATCACCTTCTGGACATTCCCTATCCATAAGTGTGAAAAATTCATGTTTCTTTGCGATGAGGTACTTAAACAAGGCCGCTCTGGTAACATAAGATGACCTAAAATTAGACATTACACCCATAAGTACATGGAGGCTAACGAGCATCTAACAAGTGGAAGAAGTAAAATTTTTATTAAATATCATTCCAATTTGGTTATCGGGGATCATACCCTTAATCGACATCCTCTAATAAGTTACCTACACAGTCTCACAAGAGACGTAGATGAATCTCCACGTTACCACCCACTTCGAGATGCCTGCCACCTGGACCATCGTCGTCTCCCTGTTCGCCGTCGTTATCTGGCTCTCGATCTACGACTGGGTCCTGGTCCCTTTCCTCAGGAGGATCACAAGGTACAAGGGCGGGATAACCATGCTACAACGTATGGGGATCGGGATTATATTTTTTATTACAGCCATGGTGGCGGGCGGGTTTGTGGAGAAGGCGAGGAGGGACCTCGCTCTCTCCCACTCTAATGCCACCCTAATGTCTGTCTTCTGGCTGTCCCCCCAGCTTGTCCTATTTGGGATGTTCGAGGCATTTTACGTTGTCGGGCAACTTGAGTTATTTAACACGGAGTCCCCCCAGCGCATGACCAATATTGCCAATGCGCTCTTCTCTAGCTCCATTGGGATTGCAAGCTATGTTCATGGCTTGCTTATCAAGATCCTTCATGGGAGGTTAGAGTATTATTACTACCTCATAGCCGGGTTGGGATCTCTCAATGATGTTTACTTCATGTACTGCTCCAGTGGATACCGGTACAAGGGTATTAGAGATAAAGGTGACGCTCGAGGAGAAGAAACTACGTAGGAATAATCATAGCATACATTGAAAATAACTACGCCAATATCCTTTACTCGTAATATGAGATGTTATAAAAAGACATTAAATATAAATCAAGTTTATTTGATTTTCTTTACCATACTCATTAATTACCATCATCTAAACCTTTTTTTTATTAATACTAATGTTATTTACACACTCTTCCCATTGTCTAGTACCTATATTGGACACCATACTCTTCTTGGACGCTCAATACTGACGAACACACAGTTAATGCATTGATCGTCAAAACAAAATATATTCATCACCAACCAAAAGATATTTTGCCCAATACAACTAGGCATAGGTAGTGAGGAATTGACACAAACTTATGTTTGAATTCAAAAAATTATTCCTGCAAGCGACCTTGCATTTAAATAAATTTTATATACGATATATATATTGTTGGATGGTAGTGGATTGGTCCAGAGTCAAGGAGATTATTCCGGACCATTTGGACTGAAGGGGCCGATAATGGCAAATCCTGGTTCTGATAATGGCAAATCCCAGTTCTAAAAATGGCAAGTCCTGGTTACAATACTAGCATGTCCTGTTATTAATACCGACCTGTGTTTACGATAGATGGCCCGTGTTCACGATAGCGGTATGCCCAGTATTGATACCGGCATGTCGGTGATCCCTAGCCAAGGATAAATTTTTTTATTTTAGTCCCAGTATTTTAGCATTTTGCAAAAAAGTTCTCGCGTGTCCTTCTCTCTAAACTGTTCGGAATGGGCCTCCTCCGGACCCAATCCAACTCCTCATTGGATAAGTTATTTTATGTGTGAGGATATATCTTTTTTATAAGTAAAAGCTTTATTAAAGAAAAATGTAAATAGGAAAATACGACGGAAAAGAAAATATTAGAAAATATTCTACTGTTATCTACAATATCGTACCCGGTTCTATAACATTCTAACCTTCTCCTACCCGAGAAAACCCCTAACTATGAATTTCCCATCCCCTCTGACAGACATACCTTATCCATATATCTCATATATGTGAGGATGTATGAACACATACCTTAACAGTTAACACATACCTTAATAGTTAACATAGTGGATACATTATTTTGGTGTAAACTATTTGCTATTCGGATATAACTAATCTATATGCGAGTTGTGTTTTAATTTTTGATAGGTGACAAAATTATCTCAACAAATATTTAACAGATTTTTCTAGAATTTAAACTTAAAATCTCTTGATAAATTAAAATAACTTCTTTACTAATTGATACATTATTGTTGGTACCAAGTGGTAAATTGTCCAGCTACTGCGAGGACATATAGGCAGTAAGTGAAAAAAATTTATGGTGATCTCTCAATACCAAATTATTTTGTAATTTGGTATGTATCCACCGATCCATAATTTCCAAGTAGATTTACTAATTGCAGCTCCGTAGTTGACTGTAATTAAGTTGACTTAGTTATGATCCTTGGATAATGACGGCACGCGGATGATCAACATGAAATTGGATTGCACCATCATCGGTCATTTTTTTCTTCTAGACTTGGTCTTATTTTTTTAGACTATTCAATATCTGAATATCTTAAATTGGTGGTAAAATTTTTCTAACAAATGTTTAACCGATTAATCTAATTAATTATTCGCTTAGGCTTGGTGTTGTGCCATCGGAAATTAGTCAATTTACTTTCTTTTTTTCATATGAAACTACTTAGATGCCGTTGAGCGTAAATATGAAATTAAAATTTAAAAAATAATTCTCTACTTGTAGATAATGATTAAGAAAAAAATAGAAGCTCCAAAATATAAACATTTCTGATGGTTTTGTCTAATGAAAAGTAGATGTAGCAACTAATATTAATTAACAAATTAATTGGCAATTTGATCAGTATGCAAATTATCGATGATTACACGTGGAAACTGCCCATAAAATTGATGTACTAAATGTAGAAAAAGTCATATTTTACGTACCAGCTGTTTTTTGCCCCAAATTATTTACTTGTGGTCAGAACATGCTAGACCTTTTTTGAAAATATTTTTAATTTTTTCTGTATTTTTTGGGCTTATGATACACCATGTATTTTTAAGTCTAATTCACCATTATCCATAGTAATGCGCCATTATTTTAGCTAATGAACAATTATTCTGTTTAGTGTATCATTATTTGGACTGCTGCACCATTATTCGGGTAAGTAAATAATTATCGACTTCTGCATCTTTATTTGACATTTTGGACCTCATTCAAATATAGGTTTAAAAATATTTCTATATTTCTAAAACTTATTTTGTGTGGTCTGATTACCGTATTTAAAAAATATGCCAAAAACCGTCGATTAAAAAGATATTTTATTCGAGATGTCCTGAAAAAGTCTCCAACTCTTTTTTTTCTCTTGGACTCCGAAGTCCTCTATTTTTTTGAAAGTGACATTGCCTTGGATGTCAATTGTAATATTGATGGAAACAGACTAATAACAAGTAAACGTTGTGGGGACCTCCTTGCATGAAATTTCTTTTTTTACAATTAGTGTCTATTGCAATCAACAAAAGTTGAATTAAAAATTTGTTAAAATCAAACCCGAGTCCTTTCCGACCAAGTCTTATTTTTTAAGAGCCCAGTGGTGAAAATCCTAAAAAAAACCTATCTTTCCCAAACGGCAATTTTGAGGCGACCGAATCTCCCACCCCTTTTTGGCACTGTCGTCGGCCTGTCTCGCTGCCAGTGACCATGGCAGGGCACCCACATGCTCTGGAGAGGACGACGCTCCTCCCTGTACAGTCGTGCCACTTGAATCAGATCGGGAATGGCCTGATTATGATTCCATTACTTCTCCAACCTAGCCCCTCGGCTATGGTTTTGTCAAACGCCCATCCCATAATCACTCATGTGATCCCAAAGGCGGTTCTAGTAAGGTTTTCTGACAGTGCTCTTATGTAGTCGGCACAGTTCTCTTCCTCCTCTCCGATGTGAATTTTTGTCTCGGGTCAAAGTGCTCCTCAGGCTGGCCTCTTTTTCCTCCCCTGTCACCAACGGCTTCACATTCCCTATGCAAAACCAACCCAACACCTTTGACATGCACGTCCTTTTAGACAACCATAGCGGGAACTTGCTAACTTTGTCTTCGAGAATCACAACTCCACTCAAACCATTCATGTCAAGTTTTTGCTCCATCACACAAAAGCTTTTCTCTCCTCTATCGGAACCCAACGATGTGACTCTACCTACAACTGTGTTTCCTACTAACCTGTAGGTGTTCCTAGCATTCCTTTCACCCTTCATCACCACCATAGCATCCTTCTCCACCTCCATTAACCCGCCTAAAATATTATAGTTGTACCCACTATAATCCAAGGCTCCTAACGAGATCAAATTTCTCTCCAACTTTGGAACATACCTAACCCCACACAATTTTCTCTCAACATCATCCCACATCTTGATTCGGATATCACCTATGCCAGCAATTCTACAAGTAGAACCATCACCCATAGTCACCATACGTGAATCAACGAACTTGTAGGTGTCGAACCACCCTATCTTGAGCGTCATATGGAAAGAGCAAGCGCTATCCAAAATCCAGGAATCAGAATGCTATGGACTTGAAAAAACTGAAAGAAGATCACCATCTGACCCATCCGAATGTGAGGCCACATTCACGAAACCTGATCCTTTTTCCTCGCTATCCCGAGTTCTTTTTGGACAATCCTTCTATACGTGCCCTTTTTCTCCTTACTCGAAGCAATTTCTCTTGAACCTCCCTGACCACGACTTGAATCCCTTCCCATCTTTTGCACCACTATGATCACCATGGCTACCACTCACAACCAGCCCTTCCGCTTGTTCATCGCCAATTTTCCTCCTTTGATGAAACCCTAGCAGAGCACTTGTGATATCTTCCAACATCAGAGACTCCTTCCCCCAAGTTAGAGTTGTAACTAAATTTTTGTAGGAGCCAGGTAAAGAATTCAGCAGCAACACGACCTTGTCTTCTTCCTCGAACATCACATCAACCTTTCTTAAGTCGCTCACATGTTGACTGAAACCGTTAATGTATTGGCTCAAATCCGAGCCCTACTTTATCTTGAGCCCGTATAATCTTTGCTTAAGATAGAACTTGTTCGACAAAGACTTAGACATATACCTTGCCTCTAATTTCTTCCATACCTCAGCTGGTGACTCCTCATCCATGTCGTGATACATCACATCGTCTGGCAAGCACAAGCAAATTATCGCCACCGTCTTGGCCCCCATCTCCTTTCACTCTTGCTCCTCCATCTTCTCGGGCTTCTTCTCCGAAAGCACGATAACCATCCCTTGTTGCACGAGGAGATCCTTGACACGCCTTTGCCATAAATCAAAATTTGAAGAACCATCGAACTTGACAAGAGCAAACTTCGCGCCGTCTGTCAATCTCCAACCCAAGCTCTGATACCAATTGTTAAGAATTCAATAACCAAGAGAACAAAATGCGCAAAGAACATGACACAAGAGATAACGTAGTTCGGCCTAGTGCTTACGTCTACGGTGAGAAAGGAGAACTTTTATTGATGATCAGAGTCGCAAAGCTATATCTAACCTAAGGGCAACACGTCCTTATATAATAGACGAACCCTTGATGTGCAAGAAACGTATCTAGGTCAAATTAGGAGTCCGAAACAAACGTCGAAACAAAACAGAAAAAATCTGCTGCGGGGACCTGGCGATCGCCAGTTGCCCGAATTGTCCAACTTCTGTTACATCTGACTTGCGATCGCCATGACATTAGCGATCGCCAACCACCACATCTCACCACATCTCAACAACTATAAATACCCTTTCATCCTTCAAAATTATACGATTCAGTCACAATTCTCAAATTCTCTCTATTGATAATTAAATTTATTCAATCTCGAAGTTTAGAGTGAATTATACTAGTCATGTCCTTAATAAAGAAACTCGTATGCTTAAAATTATAACCCAAGTAAATTGTTAATAAAGAAACTCATGTTGGTAACAATAAAATAGGTTGTTAATATTATTATTTATACAAATTACCTATTCAATAGAGAAGTAGATTTTTAATAAAGAAGGAAATTTGAATTTAATGGTTGAATATAGTAATAGGAATCTATTTACTTCTCCCCCACAAGGAACTAGTGCAGGTAATTCAGAAAATGATACTTATATTAACAATGAATTTGAGTTTAGCGATGATGCACTTTGTAATTTTCCTTTGTTATCTCTCAAAAATTTTTTTTTTCCTTCTTCCTATAGTTGAAGAAAAATTCGGTTTAATGAATAGTAGCAAAAGAGGTACTTGATAATTTGGTTTCAAAGGTTGTCGTGGAATAACTATTTTGCGTCGGATGTGATATTTTGGACGAACTCGAAACGTGGGCTTTGATTCTTTCAGAGTTATAGATACAAAAATAACTTATTTTAGTACACTATGCACAAACTCAATCTTTTATTCATTTTAACCATAAAAAATATTTTATTTATTTTTAAAAAAATATTAAACCCTATACCTTATCCTTAACTCTATCTCTAACCCTAACCATTCAATTTTTTGAAAAATTTCAAAACATTTAAAAATAATAATTTTTTAAAAAAGATTCAAAAAGATTTGAGATTGTTCAAAAAATAAATAAATGAATTCAGATTCGTTTCAAATTTGATTCGAATTCAGCAGTTTATAATTCGTATTCGAATTCTTCTTTGGATGAATCAAACAATGTTCAAGTTTTTGATAAATTCGAATATATTCGATTCGAATTCAAATGAATTCGAACAATGGTGAGATGTAATGCCTAGGGAATGCGGCAGTTTAATCCCTAATGACGTTATAGCAAAGAGTTGTTCAGTCTGTCTGTATTTATTTTTGTTGTATCCATTAGCTAATTGCAAGTTTAAAATTGACATAGGTACGAGGTTTGAATAGGTTCATTTTTCTAATTGGAGTCGAATTTTTCGACAAATCTCATAATAGGGTTGTCAGAAAAAGTTTTCTCTGTATGGGGTTGTGCCAGAAATCGGACAAAATTGTGCATTTTTATTTGCACAAAACAGCACGATTTTGTGCGGTTTTGTGCAACACGGCAACTTAATACATTATTTGATTCATTCCACTTGTAACTAATCGACTCTTGACTTTTGAATGATTTTTTGACATCCTTAGATACCAAATTGGGAGAAATAATAAACATCAAAGTTGTAGATATATGTCTCAACTTCACAGAACAACTTGAATCATCTCAAACGGACTGCGGAGTAAGAAGTTACGATCTACTAACCAAAATTAAAATTATCCAAATTCGAATCTGCAAAAATTTCGAATATAGGATACGGATAACAGATATCGAATTTTTTGCTCATCCTTAAGTGTTAGTATCAACGATGGGCGGGCCCATGCATGTAAACATTTGGGGTGAGGGACAAGACATGGTTCTTGTCAAATGGGTGAGTGATGCTTGAACCATTGCAGGTTGATGATTCCCCCTCAAAGGTCTCAGATAAATTTGTGAATATTCTCTCCTGGGTTTCAATTTCGTATTTCTTGAGCACCCACGTACATATATAGTCTGTCTTACGGTGGTCGAGGTTGTTAGCTTCGGAACCTTGCAAGAAGTTTATCAACCACGCGGGAAGGCTTGGTCAGTATTATTATTTCTATTATTAACAGCTTGGAATATTTAAGTTAGTTTGACTAGTTTTGGCAAATGAAAATTAAATCTCCATTGTGAATGCATACAAAATTCTTAAGCAACTTGCAAGCAAGCGCTTTGATTTAACACATATAGCAAACAAATATAAATCTCATGCAAACGTAAAGAAATCACAAATATCATCAATCAATTTGCCAAATAATTGGCTAACAAATGTTTATTATATAGTAGACATAATATCAACCGATTTGTCAGTTCGATAAGATAATAGCATTATTTTCAAAGATAAGATAATAGTATTAAGAACATAGTTATTCTTAGTCCAATTAGTACAATACTCAAAATATTGGTCTAATCAATTTAGCCTTACTTATTTCTAATAGCTCGATTAATTCTTCCAAAGCTAACAAAACTTTCTCAGTTTAATGAATAGTTGCAAAACAAGTGCTTTATAATTTGGTTGTAATGGTTGTCGTGGAACAGATATTTAGCGTAAGATGTGACATTTTGGACAAACTCGAAACATAAACTTTGATTCCTTCGTAGTTACAGATACAAAGACAACTTAAATTAGTACGCTATACACAAACTCAATCTTTTATTTATTTTAACCTTAAAAAAAGTTTTATTTATTTTAAAAAAATGTTAAACCCTATCCCTAACTCTAAACCCTAACCCTTCAATTTTTGAAATTTTTTAAAAATTTTCAAAAATTTCAAAACATTTTAAAAAATGAATTTTAAAATTTTTTTTTGAAAAGATTTGAAATTTTTCAAAAACTAAATTAAAAAATTTAGATTCTTTTCAAATTCGATTTGAATTCAGCAGTTTATAATTTGTATTCGAATTCTTCTTTGGACGAAGTGAATAATGTTCAACTTTTTGATGAATTCGAACAAATTCGATTCGGAAACAGTAATTTAATCCCTAAAGAAGTTATAGCAAATAGTGGTTCAGTGTGTCTTTCTTTATTTTTGTTGTATCCATTAGCTAATTGCAACTTTAAAATTGACATAGGTGCGAGGTTTGAATGACGACTGCATGTGAATCATCAACGCGAACATACGGTCGCACCAACATGTACGTATACATGAAGCGGATTTTTTTTCTAAGTCATGTGCCGTCTGATTTTGTTAATGTCAGATTTGATATTCAATAACGTCCAATAGTGTCGAAGTTCTCTTTAAAGAAAGAAGACAACTTGAAAGGTTTTGAAGGTCATTTATTTTTATCTTTAAAATAAAATAAAAATTATGTAGCATATTTAATATAACAAAGACATCACATAAGACATTGATGTGTAATCGGTGACAAAAAAATAATTCTGAGATATTAATGCATCCTTTAGACAAATAAAATTAGCTAAGTGGATCAATTTTAAGTTAAAAAAAACTTATTGGACTTCGTGAGTAACTAAGAGCAACTATTTCATCTTTATTCTTTTATATAATAACGACCAATACAAAGTAAGCATTACTTAGCACTCTTCTGGGACATCAAATTCTGAGAATTGCAACATTTGGGGAAAATAATTGATCTTTGATAAACTTAGCAGTAGTGGAAAGGCAACAATAGAGTAATTTCGTAACTAACAAAACACTAACAATTGAGCAATCTCGAATTCCAATTTGCTAAATATAGCAAAACGGAAAGGCAACGATTGAGTGTTCACGATGTCCAACTTCCTTCTGCAAATTATCATCAACCAGAAGCTAGTCCTGCCACCAAAGCGTGGATAACACCTCCATAAACACTACGCACCAAAAACTTAGTGATGGAGCTCAACTTTCCCCGACCTCTGTGACGACGAGGAGGTTGATTGGCGAGCTGACGTTCTCGAGTTCGTTCCATGCAGGCCAAATGAACATCAAACTTGCACGGCCCGCACCTGTAGAACCATTGACCCGAGACTTCGGTGTTGCAAACATCACAGTTGAAGCTGCCCTTATAAGGAGACGAGAAGGCGAGGCCGAGCCCGTGGGGGTGAGAGTGGTGGGTCCGGGTCAGCGGAATGGCAGCACAGTGATTATGGAGATCAATATTGCAGGCTCGGCAGCTGTAACACCAGTCATACACTGTCCCACCACAGGCGTTACAGCTATATGATGACCCAGCAGTTGAGGTGAGTGACAAGACATGGTTTTTGTCACATGGGTGAGTAATCCTTTGAGGGTGGCTCCAGTTCTGAACCATTGCAGGTGTATCAAGTTCGATCTTTTCCGGGTTTAGATATTATGTTTCTTCTGTAGTGAAGACGCATACCTATATATATGTAAATTGGGTACTCAATCATTGGTTGCTTGAGGACTTGAGAGTTACTTCGGAGCCTTCCTTGTGTGCATGGAGTACGCGGGAATACTTGGTCAGTATGGCCGTCTATCTTTCATTATTTATTCTTGTCCCGGGAAAAAAATAATTTAGCTTCATCTCGAGTTTGAGCGAAGTAGTGTTTAATACTTGTTAAGAAATTTTTGTCACCTTTAAAATACTAACTCGAGTCAAACTTAAATTAGTAGACCTAGTAAATATATATCAGCCAAAAAAATAATGGAAAAATTACTCTCAAGTCTCCCGTGTTTGCTTAAATATACTCAAAAGTTTCCCCTGTTTGAAAAATACACGCTGAAGTACCTCGTTTTTGATTTAATTATACGTTCGGATTCCTCGCTGATGTCACCAACTCTTTTTTTTCGTTTTTGTCATTGTAGTGACAAAAATATTCTTTCTCCGGTCAACTTAGATCTCCAATCATCTTATTCGGTCATTTTTCGGCGAACATCATCTTCTCCGACGAAAAAAAATCTGAAAAATTCAAACTCACTCATGAAACCGGAAAAGAAAAAGAAAACAGTCAAATCGAAAAGTAAAGATGGAAAAGGACAAATCGAAAAAGAAGAAAAACTCACTCACCACTGAGGTTTCATCCGCTGGGGTCTCGCTATGGCCCCGGCGTTATCACGGCCAGCAACTATGGGAAGAACACCCATGAAAATTTCCAATTCTGGGTAAGAACCCTAATTTTATGGTTGCTTCAATAGAACCCTAATTTCTATTTCTTCTTCTTCTTCCTCTTCTCTCCTTTGCTACTATTGTAAGATCTTACGACCGAATCGCTGAGCCCTTTGGAAGCTTACTGTTAGGAATTCAACAACTTGAAGAATAAAACGTGCAAAGAACATGGACACAAGAGATTACGTGGTTCGGCTTAGTGCCTACGTCCAATGGGAGAAAGGAGAAATTTTATTGATGGATCTGAGTCACAAAGCAATAACATAACCTAGGGAAAGACGTCTTTATATAATATACGAACCCTTGGTGTACAAGAAACCTATCTGGGTATAATTAAGAGTCTGAAATAAGAGCCACGTCTAAACTAGAAATTTCTACCTGTCGCAACTTGCGACCGCCAACCAAGTGGTGATCGCCAATTCTTTATAAGTGACCACTTACGGCCGCCATATGGTTGGCGACCACCAACAATCACAAAACTCTTGCCATACTCAATAATCTCCACCTTGGCGAGAAGTCATCCCGTAGAAAAATTATAAAGCTTCACCCGAACTTTAAAAAATTCTACCTTGATGAGACACCGCCCAATGAAGAACCATGAGATCTTGCAAAATTGACTCTACTCACTCCACCTCGAACCATAGATACACCGATATCAATAAGACCATCTCCACTTTCTTACCACCTTTTTTGTTCAATCACTTGGAATCAGCCCCCAAGCTCGAGCTTCCGAGCCTATTTGGCCTATTCCCTCCAATCTCCATCGAACCCTAACTAGCAAGTCCACCTGGTGAAGCAACCTTGCGACCAATAGACATGCCCTCTATTTTTTTGTCAGCCCCATACTTCGCAACCTCATACTGCTTTTCTGCTAGACCTTCTTCCCTCAAACTAATGCTACGTGCCATAATATACAAAGGGCAACCTTTTGTTCCATCAAGTAGAACCCTCGACATGCCTCGAATTCCATAGTTTGGCCTTGAGTGAGATACCCAATTTGTCTGTGGTACTACCCACGGCTTCGCATGCCCAATGCCAAACCTGCCCAATATCTTTGACGTGCACGTCCCTTTAGACAACCGTAGCGGGGCCCAGTTAACAATACTCTTCTCAGACAACCATGGCTCCTTGCCAATCATGCCTCCTCGAAACAACCATATCTTGTTATCCATGTCTTCTTGAATCCCAACTACACTCAAACTATCTATGTCAAGCCTTTGCTCCCTCATACGAACCAACCTCATATGACTTGAGCTTTTCCCTTCTCTATTGGAACCCACATATGTGACTCCACCTATAACCGTACCCGTCACTAACCTACATGTAGTCCTTGCATCTTTTTACCCTTCATCACCACCATAGCATTCTTTTCCATCTTAATTAGCCCGTCTACAACCTTATAGCCATACCCGCTACAATCAAAGGCTTCTAATGAGATCAAATTCCTCTCCAACTTTGGAACATGCCTAACTCCACACAACTTTCTCTCAACACCATCCCACATCTTGATCCAGATATCACCTATGCCAGTGATTCTATAAGCGGAACCATCACCCATAGTCACCACACCTGAATCAACGAACTTGTAGGTGTCGAACCACCATCTCTTGGGCATCATGTAAAAGGAACAAGCGCTATCTAAAATCCAAGAATCAGAATACTTTAGACCTGATAAAATAGAAAGACAGTCACCATCCGACCCGTCCGAATAAGAGGCCACATTCACAAGACACAATTTTTTTCCCTCGTGATTCTGAGTTCTTCTCAGACAATCCTTCTTCATGTGCCCTTTTTCTTCGCACTTGAAATAATTTTCTTTGAACCTCCTTGACCCCGATTTAGATCCCTTACCGTCTCTTTCTCCTCCTCGACCATGGCTACCCCTCACAATTAGCCTTACTATTTGATCATCTCCAATTTTCCTCCTTTGATGATACCCTAGCAAAGCACTCGTGATATCCTCCAAGACCAGAGACTCCTCCCCCCAAGTTAGAGTTGTAACCAAATTTTTGGCGAAGCTTGATAAGGAATTCAGGAGCAACAATACATTGTTTTCTTCCTCAAACTTCACTTCAACATTTTTTAAGTCGCTCAGAAGCTGACTGAAACTATTAATGTGTTGGCTCAAATCTGAGCCATCTTTCATTTTGAGCCCATACAATCTTTGTTTAAGATAAAGCTTGTTTGACAAAGACTTAGACATATACCTTGCCTCCAATTTCTGTTATGCCTCAGCTGGTAACTCCTCATCCATGACGTGATACATTACATCGTCCGCCAAGCACAAGTAAATTATCGTTACTGCCTTGGACTCCATCTCCTTCCACTGTTGCTCCCCCATCTTCTCAGGCTTCATCTCTGAGAGTGCGATGATCATCCCTTGTTGTACGAGGAGATCCTTTACACGTCTTTTCCATAACCCAAAATTTGATGAACCATCGAACTTAACCATGCCGTCTGACATCCTCTAATCTTAGCTCTGATACCACTTGTTAGGAATTCAGTAACATCGAGAACAAAATGTGCAAAGAACACGGACACAAGAGATTACGTGGTTTGGCTTAATGCCTACGTCCGTGGGGAGAAAGGAAAACTTTTATTGATGGATCCGAGTCACAAAGCAATAACATAACCTAGGAAAATACGTCTTTATATAATAGACGAACCCTTGGTGTACAAGAAACTTATCTAGGTCAAATTAGGAGTCTGAAACAAGAGCCGAATCTAAACTGAATATTTCTGCATGTCGCTACTTGTGGCCGCCGATGCCAACAAACCAATTCTCTGTAAATGACCACTTGCGGCCGCCAACCACAAAACTCTCGCCATACTCAACACTTGCAACCGACTTTCAGGGAATACATTGAAAGAGGCTTTTGTCTCTGGGCTTGGACGCCTCGGCATCAAACAAGAAAATTAGTTACTTAATCTACGTCGAGGCAACCGCGGTATCTGATTTGGCCTTGCACTCAACCGCACAACAATTTTGCTTAATTCTTCAGAATCGGAGCAGTGGGGGAGTAGCATTCACATCATTTTTGGCTACGGAAGTGTTCGCTGATTGGACGATCGGAGCAGCGAAGATCTACCGGCGGACATGCTTAATTCTTTTGAGGCGTGAATGGTTTCCCAAAATTTCCATCCAACCTGAGGAGGTAAATCAATGTTACGTGGGTACAATAGGTTTCAATATTATGTTTGGAAATTTCCCCACGGCTTTCGTGAGTTATAATTTTTTGGGTTTTTTTTCGCCGGAGAAGATGGTGTTCGTCGGAAAGATGATCGGAGATCTAAGTTGGCTGGAGCAAGCATATTTTTGTCATTTTAATGACAAAAGTGGAAAAAAGAGCTAATGACATCAGCGAAGGACCCGAACGTATAATAAAATCAAACACGAGGGACTTTTGCGTATATCTTTCAAATACATGAGACTTTTGAGTATATTTAAGCAAACACAGGGATTTGAGAATAGTTTTCTCAAAATATATTTTACTGTTACAATCATGGTTTTAAAAAATGTGGTCGGACTATGAATCGGTAGCTATAGCGGGTCATTTTTGGCCTTTGACTTGGGTGCCGTATAAATCGGTCAAAATCCGGCTGGACCGGACGATTTTGAGGCTCGTCTCGACCGGCCGAGACCGGTTTGTACGAGGGCTTCTAAAAAAGGGGAAAAAGTGTAAAATTTTCAATTTTTTCCTCCAAAAACCCTTGCCCCTCTCTCCACTTTCCAGTTATCCATCCCCTCGCTGCAAAAATCGACAACACCACCTCTGCAACAGAAACTAGGGAGTGATTTCCCCGACATCGTCTAGCCTCACGACCTCAGCCCCTCACTTCGACCTTCGTTAGGCGCCGCTCGCTCGCATCTCCGGTGGCTCTCGTCTGGGGCGGTCTCATCTCATCTCATAGATCATCTCTCTCTCTCTCAGTCGAACCCCCTCGCATTCTCACTCTCATAGATCATCTCTCTCCCCGCTCGCTCGCGTGCTTGTTTACTGGTTTTTTGTTTGCTCGTTTTGTGAGGAAGAGTGAGGAAGAGGTGGAGATTTAAGTGTGAATGGGGAAATGGAAAAGGGAACAGAAAATTGAAGCTTCACGAAAGGGATGCTTGGAAAAATAGAAAGAGAAGAGATTCTTGGAAAATTGGAAATGGAAGAGACGTGGCACTTACCTTTTTTTTAATACCAATTCACTAATGGACACACTTTTAAAAAGGACGAGCCTAGGAAAGGTCACATGTGTAAGAAAAGTTCGAAAAAGGTGTAAAGCATGACAGGTGTATGACACCATATATTAATTTATTTACTTTTTCAAAAAAAAAGTATGTTCAGATCGGTAGTTCGACCGGTCGGACCGTGCGACCCGGAAGACGGGAGAAATTCCGGGTCAGCCTCTGGGTCGTTTTTTAAAACCATGGTTATAATTGCTAAGGAAATGCGGTAATTGAATCCAGAACCCTACTGAAGTCATAACAAAGAGTTGGTCAGCTATCTTTCTTAATTTTTCTTGCATCATTTACTAATTGCAGCTCCGTAGTTGACTGTAATTAAGTTGACTTAGTTGTGATCCATGGATAATGACGGCACGCGGATGATCAACACGAACTTGCGATTGCACCATCGTCGGTCTTTTTTTTCTTCTAAACTTGGTCTTATTTTTTTAGACTATTCAAAATTTGAATATCTGATATTAAAATTTTTCTAACAAGTATTTAACTGATTAATCTAATTATTTATTCGCTTAGGCTTGGTGTTGTGCCAATGGAAATTAGTCAATTTACTATTTTTTTTCCATGTGAAACTACTTAGATCCCATTGAACGTAAATATGAAATTAAAATATAAAAAATAATTCTCTACTTGTAGATAATGATTAAGAAAAAAATAGAAGCTCCAAAATATATACATTTCTGATGGTTTTGTCTAATGAAAAGTAGATGTAGCAACTAATATTAATTAACAAATTAATTGACAATTTGATCAGTATGTAAATTATCGATGATTACACGTGGAAACTGGCCATAAAGTTGATGTACTAAATGTAGAAAAAGTCATATTTTACGTACCACCTGTTTTTTGCCCCAAATTATCTACTTATGGTCAAAACATGCTAAGACCTTTTTTGAAAATATTTTTAATTTTTTCTGTATTTTTTTGGGCTTATGATACACCATGAATTTTTAAGTCTGATTCACCATTATCCATAGTAATGCACCATTATTTTAGCTAATGAACAATTATTCAGTTTAGTGTAACATTATTTGGACTGCTGCACCATTATTCGGGTAAGCAAATAATTATTCGACTTGTGCATCTTTATTTGGCATTTTGGACCTCATTCAAATATAGATTTAAAAATATTTCTATATATCTAAAACTGATTTTGTGTTGTCTGATTACCGTATTAAAAAAATAAGCCAAAAACCGTCGATTAAAAAGATATTTTATTCGAGATGTCCTGAAAAAGTCTCCTACTCTTTTTTTCTCTTGGAGTCCTCTATTTTTTTGAAAGTGACATTGTTCTGGATGTAAATTGTAATATTGATGGAAAAAGACTAATAACAAGTAAACGTTGTGGGGACCCCCTTGCATGAATTTTTTTAAATTTACAATTAGTATCTATTGCAATCAACAAAAGTTGAATTAAAAATTTGTTAAAATCAAACCCGAGTTCTTTCCGACCAAGTCTTATTTTTTAGGTAGGTAAATATTATTTATTTATATAAAATAAAGGCAATACTAATATTAATTACAGATGAACCGATCCCAAGATTAACACGTATAATTATACCAAAAGTATAATAATTCAAAATAATATCACCCAGTAAAGGACTCGGGTTTGATTTTAACATTAACTTCCAGCCATCTCACTTAAGAACAGGAGGAAGTCCTGATTTCCCGAGTCCTTGTGCAAATTTGAACAAGATAACTACTCTCTTATTCGCCGAAGAGTTGAGTGCAAAATGACCGGTTTGTCGCACCCAATTTTCTCAAAGATTACTTTGTTCCGGTGACTCTAAATAGCCCAAAAGATCGAACAAAATATGGCAGTCCAGATTTTCCCAATCAACGAACTTCACACCAGATGACACCAAGATATCTCCAACCAAGTCTTATATAATGATTTTTTAAGTAGATTAGGATCGCAAGCTTCGGCTTTATTATTGTAAGAAACCAAAAAAAAAGCAGCAAATAGTAAATAAGCAAGGGAACATCAATACAAGAACATTTATGCAATTGTGTTCCTGATGTCGCTAATTCCATCTGCAAATCATTAACCACCAAGGTTCCCAAAGTCAGGCTGATCACAACCAGCACCACCCTCGTGTCCGCTGCCACCATCATTACCACTGTCCCCGCCGCCACTATCACTGAATAGTAGGTTCGTGAAGCGGGTTCCTAGAGCCTGGAAAGTACCACCGATAGCACTGGATAGGATCATTGTTCCCAGGACTCCTCCACCAGCCGTAGTCATACTTGGCCTAGCTGGTGAAGCAGCATAATGCATTGAGTTGCTGCTGTTTGCTGCAGTGTAAGGCATCGGATTCGGATCACGAGCACAGCGCAAGTGAACATCAAACGCGCAGAGGTTGCACCTGTACAGCCACTGCTCGGACCCCATGCCCCTGCACAAGTTACAGGTAAAGCACTTGCTCGGATAAGGAACCGAGAAGGCAAGAGTGAGCTGGTGGGGATGAGACCGGTGGGCGAGGATCATCGGCATAGAAGCACAGTGAGTATGAAGATCAATATCGCAATCTCTACAGCTATAACACAAGCCATCCGCTACCTCACCACAGGCATTACAGCTGCATGAAGACCCAGCAGATAGGGTGAGGGACAAGACATGGTTCTTGTCAAACGGGTGAGTGATGGTCTGAGGATGTCTCGAGTTCCGAACCATTGCAGGTTGATGATTCCCCTCAAAGGTCTTGGATAAATTTGTGAATATTCTCTTCTGGGTTTCGATTTCATATTTCTTGAGCACCAACGTACATATATATTGGTAGCTAGCTCTGTCTCTTACAGTGGTCGAGGTTGTTAGCTTCGGAACCTTGCAAGAAGTTTATCAATTACGCGGGAAGGCTTGGTCAGTACTATTATTCCTATTAATAACTCAGCTTGGAATATTTAAGTTAGTTTGACTAGTTTTGGCAAATGAAAATCACCTCCATTGTAATTGACTTTTCTTTTGGTGGTAAATTCAGAAGAAGACGGATCCGTGATATTAAATATCAAATTTAAACTTTAATAGACTCAAATTTAGTGTCTAGGCCCTTCAAATTATATTAATATTTTGCGGGGAAGTAGAGATGTCAAATTGGATCCAAGAAGATGGTCAGTCGATTAAATTAACTAATTAAATAAAGAAATAGTTTAAATTTGGATTGATCTAAAAGTTTGTTAGTAACAATTTTTTTTGAAACGGTTAAAATTTATTAATAATAATATTATGTACAAATTACCCGCCCCTATAGTGACTGTAATGCATTGGTTTTTTTTTGGTAGAAGAGTGGAATGCATTGTTTAGTTAACGACTATTCATAGTGGTGCATCATTATTTTTGCTAGCAAACTATTATTTACCAAAATTCGGGCTGTTGCATAATTATTCATTTGGTGCACTTTTATTTGAGCCGGTGAACCTAATTTGAATATGATTTTGAGAAGACAAAATAAATTCAGAAAATGTCCCTGGCGGTCTGACAGTTGAATTCAAAAATGTTAAAATTTACATATTCATCCCAAAATTTTAACATAATGGGTATGTAGATTTTCAACACTTATAAACTAACTCATCATTCTTGCACGATGCAACGTGGTATTCTCAACACACCCCCTCAAACGAAACCCATCGGTTCGGAAATTGCACGTACAAGAAATAGGGATTGTGCGAACACAAAAATGAGCATGAAATCAACCTACTCTGATACCATGTTAAAATCTACATATCCAACCCAAAAATCTTAAGACAATGGTAGGTAAATTTTCAATATTTATAAACTAATCAACCACACTTACATTAAACAATGTGGTATTCTCAACAAATATATCAAAAGATGTTAATGCTCCATAATTTATTCAGTACGCCATTAGAAGACTTCAACACACTAAGGTTAAGCATTGGTTACGACAAACAGCAAGCAATTACTTATCAAAATCAACATATTAACCCATGATAGTTAGATTCTGAATTAGTCATGTTGGATATAAATCAGGTGTATAGAGGTTAAACCGATTTCGAATATTATCAAAATCAACATAAATCACGTCACTTGTTGATTACTTGCGAAGTCCAAATTTCTCGAATGCCGGAGAAAGGGATAAATTCAAATGATCGAGGTTAACCCGATTTCAAATATTATCAGGTCATAATTAATTTTAAATTGTATTTAGAGAATTTGGATTTGATATGACTTTGTACAACTCTTATTAGTATAAGAATATTTCTCAAGTTCAGATATGTTCATATCCATAATGTCTACTCCAGGTAAACTTGATGCAAAAAGCTTGATCAGAATCAATTTCCTAAACCAACTCAAATTCTGAATCCGACTCCTATCAAAATCCTGGCTACTTACTGCTATAAATATGCCTCATCGATCATAACTCACCGCCACTTCATTCTAAACAAACAGTTACATCAATTATCAATCGACGCTAGGAGAGGGAAAAAACCCTAGCAGAGAGGTCAATGGCTGTCTGCGCCCCCCCCTTCCGCCCCCTTCTTTCCCCTTAATTTTTTTTCAAGAGCTGAAAATTATCTTTGCCATAGCTGGCAATCTTTGTTTGGTTTCGCTCTTCCATCTTCATCACTTCCATCTTCCTTACTTTCATCTTCACCTTCATTTTTATTTTGTCACTTCCATCTCCATTTATTCTCGCCTGCTTTCATTCTCTTCCTTCTCACCCCCGTTTACCCCAACCCGCTCCCAGTTCCGAGCTCAGGCCTCTGGATCCGAGCTTAGATCTTCACCGTAGGTCATCGCCAGAAGCCGCTCGCCTATTGGTCGTCGTCAATTGCTCCATCAACCACCTTCCTTGCAGCCTCTGTCCGTTCGTTCTCCGACAGCCGCCCATCGTCTGCCGTCCGTCACCTCCCCTTCGGTAGTCCGTAGCTTTTAGTCGCTCCTCTCCTGTCCGCCTATTCCTGACTCACCAGGTTGCCGGAGGCCGCGCTTCAGCTTGCTCGCTGGCGTCAGTTTTTGTAATCAGTTTGGGGGGACTGGTCTCTAGATCAGTCGCCGGTCCCCCACCGCTTATTTTTTCTATTGTCTTTTGTGTCTTTTTATTTTATTGGTTGTTGTTATGTTCTTCGCTTTTAATTTTTCTGTGTGTTGCTTTTGTCTTTGAGTGCTGGTCTAGGATCGGTGATGCTTCTGTGTGTGACTGCCGGTCTATGATCGGTGGTGCTTTTGTCTGTAATTGCCGGTCCTGGATCGGTTTTTTGCTCATATTATTTGCCGCAATGTGTCAATTTACAGCTGTTGTCGCTGTTACTCTGGACAAGGATATCTCCATCAAGTAATATCTTGCATGATATGACCATGTGGAGACCTCTTCTGGATTACAATTCACTTGTAGCCGAGAGGGGAGATTTATGTGATCTTGTATTCAACAGGTTATTGGGTGGTACTTCCGATGTGGAAGTAGATTCGGTTCTCAATGTCGATGTCGATACCACTCATTTTCAACATGTTTGTTCCGTGATCTTGGGTCATTTTGCAGTCTACATCTATGCATGTCGGGTCTCGATATTATCCTTAACTTTTATTCTATGTCTATGTCTTGTATTCTGCTGTAACTTGTTCCCTTTATATATGAAAGGCTTACCCTTAAAAAAATCATAACTAATATCAACTCCAACCTCTAAATTCTTTAGCTAGAGCAGAAAGAAACAAATTCTCCCCACAACCACGACAAAAAATCCGAATTCTCTCCTCAAGTCACTACCGACAATGAAATCTTCCACTTTTTTTCCTACTGTTATCCACCCTTCCTTCGTCTGCAAGCTACAAGTTCTCCAATGGCAAACAGTTTTTTTCGTGCAACGACCTGCCCAACTTCAACGCCTCCCTCTACTGTAACTATCATGCTTCCTCTTCCTGTCATCTGGGGAATTTGATCGCAGACTTTTTTACTACACGATGATTTTGAATCGTGTGCTGTGAAATCTTTGTCAATGAAGTTCAGTAGCTGCTTCAATTTGGAGAATGATGCAAGGAGCGGAATCCTGGTAAAACTTCTGTAATATAATATCGTCATAAAATTTAGAAATAGTATTGTGTTAAAATACGAAACTACATGATATAAATAAATTTTAACCTAATTTTTATTAACAACTCGCATACAATATTTCTGTTAATTTGACTTGTTTTAGCAAATGTAAATCACCTCTCCATTGAAAAGCATATAAAATTATTAGGCAACTTGAAATTAACCACTCTAATGTAATTGACAATATGTAAATCTAGCAGATGAATAGGGCTGAAACTCTCTAACGTAATGGAAAGTTGGGTTATTTTTTTAAAAATTTTATTCAATCTTTTCTGAATTTCATCCAAATTTGCACAATTTTGATTTTCAACACGCACTGTATTTCGACATTTTGCAACATTCTTCGGCACTGTGCTATAGTTTTCGTTAATATTGACCTTCAAATTTTTGTTATTTTATATATTTTATATATTTATTCAAATTTCTTTATCATTATACCATAATTGACCAATGTTTTAAGAAACTGATCGACCTGAATTTGTTTTTTCAGATTCCCAATCTGTCCGGTTAGGTTGCTGATTGGGTCGGAGATTTTTCTAAAATATATTTTATTAGACAATTATATTACTAAAATTTTAAATATTCTCTAATTTTTAAATATTTCTAAATATTCTCTAATTTTATTACTAAATTTATCATTTATAAGTATTAAAATAATATTTTAATCACTTTTACTATAATAAAATTTTTTAAAAATAAAATAAAAATTTGAATAATTTGATCTGGAACCGCAGGTATCTAGATTGAGAATTAGCCTCTGAACATCCAATCGAACATAGAGGGCTAATTTGTCTGAGCCTGTTTAGTTCGCACAAAAAGAAAATCGGAAATGTTTCGAGAAATTAAGAACAATTGCGGAAAATCAAATTAAAAAAAACTGAAATTTGTAGTTGATACACACCGGAAAGGGTATTGAATTTATAGAAGTGAAATCTAGAATAGAACCTTTGAGGCTTTGATTTTACATTGAAAATGAGAAGAAAGTGGAAATAGGGAAAGAGAATACAATGAAAAACAAATATGAAATTGAGTTCCTCATGTCCAAATTTCGTCGGCCAATCAACCACCAAGCTAGTCTCCATGTGCCCCGTAGTCAGCCTCACCATTACCAACGCCGCCACCATCTCCGCCTACGCCACCGCCACCACTACCGCCGGCTCCACCGCTGCCGTCGACGAATTGTCCTTGTATTCCTAGCACCAGTTCCTGTCCTAAAGTCTGGCCAACACCATCAATCACGCTCAGGAGGAGCTGGTCTGACAGGGAATTTCCTTGTTGGCCTGTTCCTCCTCCGCCGCGCATATTCATATTCGGCGTAAACGCGGTATTTGGTGGTGCACCGGGATTGATCATGTAGCCATTAGGTGCATAGTTAGGCAGCAGAACTTGTTGAGGCGCTGCCATGGCCGAGGCAGGCCTTATGGCTGTCGGGAATTGGTAAACAGAGACTGTAGGAATTGGCAAGGCCTGGTATTGCTGGACCTGAACAGGCTGAAACACAGGAGGAGCCTGAACTTGAACTTGAACTTGGCGATGATGACGAAGATTTGGAACGGGAACCGGGTCCGGTACTCGTTGACATTGATCCATCTTGGCACAGTCCAAGTGAACATCAAACTCGCAGAGATTGCACCTGTACTCCCATTGCTTGCTCCCCAAGGTACCGCACAGATCACAGTTGAAGCTCTTGCTCGGATAAGGAGCCGAGAAAATGAGATTGAGCTGATGGTGGTGGGATTGGTGGGAGATCGTCATCGACATGGAAGCACAGTTAGTATGGAGGTCAATACTACAAGCTCGGCAATGGTAAGAGAACCCATCAGACCCTTTCTTACCACAAGCATCACAGTCGAAAGACCCCTCAGGATAAGCAGGAGTTGGAAGGAGGGACAAGACATGGCTTTGGTGGTCAAAAGGGTGAGTGATCCTCTGTGGCAATTGTGAGCATGAGATATGTAAGAAGTACTTGCACAAATTGCAGGTGTAGATCAATCCTGAGGCTTGTTCTTTGCAGCAAGAACATGTCGCAGGAAATAGGGCAAGATGTGATTGGTGATTTGTCAGTTGAAGAGGGTGTTGATGGCTGAAGTGGTGAATTGTTGTAGGCTCAGGTTGGCTTGGTGGCTTCCCCATTAAGAACCCAGATTTTTTTTTTTGCTTCTTTTCTTTTCTTGGCTTTAATGATCATCTCTCAATTCCTATCTTTTCGGTCTGTTATGTTTCTTGAGCCATTGTGGTGGAGGTTGACTTTGGAAGCTTGCCACTTGCCAGAGAGGTACGCGGTAATACTTGGTCAATGTCAATTCCTTGTAATTAATTATTCGATAATAATTGGGACTCATTATTCAGTTAAAAAGCTCATGCTTTGTTTTCGTAAAAAAATTTACCAATGTAAAAAATATTATTGAAAAAATAGCACATTCAAAGTACTCGAAAGTTCTCAAACGTGGATATGATTTAGGAAAAAATGTGATTCTTTGTAATTAATTATTCGGTTGTACTGTGGAAGAATTGGTATATTGGCTTTTATTTTTATTTTTTGATATTGTCCTGTTCTATTCACGATTTCTTCTCCTAACATGTCCATTTCAACGATGTATATTGGTTGATCGAGTTTGTTGGTTCGATTGGCAACTTAATCTGATTTTTTTACTATAACTGATGAAATAACAAGATTACTAATTAAGATGATGTGTAAATTCCAGATTATAACCAATACCATGGTTCAGACTTTCAAAATTACCAAAAGACCTATAGCCTAACGACACTAGGCGTTGTAAAATTAAATGAGGTCCAAGATTCAAATCCTGGGATAGTGTAAATATTTACCTTTCGAAATTACTTAAAAGATATATTTTAAAAATAAAAATTATCCGCATACTCAAAAAATTTATTATCCTACCATAGGAAACGTGTTGTTATTTTTTTATAGAGATAATTACTCTCAGGACCCGAGGGTATAGTAAAATAGACTCTGAGAACTCTGTAGTTTTCCTACTAATTACTGAGCCTCTGTAGTTTGGTTATTATTATACACTCAGGTCCCTGTAGCCGAAATTGTCTATTTTTTCGGCGAACTCCCCACCTGAAATGTCTAAAATGCCCCTAGGCATCTTCCTCCTTTGTCCCCTCCTCTCTCTGCCCTCATCTTCAAACCTTCTTCGTTGCAGGTGCTCGGAATTAACGACGATGCCGTTGCAAGTACACTGTGGGCGAAGTACGCATGCTCCTCCTCGAGTACACATCCTCCTCCTCCGGCTTCCCAAGGTACTCGAATGGGGCCTTCTTAAATGACGACGTCGAAGACACCGACCGGGCTGCCACTCACTCGGATCTGGGCCAGGGCACATGCAACTCGGCTCTTGTGAACCCCACCGCCGTTAGCGTCACTATTACTAAAAGAAGAGTACCTGATTCTCTGGTCGGGCTCGGGGCAGAAGAAGTGGTGGGCATGAGGTTGGGCCCGGGCCCGAAACTCACAGTCGAAGAAGTCGGAGGCGGGAGGGGATGGATTTTTGGATTTCATCATCGGGGAGAAGACGAAGATTGAGGGACGGCTCGAAGATTTGAGGGACGGTCTTGTCCCTCTCGAACTGGCTCGGGTCGCGACTGTCCGAGTTGTTCGTGGAGGCCCACCAGGAGCTCTTTGACGGTCCTTTCAAGGACCGGCTCAAATGGTCGCCGCCGTTTTGCCTCTCGAGGCCGAGACTGAGGAGGGCATCAAATTTAATCCCCAAATTGAACTTCCCTCTTCGCGCTTCGTCCTCTTCCCATGAGAGAGAGAGAGAGACAGAGAGGAGGGGACGAAGGAGGAAGATGTGAGAGAGAAGGAGGAAGATGTCTAGGGGCATTTTAGACATTTCAGGTGGGGAGTTCGCCGGAAAAATAGACGATTCCGGCTACAGGGATCCGAGTGTATAATAATAACCAAACTATAGGGGCTCAGTAATTAGTAGGAAAACTACATGATCCTCAGAGTCTATTTTACTATACCCTGGAGTCCTGAGAGTAATTATCTCTTTTTTATAACATATAGATCTATTCTACGAACTAAAAGCTGCAGGGGAGATGTACAGAGGATCTATTAGTTAATAGAGAACGTCAAGTTGCAAGTTGAAACCAAAGTCAAATGTCAATTTTATAATATAGGGAATTATAATGTCATGGAGTACCTTCGTAGAATTTATGGTACCAACAAAATAAATTAAAGGTTATAAAAAAGACCAAGAGGTGGATCCAAAATGTCTCTTTTTTCCCCTATTTTCTGATTCTATCTTTTCTTTTGACGACATTTTTTTTCTTCTGATTCTATCGGTCATATTACCAATTTTTTTTTACTATTTTGACTGAAATGGCCGATTGAACCAATATCGAGGTTTAGGCTAAAAAATGACCAGACTTTGCTCCTGATTTATTATTGGACTGATGATACTACCGATTAAGACTGTATTTTTTAAATCATTGTGTTTTCCCTTGATTTGCTAATATTCTGCAAGTAAAGGCGCAAATAAAATTTGGTTTGTGGCACTTGCTTCTATCATTTAGTATATATGAGCAACGACTTGTATTAATCTCTTTGTATGATTTTAAAATTTTAATAACAACTCACACTTATAAAAAATACCATAAATTGAGAAACGATGAAATCTGGGCTGGGCATACTTCTGAGTACTAGTTGCACGATTAAGTAACTAAATAATTAATAGCAAGTTGGCCAGCAAACTCATTCCTGCAATTTGGCAACTTTTTTTTGAAGAAAAACGATTAGCCTATCATTAAAAATTAAAAATTTAAATATAATCCTCTATCGGTAAATAATGATTTCGAAAGAATAGAAACTCCAACATATGTAGGTTAGAATAGACAATGAGGCGGACCATAAATGCCAAACTATTGTTCCGTTGAAAGGTTTATCATCACCACGAGGTAAAATTATATGCATCATGAACTACTTGTCTTGTATGATTAGCAATTTTACATGTTTCTAAGGTTTTTTTTTTGTTTCTAAGTTGATTGACAAACAAAACACCATTACATACCAAAATGTATATAGTCTAACGGTACATCATGCTGATAAATTGACATAGGTCTAGAGTTTAGTCTTATGTACATAGCAATATGAGTTGATCCAATTTGTAAATGTCTTAAATTCACTTAATAAAAGATTAAATTCAAATCTTACAATAATCAAATTTAAATACAAAATATTAGAAATATGTCGCTTTGATGAAAGCCTTTTCGATCCATCCACCGTTGTATATTGTAATGAGCATGGACCTTTGCTAAATAAAAAGGTACACATTGTGGGACCCTTTATGTGACAGCTCTGTTACATTTCTTTTGGTTGGGATGGATTTTTAACTTTAGGGTACTGCAGTCATCAGAAACCGAAAAAAACAATATGGTGTTAAGGGAATCTGAGTCCATTCTGGTTGGACTAGCTCTTATTCGATGGAGACTACAATTTTCTTAAAGATTTTAAATTCAAATCTTACAAATACTAACAAATATTATAACCTGTATAGAGTTCGACAATTATACACTCTCGTCACAAAATTCGAAAGAAGAAGATAAAGTGATCCAGTTTCTGTTGAAAAATGGACAAGGTGCTCCTGTACACTGCTCTCTTTTTTGGAGACCTTGGAGCTTGTTCACAAAGAAGTTTAGTGTCTCATGGTATGTAGGAAGCTCGATTCACTCCTGTTTTGATCATTGGGAGGAATTGGTAAGTCACATAATGTTGAAGAAGATCTAGACTTCGATCTTTGTTGTGGTTATTTGAGCTTCTTTCACACTTATGGACAAGGAATGGTGATCACCTTCTGGACATTCCCTATCCATAAGTGTGAAAAATTCATGTTTCTTTGCGATGAGGTACTTAAACAAGGCCGCTCTGGTAACATAAGATGACCTAAAATTAGACATTACACCCATAAGTACATGGAGGCTAACGAGCATCTAACAAGTGGAAGAAGTAAAATTTTTATTAAATATCATTCCAATTTGGTTATCGGGGATCATACCCTTAATCGACATCCTCTAATAAGTTACCTACACAGTCTCACAAGAGACGTAGATGAATCTCCACGTTACCACCCACTTCGAGATGCCTGCCACCTGGACCATCGTCGTCTCCCTGTTCGCCGTCGTTATCTGGCTCTCGATCTACGACTGGGTCCTGGTCCCTTTCCTCAGGAGGATCACAAGGTACAAGGGCGGGATAACCATGCTACAACGTATGGGGATCGGGATTATATTTTTTATTACAGCCATGGTGGCGGGCGGGTTTGTGGAGAAGGCGAGGAGGGACCTCGCTCTCTCCCACTCTAATGCCACCCTAATGTCTGTCTTCTGGCTGTCCCCCCAGCTTGTCCTATTTGGGATGTTCGAGGCATTTTACGTTGTCGGGCAACTTGAGTTATTTAACACGGAGTCCCCCCAGCGCATGACCAATATTGCCAATGCGCTCTTCTCTAGCTCCATTGGGATTGCAAGCTATGTTCATGGCTTGCTTATCAAGATCCTTCATGGGAGGTTAGAGTATTATTACTACCTCATAGCCGGGTTGGGATCTCTCAATGATGTTTACTTCATGTACTGCTCCAGTGGATACCGGTACAAGGGTATTAGAGATAAAGGTGACGCTCGAGGAGAAGAAACTACGTAGGAATAATCATAGCATACATTGAAAATAACTACGCCAATATCCTTTACTCGTAATATGAGATGTTATAAAAAGACATTAAATATAAATCAAGTTTATTTGATTTTCTTTACCATACTCATTAATTACCATCATCTAAACCTTTTTTTTATTAATACTAATGTTATTTACACACTCTTCCCATTGTCTAGTACCTATATTGGACACCATACTCTTCTTGGACGCTCAATACTGACGAACACACAGTTAATGCATTGATCGTCAAAACAAAATATATTCATCACCAACCAAAAGATATTTTGCCCAATACAACTAGGCATAGGTAGTGAGGAATTGACACAAACTTATGTTTGAATTCAAAAAATTATTCCTGCAAGCGACCTTGCATTTAAATAAATTTTATATACGATATATATATTGTTGGATGGTAGTGGATTGGTCCAGAGTCAAGGAGATTATTCCGGACCATTTGGACTGAAGGGGCCGATAATGGCAAATCCTGGTTCTGATAATGGCAAATCCCAGTTCTAAAAATGGCAAGTCCTGGTTACAATACTAGCATGTCCTGTTATTAATACCGACCTGTGTTTACGATAGATGGCCCGTGTTCACGATAGCGGTATGCCCAGTATTGATACCGGCATGTCGGTGATCCCTAGCCAAGGATAAATTTTTTTATTTTAGTCCCAGTATTTTAGCATTTTGCAAAAAAGTTCTCGCGTGTCCTTCTCTCTAAACTGTTCGGAATGGGCCTCCTCCGGACCCAATCCAACTCCTCATTGGATAAGTTATTTTATGTGTGAGGATATATCTTTTTTATAAGTAAAAGCTTTATTAAAGAAAAATGTAAATAGGAAAATACGACGGAAAAGAAAATATTAGAAAATATTCTACTGTTATCTACAATATCGTACCCGGTTCTATAACATTCTAACCTTCTCCTACCCGAGAAAACCCCTAACTATGAATTTCCCATCCCCTCTGACAGACATACCTTATCCATATATCTCATATATGTGAGGATGTATGAACACATACCTTAACAGTTAACACATACCTTAATAGTTAACATAGTGGATACATTATTTTGGTGTAAACTATTTGCTATTCGGATATAACTAATCTATATGCGAGTTGTGTTTTAATTTTTGATAGGTGACAAAATTATCTCAACAAATATTTAACAGATTTTTCTAGAATTTAAACTTAAAATCTCTTGATAAATTAAAATAACTTCTTTACTAATTGATACATTATTGTTGGTACCAAGTGGTAAATTGTCTAGCTACTGCGAGGACATATAGGCAGTAAGTGAAAAAAATTTATGGTGATCTCTCAATACCAAATTATTTTGTAATTTGGTATGTATCCACCGATCCATAATTTCCAAGTAGATTTACTAATTGCAGCTCCGTAGTTGACTGTAATTAAGTTGACTTAGTTATGATCCTTGGATAATGACGGCACGCGGATGATCAACATGAAATTGGATTGCACCATCATCGGTCATTTTTTTCTTCTAGACTTGGTCTTATTTTTTTAGACTATTCAATATCTGAATATCTTAAATTGGTGGTAAAATTTTTCTAACAAATGTTTAACCGATTAATCTAATTAATTATTCGCTTAGGCTTGGTGTTGTGCCATCGGAAATTAGTCAATTTACTTTCTTTTTTTCATATGAAACTACTTAGATGCCGTTGAGCGTAAATATGAAATTAAAATTTAAAAAATAATTCTCTACTTGTAGATAATGATTAAGAAAAAAATAGAAGCTCCAAAATATAAACATTTCTGATGGTTTTGTCTAATGAAAAGTAGATGTAGCAACTAATATTAATTAACAAATTAATTGGCAATTTGATCAGTATGCAAATTATCGATGATTACACGTGGAAACTGCCCATAAAATTGATGTACTAAATGTAGAAAAAGTCATATTTTACGTACCAGCTGTTTTTTGCCCCAAATTATTTACTTGTGGTCAGAACATGCTAGACCTTTTTTGAAAATATTTTTAATTTTTTCTGTATTTTTTGGGCTTATGATACACCATGTATTTTTAAGTCTAATTCACCATTATCCATAGTAATGCGCCATTATTTTAGCTAATGAACAATTATTCTGTTTAGTGTATCATTATTTGGACTGCTGCACCATTATTCGGGTAAGTAAATAATTATCGACTTCTGCATCTTTATTTGACATTTTGGACCTCATTCAAATATAGGTTTAAAAATATTTCTATATTTCTAAAACTTATTTTGTGTGGTCTGATTACCGTATTTAAAAAATATGCCAAAAACCGTCGATTAAAAAGATATTTTATTCGAGATGTCCTGAAAAAGTCTCCAACTCTTTTTTTTCTCTTGGACTCCGAAGTCCTCTATTTTTTTGAAAGTGACATTGCCTTGGATGTCAATTGTAATATTGATGGAAACAGACTAATAACAAGTAAACGTTGTGGGGACCTCCTTGCATGAAATTTCTTTTTTTACAATTAGTGTCTATTGCAATCAACAAAAGTTGAATTAAAAATTTGTTAAAATCAAACCCGAGTACTTTCCGACCAAGTCTTATTTTTTAAGAGCCCAGTGGTGAAAATCCTAAAAAAAACCTATCTTTCCCAAACGGCAATTTTGAGGCGACCGAATCTCCCACCCCTTTTTGGCACTGTCGTCGGCCTGTCTCGCTGCCAGTGACCATGGCAGGGCACCCACATGCTCTGGAGAGGACGACGCTCCTCCCTGTACAGTCGTGCTACTTGAATCAGATCGGGAATGGCCTGATTATGATTCCATTACTTCTCCAACCTAGCCCCTCGGCTATGGTTTTGTCAAACGCCCATCCCATAATCACTCATGTGATCCCAAAGGCGGTTCTAGTAAGGTTTTCTGACAGTGCTCTTATGTAGTCGGCACAGTTCTCTTCCTCCTCTCCGATGTGAATTTTTGTCTCGGGTCAAAGTGCTCCTCAGGCTGGCCTCTTTTTCCTCCCCTGTCACCAACGGCTTCACATTCCCTATGCAAAACCAACCCAACACCTTTGACATGCACGTCCTTTTAGACAACCATAGCGGGAACTTGCTAACTTTGTCTTCGAGAATCACAACTCCACTCAAACCATTCATGTCAAGTTTTTGCTCCATCACACAAAAGCTTTTCTCTCCTCTATCGAAACCCAACGATGTGACTCTACCTACAACTGTGTTTCCTACTAACCTGTAGGTGTTCCTAGCATTCCTTTCACCCTTCATCACCACCATAGCATCCTTCTCCACCTCCATTAGCCCGCCTAAAATATTATAGTTGTACCCACTATAATCCAAGGCTCCTAACGAGATCAAATTTCTCTCCAACTTTGGAACATACCTAACCCCACACAATTTTCTCTCAACATCATCCCACATCTTGATTCGGATATCACCTATGCCAGCAATTCTACAAGTAGAACCATCACCCATAGTCACCATACGTGAATCAACGAACTTGTAGGTGTCGAACCACCCTATCTTGAGCGTCATATGGAAAGAGCAAGCGCTATCCAAAATCCAGAAATCAGAATGCTATGGACTTGAAAAAACTGAAAGAAGATCACCATCTGACCCATCTGAATGTGAGGCCACATTCACGAAACCTGATCCTTTTTCCTCGCTATCCCGAGTTCTTTTTGGACAATCCTTCTATACGTGCCCTTTTTCTCCTTACTCGAAGCAATTTCTCTTGAACCTCCTTGACCACGACTTGAATCCCTTCCCATCTTTTGCACCACTATGATCACTATGGCTACCACTCACAACCAGCCCTTCCGCTTGTTCATCGCCAATTTTCCTTCTTTGATGAAACCCTAGCAGAGCACTTGTGATATCTTCCAACATCAGAGACTCCTTCCCCCAAGTTAGAGTTGTAACTAAATTTTTGTAGGAGCCAGGTAAAGAATTCAGCAGCAACACGACCTTGTCTTCTTCCTCGAACATCACATCAACCTTTCTTAAGTTGCTCACATGTTGACTGAAACCATTAATGTATTGGCTCAAATCCGAGCCCTACTTTATCTTGAGCCCGTATAATCTTTGCTTAAGATAGAACTTGTTCGACAAAGACTTAGACATATACCTTGCCTCTAATTTCTTCCATACCTCAGCTGGTGACTCCTCATCCATGTCGTGATACATCACATCGTCTGGCAAGCACAGGCAAATTATCGCCACCGTCTTGGCCCCCATCTCCTTTCACTCTTGCTCCTCCATCTTCTCGGGCTTCTTCTCCGAGAGCACGATAACCATCCCTTGTTGCACGAGGAGATCCTTGACACGCCTTTGCCATAAATCAAAATTTGAAGAACCATCGAACTTGACAAGAGCAAACTTCGCGCCGTCTGTCAATCTCCAACCCAAGCTCTGATACCAATTGTTAAGAATTCAATAACCAAGAGAACAAAATGCGCAAAGAACATGACACAAGAGATAACGTAGTTCGGCCTAGTGCTTACGTCTACGGTGAGAAAGGAGAACTTTTATTGATGATCAGAGTCGCAAAGCTATATCTAACCTAAGGGCAACACGTCCTTATATAATAGACGAACCCTTGATGTGCAAGAAACGTATCTAGGTCAAATTAGGAGTCCGAAACAAACGTCGAAACAAAACAGAAAAAATCTGCTGCGGGGACCTGGCGATCGCCAGTTGCCCGAATTGTCCAACTTCTGTTACATCTGACTTGCGATCGCCATGACATTAGCGATCGCCAACCACCACATCTCACCACATCTCAACAACTATAAATACCCTTTCATCCTTCAAAATTATACGATTCAGTCACAATTCTCAAATTCTCTCTATTGATAATTAAATTTATTCAATCTCGAAGTTTAGAGTGAATTATACTAGTCATGTCCTTAATAAAGAAACTCGTATGCTTAAAATTATAACCCAAGTAAATTGTTAATAAAGAAACTCATGTTGGTAACAATAAAATAGGTTGTTAATATTATTATTTATACAAATTACCTATTCAATAGAGAAGTAGATTTTTAATAAAGAAGGAAATTTGAATTTAATGGTTGAATATAGTAATAGGAATCTATTTACTTCTCCCCCACAAGGAACTAGTGCAGGTAATTCAGAAAATGATACTTATATTAACAATGAATTTGAGTTTAGCGATGATGCACTTTGTAATTTTCCTTTGTTATCTCTCAAAAATTTTTTTTTTCCTTCTTCCTATAGTTGAAGAAAAATTCGGTTTAATGAATAGTAGCAAAAGAGGTACTTGATAATTTGGTTTCAAAGGTTGTCGTGGAATAACTATTTTGCGTCGGATGTGATATTTTGGACGAACTCGAAACGTGGGCTTTGATTCTTTCAGAGTTATAGATACAAAAATAACTTATTTTAGTACACTATGCACAAACTCAATCTTTTATTCATTTTAACCATAAAAAATATTTTATTTATTTTTAAAAAAATATTAAACCCTATACCTTATCCTTAACTCTATCTCTAACCCTAACCATTCAATTTTTTGAAAAATTTCAAAACATTTAAAAATAATAATTTTTTAAAAAAGATTCAAAAAGATTTGAGATTGTTCAAAAAATAAATAAATGAATTCAGATTCGTTTCAAATTTGATTCGAATTCAGCAGTTTATAATTCGTATTCGAATTCTTCTTTGGATGAATCAAACAATGTTCAAGTTTTTGATAAATTCGAATATATTCGATTCGAATTCAAATGAATTCGAACAATGGTGAGATGTAATGCCTAGGGAATGCGGCAGTTTAATCCCTAATGACGTTATAGCAAAGAGTTGTTCAGTCTGTCTGTATTTATTTTTGTTGTATCCATTAGCTAATTGCAAGTTTAAAATTGACATAGGTACGAGGTTTGAATAGGTTCATTTTTCTAATTGGAGTCGAATTTTTCGACAAATCTCATAATAGGGTTGTCAGAAAAAGTTTTCTCTGTATGGGGTTGTGCCAGAAATCGGACAAAATTGTGCATTTTTATTTGCACAAAACAGCACGATTTTGTGCGGTTTTGTGCAACACGGCAACTTAATACATTATTTGATTCATTCCACTTGTAACTAATCGACTCTTGACTTTTGAATGATTTTTTGACATCCTTAGATACCAAATTGGGAGAAATAATAAACATCAAAGTTGTAGATATATGTCTCAACTTCACAGAACAACTTGAATCATCTCAAACGGACTGCGGAGTAAGAAGTTACGATCTACTAACCAAAATTAAAATTATCCAAATTCGAATCTGCAAAAATTTCGAATATAGGATACGGATAACAGATATCGAATTTTTTGCTCATCCTTAAGTGTTAGTATCAACGATGGGCGGGCCCATGCATGTAAACATTTGGGGTGAGGGACAAGACATGGTTCTTGTCAAATGGGTGAGTGATGCTTGAACCATTGCAGGTTGATGATTCCCCCTCAAAGGTCTCAGATAAATTTGTGAATATTCTCTCCTGGGTTTCAATTTCGTATTTCTTGAGCACCCACGTACATATATAGTCTGTCTTACGGTGGTCGAGGTTGTTAGCTTCGGAACCTTGCAAGAAGTTTATCAACCACGCGGGAAGGCTTGGTCAGTATTATTATTTCTATTATTAACAGCTTGGAATATTTAAGTTAGTTTGACTAGTTTTGGCAAATGAAAATTAAATCTCCATTGTGAATGCATACAAAATTCTTAAGCAACTTGCAAGCAAGCGCTTTGATTTAACACATATAGCAAACAAATATAAATCTCATGCAAACGTAAAGAAATCACAAATATCATCAATCAATTTGCCAAATAATTGGCTAACAAATGTTTATTATATAGTAGACATAATATCAACCGATTTGTCAGTTCGATAAGATAATAGCATTATTTTCAAAGATAAGATAATAGTATTAAGAACATAGTTATTCTTAGTCCAATTAGTACAATACTCAAAATATTGGTCTAATCAATTTAGCCTTACTTATTTCTAATAGCTCGATTAATTCTTCCAAAGCTAACAAAACTTTCTCAGTTTAATGAATAGTTGCAAAACAAGTGCTTTATAATTTGGTTGTAATGGTTGTCGTGGAACAGATATTTAGCGTAAGATGTGACATTTTGGACAAACTCGAAACATAAACTTTGATTCCTTCGTAGTTACAGATACAAAGACAACTTAAATTAGTACGCTATACACAAACTCAATCTTTTATTTATTTTAACCTTAAAAAAAGTTTTATTTATTTTAAAAAAATGTTAAACCCTATCCCTAACTCTAAACCCTAACCCTTCAATTTTTGAAATTTTTTAAAAATTTTCAAAAATTTCAAAACATTTTAAAAAATGAATTTTAAAATTTTTTTTTGAAAAGATTTGAAATTTTTCAAAAACTAAATTAAAAAATTTAGATTCTTTTCAAATTCGATTTGAATTCAGCAGTTTATAATTTGTATTCGAATTCTTCTTTGGACGAAGTGAATAATGTTCAACTTTTTGATGAATTCGAACAAATTCGATTCGGAAACAGTAATTTAATCCCTAAAGAAGTTATAGCAAATAGTGGTTCAGTGTGTCTTTCTTTATTTTTGTTGTATCCATTAGCTAATTGCAACTTTAAAATTGACATAGGTGCGAGGTTTGAATGACGACTGCATGTGAATCATCAACGCGAACATACGGTCGCACCAACATGTACGTATACATGAAGCGGATTTTTTTTCTAAGTCATGTGCCGTCTGATTTTGTTAATGTCAGATTTGATATTCAATAACGTCCAATAGTGTCGAAGTTCTCTTTAAAGAAAGAAGACAACTTGAAAGGTTTTGAAGGTCATTTATTTTTATCTTTAAAATAAAATAAAAATTATGTAGCATATTTAATATAACAAAGACATCACATAAGACATTGATGTGTAATCGGTGACAAAAAAATAATTCTGAGATATTAATGCATCCTTTAGACAAATAAAATTAGCTAAGTGGATCAATTTTAAGTTAAAAAAAACTTATTGGACTTCGTGAGTAACTAAGAGCAACTATTTCATCTTTATTCTTTTATATAATAACGACCAATACAAAGTAAGCATTACTTAGCACTCTTCTGGGACATCAAATTCTGAGAATTGCAACATTTGGGGAAAATAATTGATCTTTGATAAACTTAGCAGTAGTGGAAAGGCAACAATAGAGTAATTTCGTAACTAACAAAACACTAACAATTGAGCAATCTCGAATTCCAATTTGCTAAATATAGCAAAACGGAAAGGCAACGATTGAGTGTTCACGATGTCCAACTTCCTTCTGCAAATTATCATCAACCAGAAGCTAGTCCTGCCACCAAAGCGTGGATAACACCTCCATAAACACTACGCACCAAAAACTTAGTGATGGAGCTCAACTTTCCCCGACCTCTGTGACGACGAGGAGGTTGATTGGCGAGCTGACGTTCTCGAGTTCGTTCCATGCAGGCCAAATGAACATCAAACTTGCACGGCCCGCACCTGTAGAACCATTGACCCGAGACTTCGGTGTTGCAAACATCACAGTTGAAGCTGCCCTTATAAGGAGACGAGAAGGCGAGGCCGAGCCCGTGGGGGTGAGAGTGGTGGGTCCGGGTCAGCGGAATGGCAGCACAGTGATTATGGAGATCAATATTGCAGGCTCGGCAGCTGTAACACCAGTCATACACTGTCCCACCACAGGCGTTACAGCTATATGATGACCCAGCAGTTGAGGTGAGTGACAAGACATGGTTTTTGTCACATGGGTGAGTAATCCTTTGAGGGTGGCTCCAGTTCTGAACCATTGCAGGTGTATCAAGTTCGATCTTTTCCGGGTTTAGATATTATGTTTCTTCTGTAGTGAAGACGCATACCTATATATATGTAAATTGGGTGCTCAATCATTGGTTGCTTGAGGACTTGAGAGTTACTTCGGAGCCTTCCTTGTGTGCATGGAGTACGCGGGAATACTTGGTCAGTATGGCCGTCTATCTTTCATTATTTATTCTTGTCCCGGGAAAAAAATAATTTAGCTTCATCTCGAGTTTGAGCGAAGTAGTGTTTAATACTTGTTAAGAAATTTTTGTCACCTTTAAAATACTAACTCGAGTCAAACTTAAATTAGTAGACCTAGTAAATATATATCAGCCAAAAAAATAATGGAAAAATTACTCTCAAGTCTCCCGTGTTTGCTTAAATATACTCAAAAGTTTCCCCTGTTTGAAAAATACACGCTGAAGTACCTCGTTTTTGATTTTATTATACGTTCGGATTCCTCGCTGATGTCACCAACTCTTTTTTTTCGTTTTTGTCATTGTAGTGACAAAAATATTCTTTCTCCGGTCAACTTAGATCTCCAATCATCTTATTCGGTCATTTTTCGGCGAACATCATCTTCTCCGACGAAAAAAAATCTGAAAAATTCAAACTCACTCATGAAACCGGGAAAGAAAAAGAAAACAGTCAAATCGAAAAGTAAAGATGGAAAAAGACAAATCGAAAAAGAAGAAAAACTCACTCACCACTGAGGTTTCATCCGCTGGGGTCTCGCTATGGCCCCGGCGTTATCACGGCCAGCAACTATGGGAAGAACACCCATGAAAATTTCCAATTCTGGGTAAGAACCCTAATTTTATGGTTGCTTCAATAGAACCCTAATTTCTATTTCTTCTTCTTCTTCCTCTTCTCTCCTTTGCTACTATTGTAAGATCTTACGACCGAATCGCTGAGCCCTTTGGAAGCTTACTGTTAGGAATTCAACAACTTGAAGAATAAAACGTGCAAAGAACATGGACACAAGAGATTACGTGGTTCGGCTTAGTGCCTACGTCCAATGGGAGAAAGGAGAAATTTTATTGATGGATCTGAGTCACAAAGCAATAACATAACCTAGGGAAAGACGTCTTTATATAATATACGAACCCTTGGTGTACAAGAAACCTATCTGGGTATAATTAAGAGTCTGAAATAAGAGCCACGTCTAAACTAGAAATTTCTACCTGTCGCAACTTGCGACCGCCAACCAAGTGGTGATCGCCAATTCTTTATAAGTGACCACTTACGGCCGCCATATGGTTGGCGACCACCAACAAACACAAAACTCTTGCCATACTCAATAATCTCCACCTTGGCGAGAAGTCATCCCGTAGAAAAATCATAAAGCTTCACCCGAACTTTAAAAAATTCTACCTTGATGAGACACCGCCCAATGAAGAACCATGAGATCTTGCAAAATTGACTCTACTCACTCCACCTCGAACCATAGATACACCGATATCAATAAGACCATCTCCACTTTCTTACCACCTTTTTTGTTCAATCACTTGGAATCAGCCCCCAAGCTCGAGCTTCCGAGCCTATTTGGCCTATTCCCTCCAATCTCCATCGAACCCTAACTAGCAAGTCCACCTGGTGAAGCAACCTTGCGACCAATAGACATGCCCTCTATTTTTTTGTCAGCCCCATACTTCGCAACCTCATACTGCTTTTCTGCTAGACCTTCTTCCCTCAAACTAATGCTACGTGCCATAATATACAAAGGGCAACCTTTTGTTCCATCAAGTAGAACCCTCGACATGCCTCGAATTCCATAGTTTGGCCTTGAGTGAGATACCCAATTTGTCCGTAGTACTACCAACGGCTTCGCATGCCCAATGCCAAACCTGCCCAATATCTTTGACGTGCACGTCCCTTTAGACAACCGTAGCGGGGCCCAGTTAACAATACTCTTCTCAGACAACCATGGCTCCTTGCCAATCATGCCTCCTCGAAACAACCATATCTTGTTATCCATGTCTTCTTGAATCCCAACTACACTCCAACTATCTATGTCAAGCCTTTGCTCCCTCATACGAACCAACCTCATATGACTTGAGCTTTTCCCTTCTCTATTGGAACCCACATATGTGACTCCACCTATAACCGTACGCGTCACTAACCTACATGTAGTCCTTGCATCTTTTTACCCTTCATCACCACCATAGCATTCTTTTCCATCTTAATTAGCCCGTCTACAACCTTATAGCCATACCCGCTACAATCAAAGGCTTCTAATGAGATCAAATTCCTCTCCAACTTTGGAACATGCCTAACTCCACACAACTTTCTCTCAACACCATCCCACATCTTGATCCAGATATCACCTATGCCAGTGATTCTATAAGCGGAACCATCACCCATAGTCACCACACCTGAATCAACGAACTTGTAGGTGTCGAACCACCATCTCTTGGGCATCATGTAAAAGGAACAAGCGCTATCTAAAATCCAAGAATCAGAATACTTTAGACCTGATAAAATAGAAAGACAGTCACCATCCGACCCGTCCGAATAAGAGGCCACATTCACAAGACACAATTTTTTTCCCTCGTGATTCTGAGTTCTTCTCAGACAATCCTTCTTCATGTGCCCTTTTTCTTCGCACTTGAAATAATTTTCTTTGAACCTCCTTGACCCCGATTTAGATCCCTTACCGTCTCTTTCTCCTCCTCGACCATGGCTACCCCTCACAATTAGCCTTACTATTTGATCATCTCCAATTTTCCTCCTTTGATGATACCCTAGCAAAGCACTCGTGATATCCTCCAAGACCAGAGACTCCTCCCCCCAAGTTAGAGTTGTAACCAAATTTTTGGCGAAGCTTGATAAGGAATTCAGGAGCAACAATACATTGTTTTCTTCCTCAAACTTCACTTCAACATTTTTTAAGTCGCTCACAAGCTGACTGAAACTATTAATGTGTTGGCTCAAATCTGAGCCATCTTTCATTTTGAGCCCATACAATCTTTGTTTAAGATAAAGCTTGTTTGACAAAGACTTAGACATATACCTTGCCTCCAATTTCTGTTATGCCTCAGCTGGTAACTCCTCATCCATGACGTGATACATTACATCGTCCGCCAAGCACAAGTAAATTATCGTTACTGCCTTGGACTCCATCTCCTTCCACTGTTGCTCCCCCATCTTCTCAGGCTTCATCTCTGAGAGTGCGATGATCATCCCTTGTTGTACGAGGAGATCCTTTACACGTCTTTTCCATAACCCAAAATTTGATGAACCATCGAACTTAACCATGCCGTCTGACATCCTCTAATCTTAGCTCTGATACCACTTGTTAGGAATTCAGTAACATCGAGAACAAAATGTGCAAAGAACACGGACACAAGAGATTACGTGGTTTGGCTTAATGCCTACGTCCGTGGGGAGAAAGGAAAACTTTTATTGATGGATCCGAGTCACAAAGCAATAACATAACCTAGGAAAATACGTCTTTATATAATAGACGAACCCTTGGTGTACAAGAAACTTATCTAGGTCAAATTAGGAGTCTGAAACAAGAGCCGAATCTAAACTGAATATTTCTGCATGTCGCTACTTGTGGCCGCCGATGCCAACAAACCAATTCTCTGTAAATGACCACTTGCGGCCGCCAACCACAAAACTCTCGCCATACTCAACACTTGCAACCGACTTTCAGGGAATACATTGAAAGAGGCTTTTGTCTCTGGGCTTGGACGCCTCGGCATCAAACAAGAAAATTAGTTACTTAATCTACGTCGAGGCAACCGCGGTATCTGATTTGGCCTTGCACTCAACCGCACAACAATTTTGCTTAATTCTTCAGAATCGGAGCAGTGGGGGAGTAGCATTCACATCATTTTTGGCTACGGAAGTGTTCGCTGATTGGACGATCGGAGCAGCGAAGATCTACCGGCGGACATGCTTAATTCTTTTGAGGCGTGAATGGTTTCCCAAAATTTCCATCCAACCTGAGGAGGTAAATCAATGTTACGTGGGTACAATAGGTTTCAATATTATGTTTGGAAATTTCCCCACGGCTTTCGTGAGTTATAATTTTTTGGGTTTTTTTTCGCCGGAGAAGATGGTGTTCGTCGGAAAGATGATCGGAGATCTAAGTTGGCTGGAGCAAGCATATTTTTGTCATTTTAATGACAAAAGTAGAAAAAAGAGCTAATGACATCAGCGAAGGACCCGAACGTATAATAAAATCAAACACGAGGGACTTTTGCGTATATCTTTCAAATACATGAGACTTTTGAGTATATTTAAGCAAACACAGGGATTTGAGAATAGTTTTCGCAAAATATATTTTACTGTTACAATCATGGTTTTAAAAAATGTGGTCGGACTATGAATCGGTAGCTATAGCGGGTCATTTTTGGCCTTTGACTTGGGTGCCGTATAAATCGGTCAAAATCCGGCTGGACCGGACGATTTTGAGGCTCGTCTCGACCGGCCGAGACCGGTTTGTACGAGGGCTTCTAAAAAAGGGGAAAAAGTGTAAAATTTTCAATTTTTTCCTCCAAAAACCCTTGCCCCTCTCTCCACTTTCCAGTTATCCATCCCCTCGCTGCAAAAATCGACAACACCACCTCTGTAACAGAAACTAGGGAGTGATTTCCCCGACATCGTCTAGCCTCACGACCTCAGCCCCTCACTTCGACCTTCGTTAGGCGCCGCTCGCTCGCATCTCCGGTGGCTCTCGTCTGGGGCGGTCTCATCTCATCTCATAGATCATCTCTCTCTCTCTCAGTCGAACCCCCTCGCATTCTCACTCTCATAGATCATCTCTCTCCCCGCTCGCTCGCGTGCTTGTTTACTGGTTTTTTGTTTGCTCGTTTTGTGAGGAAGAGTGAGGAAGAGGTGGAGATTTAAGTGTGAATGGGGAAATGGAAAAGGGAACAGAAAATTGAAGCTTCACGAAAGGGATGCTTGGAAAAATAGAAAGAGAAGAGATTCTTGGAAAATTGGAAATGGAAGAGACGTGGCACTTACCTTTTTTTTAATACCAATTCACTAATGGACACACTTTTAAAAAGGACGAGCCTAGGAAAGGTCACATGTGTAAGAAAAGTTCGAAAAAGGTGTAAAGCATGACAGGTGTATGACACCATATATTAATTTATTTACTTTTTCAAAAAAAAAGTATGTTCAGATCGGTAGTTCGACCGGTCGGACCGTGCGACCCGGAGGACGGGAGAAATTCCGGGTCAGCCTCTGGGTCGTTTTTTAAAACCATGGTTATAATTGCTAAGGAAATGCGGTAATTGAATCCAGAACCCTACTGAAGTCATAACAAAGAGTTGGTCAGCTATCTTTCTTAATTTTTCTTGCATCATTTACTAATTGCAGCTCCGTAGTTGACTGTAATTAAGTTGACTTAGTTGTGATCCATGGATAATGACGGCACGCGGATGATCAACACGAACTTGCGATTGCACCATCGTCGGTCTTTTTTTTCTTCTAAACTTGGTCTTATTTTTTTAGACTATTCAAAATTTGAATATCTGATATTAAAATTTTTCTAACAAGTATTTAACTGATTAATCTAATTATTTATTCGCTTAGGCTTGGTGTTGTGCCAATGGAAATTAGTCAATTTACTATTTTTTTTCCATGTGAAACTACTTAGATCCCATTGAACGTAAATATGAAATTAAAATATAAAAAATAATTCTCTACTTGTAGATAATGATTAAGAAAAAAATAGAAGCTCCAAAATATATACATTTCTGATGGTTTTGTCTAATGAAAAGTAGATGTAGCAACTAATATTAATTAACAAATTAATTGACAATTTGATCAGTATGTAAATTATCGATGATTACACGTGGAAACTGGCCATAAAGTTGATGTACTAAATGTAGAAAAAGTCATATTTTACGTACCACCTGTTTTTTGCCCCAAATTATCTACTTATGGTCAAAACATGCTAAGACCTTTTTTGAAAATATTTTTAATTTTTTCTGTATTTTTTTGGGCTTATGATACACCATGAATTTTTAAGTCTAATTCACCATTATCCATAGTAATGCACCATTATTTTAGCTAATGAACAATTATTCAGTTTAGTGTAACATTATTTGGACTGCTGCACCATTATTCGGGTAAGCAAATAATTATTCGACTTGTGCATCTTTATTTGGCATTTTGGACCTCATTCAAATATAGATTTAAAAATATTTCTATATATCTAAAACTGATTTTGTGTTGTCTGATTACCGTATTAAAAAAATAAGCCAAAAACCGTCGATTAAAAAGATATTTTATTCGAGATGTCCTGAAAAAGTCTCCTACTCTTTTTTTCTCTTGGAGTCCTCTATTTTTTTGAAAGTGACATTGTTCTGGATGTAAATTGTAATATTGATGGAAAAAGACTAATAACAAGTAAACGTTGTGGGGACCCCCTTGCATGAATTTTTTTAAATTTACAATTAGTATCTATTGCAATCAACAAAAGTTGAATTAAAAATTTGTTAAAATCAAACCCGAGTTCTTTCCGACCAAGTCTTATTTTTTAGGTAGGTAAATATTATTTATTTATATAAAATAAAGGCAATACTAATATTAATTACAGATGAACCGATCCCAAGATTAACACGTATAATTATACCAAAAGTATAATAATTCAAAATAATATCACCCAGTAAAGGACTCGGGTTTGATTTTAACATTAACTTCCAGCCATCTCACTTAAGAACAGGAGGAAGTCCTGATTTCCCGAGTCCTTGTGCAAATTTGAACAAGATAACTACTCTCTTATTCGCCGAAGAGTTGAGTGCAAAATGACCGGTTTGTCGCACCCAATTTTCTCAAAGATTACTTTGTTCCGGTGACTCTAAATAGCCCAAAAGATCGAACAAAATATGGCAGTCCAGATTTTCCCAATCAACGAACTTCACACCAGATGACACCAAGATATCTCCAACCAAGTCTTATATAATGATTTTTTAAGTAGATTAGGATCGCAAGCTTCGGCTTTATTATTGTAAGAAACCAAAAAAAAAGCAGCAAATAGTAAATAAGCAAGGGAACATCAATACAAGAACATTTATGCAATTGTGTTCCTGATGTCGCTAATTCCATCTGCAAATCATTAACCACCAAGGTTCCCAAAGTCAGGCTGATCACAACCAGCACCACCCTCGTGTCCGCTGCCACCATCATTACCACTGTCCCCGCCGCCACTATCACTGAATAGTAGGTTCGTGAAGCGGGTTCCTAGAGCCTGGAAAGTACCACCGATAGCACTGGATAGGATCATTGTTCCCAGGACTCCTCCACCAGCCGTAGTCATACTTGGCCTAGCTGGTGAAGCAGCATAATGCATTGAGTTGCTGCTGTTTGCTGCAGTGTAAGGCATCGGATTCGGATCACGAGCACAGCGCAAGTGAACATCAAACGCGCAGAGGTTGCACCTGTACAGCCACTGCTCGGACCCCATGCCCCTGCACAAGTTACAGGTAAAGCACTTGCTCGGATAAGGAACCGAGAAGGCAAGAGTGAGCTGGTGGGGATGAGACCGGTGGGCGAGGATCATCGGCATAGAAGCACAGTGAGTATGAAGATCAATATCGCAATCTCTACAGCTATAACACAAGCCATCCGCTACCTCACCACAGGCATTACAGCTGCATGAAGACCCAGCAGATAGGGTGAGGGACAAGACATGGTTCTTGTCAAACGGGTGAGTGATGGTCTGAGGATGTCTCGAGTTCCGAACCATTGCAGGTTGATGATTCCCCTCAAAGGTCTTGGATAAATTTGTGAATATTCTCTTCTGGGTTTCGATTTCATATTTCTTGAGCACCAACGTACATATATATTGGTAGCTAGCTCTGTCTCTTACAGTGGTCGAGGTTGTTAGCTTCGGAACCTTGCAAGAAGTTTATCAATTACGCGGGAAGGCTTGGTCAGTACTATTATTCCTATTAATAACTCAGCTTGGAATATTTAAGTTAGTTTGACTAGTTTTGGAAAATGAAAATCACCTCCATTGTAATTGACTTTTCTTTTGGTGGTAAATTCAGAAGAAGACGGATCCGTGATATTAAATATCAAATTTAAACTTTAATAGACTCAAATTTAGTGTCTAGGCCCTTCAAATTATATTAATATTTTGCGGGGAAGTAGAGATGTCAAATTTGATCCAAGAAGATGGTCAGTCGATTAAATTAACTAATTAAATAAAGAAATAGTTTAAATTTGGATTGATCTAAAAGTTTGTTAGTAACAATTTTTTTTGAAACGGTTAAAATTTATTAATAATAATATTATGTACAAATTACCCGCCCCTATAGTGACTGTAATGCATTGGTTTTTTTTTGGGTAGAAGAGTGGAATGCATTGTTTAGTTAACGACTATTCATAGTGGTGCATCATTATTTTTGCTAGCAAACTATTATTTACCAAAATTCGGGCTGTTGCATAATTATTCATTTGGTGCACTTTTATTTGAGCCGGTGAACCTAATTTGAATATGATTTTGAGAAGACAAAATAAATTCAGAAAATGTCCCTGGCGGTCTGACAGTTGAATTCAAAAATGTTAAAATTTACATATTCATCCCAAAATTTTAACATAATGGGTATGTAGATTTTCAACACTTATAAACTAACTCATCATTCTTGCACGATGCAACGTGGTATTCTCAACACACCCCCTCAAACGAAACCCATCGGTTCGGAAATTGCACGTACAAGAAATAGGGATTGTGCGAACACAAAAATGAGCATGAAATCAACCTACTCTGATACCATGTTAAAATCTACATATCCAACCCAAAAATCTTAAGACAATGGTAGGTAAATTTTCAATATTTATAAACTAATCAACCACACTTACATTAAACAATGTGGTATTCTCAACAAATATATCAAAAGATGTTAATGCTCCATAATTTATTCAGTACGCCATTAGAAGACTTCAACACACTAAGGTTAAGCATTGGTTACGACAAACAGCAAGCAATTACTTATCAAAATCAACATATTAACCCATGATAGTTAGATTCTGAATTAGTCATGTTGGATATAAATCAGGTGTATAGAGGTTAAACCGATTTCGAATATTATCAAAATCAACATAAATCACGTCACTTGTTGATTACTTGCGAAGTCCAAATTTCTCGAATGCCGGAGAAAGGGATAAATTCAAATGATCGAGGTTAACCCGATTTCAAATATTATCAGGTCATAATTAATTTTAAATTGTATTTAGAGAATTTGGATTTGATATGACTTTGTACAACTCTTATTAGTATAAGAATATTTCTCAAGTTCAGATATGTTCATATCCATAATGTCTACTCCAGGTAAACTTGATGCAAAAAGCTTGATCAGAATCAATTTCCTAAACCAACTCAAATTCTGAATCCGACTCCTATCAAAATCCTGGCTACTTACTGCTATAAATATGCCTCATCGATCATAACTCACCGCCACTTCATTCTAAACAAACAGTTACATCAATTATCAATCGACGCTAGGAGAGGGAAAAAACCCTAGCAGAGAGGTCAATGGCTGTCTGCGCCCCCCCCTTCCGCCCCCTTCTTTCCCCTTAATTTTTTTTCAAGAGCTGAAAATTATCTTTGCCATAGCTGGCAATCTTTGTTTGGTTTCGCTCTTCCATCTTCATCACTTCCATCTTCCTTACTTTCATCTTCACCTTCATTTTTATTTTGTCACTTCCATCTCCATTTATTCTCGCCTGCTTTCATTCTCTTCCTTCTCACCCCCGTTTACCCCAACCCGCTCCCAGTTCCGAGCTCAGGCCTCTGGATCCGAGCTTAGATCTTCACCGTAGGTCATCGCCAGAAGCCGCTCGCCTATTGGTCGTCGTCAATTGCTCCATCAACCACCTTCCTTGCAGCCTCTGTCCGTTCGTTCTCCGACAGCCGCCCATCGTCTGCCGTCCGTCACCTCCCCTTCGGTAGTCCGTAGCTTTTAGTCGCTCCTCTCCTGTCCGCCTATTCCTGACTCACCAGGTTGCCGGAGGCCGCGCTTCAGCTTGCTCGCTGGCGTCAGTTTTTGTAATCAGTTTGGGGGGACTGGTCTCTAGATCAGTCGCCGGTCCCCCACCGCTTATTTTTTCTATTGTCTTTTGTGTCTTTTTATTTTATTGGTTGTTGTTATGTTCTTCGCTTTTAATTTTTCTGTGTGTTGCTTTTGTCTTTGAGTGCTGGTCTAGGATCGGTGATGCTTCTGTGTGTGACTGCCGGTCTATGATCGGTGGTGCTTTTGTCTGTAATTGCCGGTCCTGGATCGGTTTTTTGCTCATATTATTTGCCGCAATGTGTCAATTTACAGCTGTTGTCGCTGTTACTCTGGACAAGGATATCTCCATCAAGTAATATCTTATATGATATGACCATGTGGAGACCTCTTCTGGATTACAATTCACTTGTAGCCGAGAGGGGAGATTTATGTGATCTTGTATTCAACAGGTTATTGGGTGGTACTTCCGATGTGGAAGTAGATTCGGTTCTCAATGTCGATGTCGATACCACTCATTTTCAACATGTTTGTTCCGTGATCTTGGGTCATTTTGCAGTCTACATCTATGCATGTCGGGTCTCGATATTATCCTTAACTTTTATTCTATGTCTATGTCTTGTATTCTGCTGTAACTTGTTCCCTTTATATATGAAAGGCTTACCCTTAAAAAAATCATAACTAATATCAACTCCAACCTCTAAATTCTTTAGCTAGAGCAGAAAGAAACAAATTCTCCCCACAACCACGACAAAAAATCCGAATTCTCTCCTCAAGTAACTACCGACAATGAAATCTTCCACTTTTTTTCCTACTGTTATCCACCCTTCCTTCGTCTGCAAGCTACAAGTTCTCCAATGGCAAACAGTTTTTTTCGTGCAACGACCTGCCCAACTTCAACGCCTCCCTCTACTGTAACTATCATGCTTCCTCTTCCTGTCATCTGGGGAATTTGATCGCAGACTTTTTTACTACACGATGATTTTGAATCGTGTGCTGTGAAATCTTTGTCAATGAAGTTCAGTAGCTGCTTCAATTTGGAGAAAGATGCAAGGAGCGGAATCCTGGTAAAACTTCTGTAATATAATATCGTCATAAAATTTAGAAATAGTATTGTGTTAAAATACGAAATTACATGATATAAATAAATTTTAACCTAATTTTTATTAACAACTCGCATACAATATTTCTGTTAATTTGACTTGTTTTAGCAAATGTAAATCACCTCTCCATTGAAAAGCATATAAAATTATTAGGCAACTTGAAATTAACCACTCTAATGTAATTGACAATATGTAAATCTAGCAGATGAATAGGGCTGAAACTCTCTAACGTAATGGAAAGTTGGGTTATTTTTTTAAAAATTTTATTCAATCTTGTCTGAATTTCATCCAAATTTGCACAATTTTGATTTTCAACACGCACTGTATTTCGACATTTTGCAACATTCTTCGGCACTGTGCTATAGTTTTCGTTAATATTGACCTTCAAATTTTTGTTATTTTATATATTTTATATATTTATTCAAATTTCTTTATCATTATACCATAATTGACCAATGTTTTAAGAAACTGATCGACCTGAATTTGTTTTTTCAGATTCCCAATCTGTCCGGTTAGGTTGCTGATTGGGTCGGAGATTTTTCTAAAATATATTTTATTAGACAATTATATTACTAAAATTTTAAATATTCTCTAATTTTTAAATATTTCTAAATATTCTCTAATTTTATTACTAAATTTATCATTTATAAGTATTAAAATAATATTTTAATCACTTTTACTATAATAAAATTTTTTAAAAATAAAATAAAAATTTGAATAATTTGATCTGGAACCGCAGGTATCTAGATTGAGAATTAGCCTCTGAACATCCAATCGAACATAGAGGGCTAATTTGTCTGAGCCTGTTTAGTTCGCACAAAAAGAAAATCGGAAATGTTTCGAGAAATTAAGAACAATTGCGGAAAATCAAATTAAAAAAAACTGAAATTTGTAGTTGATACACACCGGAAAGGGTATTGAATTTATAGAAGTGAAATCTAGAATAGAACCTTTGAGGCTTTGATTTTACATTGAAAATGAGAAGAAAGTGGAAATAGGGAAAGAGAATACAATGAAAAACAAATATGAAATTGAGTTCCTCATGTCCAAATTTCGTCGGCAAATCAACCACCAAGCTAGTCTCCATGTGCCCCGTAGTCAGCCTCACCATTACCACCGCCGCCACCATCTCCGCCTACGCCACCGCCACCACTACCGCCGGCTTCACCGCTGCCGTCGACGAATTGTCCTTGTATTCCTAGCACCAGTTCCTGTCCTAAAGTCTGGCCAACACCATCAATCACGCTCAGGAGGAGCTGGTCTGACAGGGAATTTCCTTGTTGGCCTGTTCCTCCTCCGCCGCGCATATTCATATTCGGCGTAAACGCGGTATTTGGTGGTGCACCGGGATTGATCATGTAGCCATTAGGTGCATAGTTAGGCAGCAGAACTTGTTGAGGCGCTGCCATGGCCGGGGCAGGCCTTATGGCTGTCGGGAATTGGTAAACAGAGACTGTAGGAATTGGCAAGGCCTGGTATTGCTGGACCTGAACAGGCTGAAACACAGGAGGAGCCTGAACTTGAACTTGAACTTGGCGATGATGACGAAGATTTGGAACGGGAACCGGGTCCGGTACTCGTTGACATTGATCCATCTTGGCACAGTCCAAGTGAACATCAAACTCACAGAGATTGCACCTGTACAGCCATTGGTTGCTCCCCAAGGTACCGCACAGATCACAGTTGAAGCTCTTGCTCGGATAAGGAGCCGAGAAGATGAGATTGAGCTGATGGTGGTGGGATTGGTGGGAGATCGTCATCGACATGGAAGCACAGTTAGTATGGAGGTCAATACTACAAGCTCGGCAATGGTAAGAGAACCCATCAGACCCTTTCTTACCACAAGCATCACAGTCGAAAGACCCCTCAGGATAAGCAGGAGTTGGAAGGAGGGACAAGACATGGCTTTGGTGGTCAAAAGGGTGAGTGATCCTCTGTGGCAATTGTGAGCATGAGATATGTAAGAAGTACTTGCACAAATTGCAGGTGTAGATCAATCCTGAGGCTTGTTCTTTGCAGCAAGAACATTTCACTGGAAATAGGGCAAGATGTGATTGGTGATTTGTCAGTTGAAGAGGGTGTTGATGGCTGAAGTGGTGAATTGTTGTAGGCTCAGGTTGGCTTGGTGGCTTCCCCATTAAGAACCCAGATTTTTTTTTTGCTTCTTTTCTTTTCTTGGCTTTAATGATCTTCTCTCAATTCCTATCTTTTCCGTCTGTTATGTTTCTTGAGCCATTGTGGTGGAGGTTGACTTTGGAAGCTTGCCACTTGCCAGAGAGGTACGCGGTAATACTTGGTCAATGTCAATTCCTTGTAATTAATTATTCGATAATAATTGGGACTCATTATTCAGTTAAAATTCATGCTTTGCTTTCGTAAAAAGTTTACTAATATAAAAAATATTATTGAAAAAATAGTAGACTCGAAAATTCTCAAACGTGGATATGATTTAGAAAAAAATGTGATTCTTTGTAATTAATTATTCGGTAGTACTGTGGAAGAATTGGTATATTGGCTTATATTTTTTATTTTTTGATATTGTCCTGTTCTTCTATTCACGATTTCTTCTCCTAACATGTCCATTTCAACGATGTATATTGGTTGATCGAGTTTGTTGCTCCGATTGGCAACTTAATCTGATTTTTTACTATAAATAATGAAATAACAAGATTACTAATTAAGATGATGTGTAAATTCCAGATTAAAATAACAAGATTACTGATTAAGATGATGTGTAAATTCCAAGATTCAAATCCTGGCATAGTGTAAATATTTACCTTTCGAAATTACTTAAAAGATATATTTTAAAAATAAAAATTATCCGCATACTCTTAAAAAAATTTATTATCCTACCATAGGAAACGTGTTGTTATTTTTTTATAACATATAGCTCTATTCTACGAACTAAAAGCTGCAGGGGAGATGTACAGAGGATCTATTAGTTAATAGAGAACGTCAAGTTGCAAGTTGAAACCAAAGTCAAATGTCAATTTTATAATGCAGGGAATTATAATGTCATGGAGTACCTTCGTAGAATTTATGGTACCAACAAAATAAATTAAAGGTTATAAAAAAGACCACCAAAATTTCTCTTTTTTCCCTATTTTCTGATTCTATCTATTTTTTTACGGTATTTTTTTCTTCTGATTCTATCGGTCATATTGTAATACCCTACTTCTTTAATCATATTTGTCTGACTTAAGTAAAGTATACTTAGTCGTAATGACATATTGGATTCATATTTGGAGTGAGATTGCTATGTAAATAAAGTGCCAATGATAGTTGGAAGGAATGTATTTGATATCTCGGACTACCTCAGATATGCTATGATAAACTGAACATAACTTTTTCATCCGGGATTCAAAAGAGATGATTCAAAATAGTATTGAATGGTAAGATGTGGACCTATAAGCTTACGAGGACATATGTTTATCATGCTAGCAATTAGGACCAAGCCTAGCAAGTGAATAAACAACACATTGTGTTGTCGGTTCTTGAAGTACTTCGGTTAGACTTCTCGATCTTTATGTAAACAAGAATTCATGTTCTTACACCTTTGTGAAGTGTATGTAGACATGAGTTAGTCTTCTAAGGATTCTAGATCAATTTCAACAAAGTCTACTCAAATAATTTACAAATGTTATGAAGATAGTTGGACAAGTTTGGACAGCACTGACACCTACTTGGTAAATTGGACACATCTTCCTCAATTTTGCTCCAAATAGTACAAGTAAATATGATCCAGAAACTAGACACATAGGCCTACAATTGAGCAGAAAACGATTTTGGGAAATAAGCAACTGAAGTTGGTGAAAAACGGGACTCAATTTGCTGCCTCCTGATTGGACCCCTTGGAAAAGCCATCCAATCATCTTTCACCACTTGGAAACTTGTTAGAATTAGTTGAGAACGTGAGTCATACTGGATGGTGACTCACCTACACTCTTTTAAGACTCAGAAAATTAAAGGAAGAGGCAGGAGGCTCCAGAGATAAGCCATAAATCGTAAGTGAAGAGAAAGAGGAGAGAGAGAGCAAGAAGAAAGAGAAAGAAGCAGGTCAAGAAAGATTGATCCGGTAAGGGATTTTCTAATTTGGCTTGGATTTTGATGTGTTCACTAAATTTGTAGAGGACTTCAAGAATTTCTAACCATATATTATAGGTCACAATTGGATAAAGGAATCGACCTAAAATATATTTTAAACTACGGACTATTTGTTGGCATATACAGTCAAGATGGTGGAAGAAGAAGTTCTTGGTACGTATAATTGAACTCCAAATTGGACTTTGGTGCTTTCATATAGTTTCTAGAGGACTTCAATACCTTTCTTTTGGTATATTATATGTTGAATTTGGATTAGGGAATCAACAGGAAATCTATTTTGAATCAGACAGTCGTTAGTGAAGTACACAGCTGAGGTTATTGAAGAAAATATGATTGGTAAGTGTACTTAGGCTTCGAATTAGAACCTTAGATTTTGACAGATAGTAGAGGACTCTATAAGGTTTCTAACCATATATCATACACCCTGTTTGGATGAAGAAATCGTATTCAAAACCTAGTTTAAGTTTGGATTTACTGACTGTGTACAGGTTGAAGGGGGTCAAGAGTAATGACTTTGTAAGTGATATGTTTAGAATTTTTGGTAAATATTTGGATTTTGAGATATCAAGGACATACAGGAGAGTCCATATAAAGAGTTATTTGAAGTGATTATGGTATAATATTGAGTTATATGTGATGTTTGTTGAAGATAGAAGTGGTTGAGCTTCTCTTGTGCTTGGTGTGTATTCTGATTGTCAAAACAGATTGTTGAGTGAATTTATGACCATGAATAGACTATTTACAGACTATACATGTGCGGGACACTTGGTAAGAAAGAAAGGATTGAAAGAAATTGAGCTATTTGGACATTTTTGGTCTATTTTAGACGATGGGTTGGTTGTTTTGAAGTAATGGAAGCAACTTGATTTGGGAAGTGAGAAGCGAACCTCATTTTGTGAATTGGGATTATTGTACAGAGCTTCCTCAAGGTGTGTTGGTGAAGAAGAATTATCACGAAAGATGGTTATAAAAGCTTTAAGTGAAAGGGACATCGGATTCAGGAATCAGTGTGATCGGTAGATCTTCATTAGTGTAAGCATATAGGCCATGACAACTTTGGTTTGTTTGGTACATATGCATGTTTCAGATCTTAAGTATGTGCGTCTCATGCATATGAGTTTTGTCTATAAAGTGGTCATGTGCATATGTGTTTTGTTTGGTCATACCTGGATTGGTTTGTGATACGTGTGGCATATGTGTGTGGCCGGCTAGAGAATATGTGGTTCCTAGCTCGGGGCCAATTTGTGAGGGTGTGACATATCCATTTCTCTTGGATATGGTCATGGAACCTTTGGTTGTGTGAAAGGTATGTTATGTTTGTTTATGGTGAGAAATGGACAGGTTTTCCCGTGCTAACCGGAGATGTTAGCCTATGTGCACATAGACTGGAGATATCCTAGTTTACTACTATATACTTAGTATGTGATTATGGAAAGGAGATTTGATGGCCATGTTGATATCCCTGTGCTGAAGAGGAAGTGGCCCGTCTAAACCTGTTTAGAGCTCACCATTTATTTGACTATGTGATTATGTATTTGTGGGACAAGTTACGTGATGGAATGGGACGTCACGTAGTTTGCTCATATTTTTAGTATGTGTGTGTGTGGTCATGTGATTAGTATGCATTTTAGTGTTGTCTTAGATTATGTGGGACATAGTTGAGTTCTGTCTCTCCCGCATGTATCTGACATAACCAACACGTTATGTTCTATCTGCTTACAGAGTGTTTCCCCAAACACTCACCCCCCTCTCACCAGTTTTGCAGGTTCATTTATGTGGCCTTGTATCCATCCGAAGATAGCTTTGTTGGTGTCAAGTCAATTTGCTTCTTCACGACTTGAATAAAGTCTCCGGCATCCATTTTGCTCTTTTGTCTAGTAGCTCCGTAGCTACAGCGTTCACTTTGATCCTGGGGATAATGTAAAAATAATTGTATTTTATTTTATTTTTGAGATTAAAAATTTTGTAAAGTAAAATACATTTGAGGCTGGCTAGACTCGTTAGATATTGTAAATGGGTTTGGGTCTAGCGCCGGTCACCGACCTCGAATTCGGGTCGTGACACATATTACCAATTTTTTTAATACTATTTTGACTGAAATGGCCGATTGAACCAATATCGAGGTTTAGGCTAAAAAATAACCCGGATTTGCCGATTAGATTGTATTTTTTAAATCATTGTATTTTCCCTTGATTTGCTAATATTCTGCAAGTAAAGGCGCAAATAAAATTTGGTTTGTGGCACTTGCTTCTATCATTTAGTATATATGAGCAACGACTTGTATTAATCTCTTTGTATGATTTTAAAATTTTAATAACAACTCACACTTATAAAAAATACGATAAATTGAGAAACGATGAAATCTGGGCTGGGCATACTTCTGTGTACTAGTTGCACGATTAAGTAACTAAATAATTAATAGCAAGTTGGCCAACAAACTCATTCCCGCAATTTGGCAACTTTGTTTTGAAGAAAAACGATTAGCCTATCATTAATTAGGATCGTAGTCATACAAAAGGAGACGTGATAGCTCACGTGGAGGATTATAAACTAAATCCTCCAAGACAAAAGGTAAGTTCACGGCTTTCGCCACCCAATCGGCCACTGAGTTGGCACGCCTTGGGATGTGAACAAGCTTGCACTGAAGTAAACTCAAAAGTATAGACCATATCTCTAAAGCATGAAGTTTAAGATGCCAATCGAGATCCATGGAGACGTTGGTGAGGAAGTCCACCACCAACTTGCAGTCCGATTCGATAAGGGACAGGACAAATTGGTAGCACTGCTTAATGAGCTTAGCAGCCTCACCGATGGCGAGCAATTTAGCTTCCGTGGCTGAAGAAAGAGGTGCCTGATGTGTTCTAGTCAGGATAATTTTTCCAAGGTGGTTGCGAACAACTCCAGCAATACTAGCAGGGATTGTAGCAGAAATTCAAGAGGCGTCCACATTAACTTTGATTGAGTTTTTCTCGGGTGGGCGCCAGCACTCGGAACTAGTAGGACCAGACGAATGGTCATCTTGCTTCAGGTTGGTAAATTCAATGTATTTCTGGAAGCTCCGTGACCAGGTAAGGCATGGATTAGGGTTGATTCCCTCAAAATAATGTTCGTTCCTAGTCAACCAAAGTTGCCATCAGGTGAAAGCAAGCTTAGGTAACATCTCAAGCTGGTTGGCGTCATCCAGAGCCTGCCAATTGGAATGAACATTTTTTAAAGGTAACTTGGAATAAACTGAAGCCTTGCCAATTGCAATGATTTTTGCTTTTAAAAAAATATCATTGACTTCTTCGCATTAAAGATGACACCTTAATTTGAAATGGAAAAACATGGTTAGAACCAAGATAGAGTTTCTAGGGCCCTTCCAAAAAAATAGTTTCTAGGGCGGGCGAAAATTTTAATATGGTCATATGATTATACTTGATGAATGAAATTTTAATATTTATTAAATTTATTTATTCCACACCTTACATAACATGATGAGTTTCAAAGAAAACGACTCGTTAAATAGAAAACTGAGGTTTTGGCATTTACGCTATAATTACGATGATAAATCCCCCATATAGACATGAAGATGAATACTAAATGAAATTCATCATACAAGTTCAGATCTATTTCAATAATTAACGGGTATTTGACCCAGCGGTGTCAACCTATGTGAGCGCCTCACCGGCGATCCTGTAGTCAAACATGAATGCTGGCTGCTAGGATATCATTATATTCCCTATAAAAAAGATCTCACAACTGTATTATACTTTTTTTACCTCATATTTATATTTAAGTTCAAGTATTTTTATATTTTTATTCTGGACAGTTTGCATAATAATTTTTTTTACATTAATAGTGTAAAAAAATTTATTTCTAATTTGCGACCGACTTTATTATAACTCTATTGTGATAAAATTTGGAACTCTAAATCTATTTAAGTAAACTTAAATCTAAACTATTTGGACAACCTCTGATTAGGGCAATTTCTCATACATTACTGACGACTTGTGAGTAACAAAACAATGGGCATGGGACAAATAATACATGTGAGCCAAAAGGTTTGTGGAGCGAAAACATTTACTTTTAAACCAAAGCAATTGCTGCTGTCGACTTTGTCTAAAATGCAATGAGATAAGTACACACTTGAGCACTACTCATCTCATCCGTCATACCTGACGCCATCATATCCTATCCTCTCCCAAAGAAAATCAGAACGTAATCCTTACAAATAGAGAGAAACCTCACTAACAGAACATCATCATCCCAAATCGCAAGGTGTAATTTTTTGGTGAAATTTTTTTACCAAGACAAAAAAACAGCTAAGCACTTAGAAGTTAAGTGAGCAACTTAACAAATCCACAAACAACTTAACAGCCACTTGCATCAATTCTGCTGGTGCGATCACTAATTTTGAAGGGAAAAATCAACGAACTAAAAAGAAACGAACGAGATTCTCAATTTATTGATTTTCTTTTATAAGTAGAATTTTACTTCTCAGTGTTTGAACAGTAATCTCAGATTCCAATCTCAAAATATTCCCGCTAACCGAAATTTATTGATCTTGCTTCTTACCAAAACAATTGTCAACCACTGTTTTGAACTAAGAGTTTAATAGTTTGTTGGGGGTCCAAGAGTCAAAACTATTAAACTCCGCATTGAAGGCTGTTTCCAGGGCTTTACTCATTATCCCTGCAGAAAGATACCCCGCTGCTCGGCTTTGGTAACAACATTGATGGCTCCTGGACTTGGAGTTTTCAATGGAAAAGAGCTTTACAGGCTTGGGAGGAGGAGTCTCTCCAGTCTCTTCTAACTGTTATTCCTTCGGAGCATAGCTTTCGGGAGTGTGCTGACCGCGTTGTTTGGAATCCTGATCATTTCGGGTTCTCGGTTTAGAGCTTATACAGGCAAATGTTTGAAGGGGTTTCAGTTCTCTTCTCCCTGGGTTTTTCATAAAAGTTTGCCGAAGTTTATCCCATACAAGGTTAGTTGTTTCTTATGTATGGCCTTGCATGGTTGAATCAAGAAAACGGATAATCTTCATCGAGTGGGGATGCTTCGTCTACCGGATGCTTTGTGTTCGTTGTGCAATTTGGATACGGAGACATCTAGTCATCTCTTTTTACACTGTCCGGCTGTTGCTAGAATCTCTAACTTCATCTCCAAACTCACTGGTGTCCAGTGAAGCATCAATCATGACACTCTCAATTTCATTGATGCCTAGGGATGACAATGGGCAGGATCCGGGTAGGATCCACATGACCCAGATCCTTACCCTTTTTTTAAATAGTCGATCCAGATCCATACTCTTATCCTCTTTAAAAATAAGGATTCGGGCAGGATCTGGATTCTAAAAAACCGGACAGGATTAGGGCGATCTGCGGGTCCGTATTTTTTTATAAAATATTTAATTCAAAAAAATTAAATTATCTTTTTATAGTTTTCTAATAGAAATGATATATTTTTATTCATTAAACATATCAATAAAAAGAAATTAAACAAGTAAATCAAAAAAAGTTGAAGTTGGGTAAGTTAAAATTGAGAATTTGGTTCTTGATTTTCACTACTATTACTAGGGGTCTGTGGTTGCTTCGTAATGGTATTATCTTCAATACGGCGAGGTGTGATAATGAGCCTCTCCTGAATTCTGTGCTCTTTCATGCCCAAGAGTGGGTCTTTTGGACGGATGCCTCGATCATTCACAATCAATCGTTGCTCACTTTCTTGATTGTCTACAAAGATTTATAGGTCCCTCTTCTTCACCTCTTGAGATTGAGAGAACATTTTGGTCGGGGTGGGGTTGTAACAGATGTAAATATCAGGTCCCTATATCTTGTCTTTCTTTTTTCGTTTGCTCTCTTTTAAATTTTTGTTTTAATAAAGAATATCTACCTACCAAAAAAATTGAGAATTTGGTATTATGTCTAATAATTAATATATATTATATTAATTTAAAAAATTCGGGTAGGATCAGGGCAGGATCCTATAGATCCATATCCATGTCCTTATCCTTTTAAAATATCAGGATCCAGGCAGGATCAGGGTCTAGACCCGGTCAAAGTCAACAGGTCTTGAACCTTTCGGGTCTGGATCAGGGTAGACCCTCAGAGTAAGGGTCTAATTGCCATCCCTATTGATGCCTGGATTGGTCTTGTACATGGGAAACTCTTGAAGCAGGTTTGGTATATCCTACTTGCCTCGACTTGTTGGTGTGTTTGGAAAGCAAGGAACCGAGTGGTTTTCGATGGCGATACCTTGAACTATAGCAAGCTGCTGCTTCAAATCTCCAGGCGTGTATCCGAGTGGGTCCATTGGGCGAGTATTACCTCACGACTAAATGCTCAAGATGTTTTCCTTTACCTTGGGTCGGTGGCGTAGCTGTAATTGTTTCGTTTTTCTGTACTAAGGACTTCTAACTATAACAATTGCTTCCTGGGCAATTGTTTAGTTTTTGGATGTAAATATTTACAAGGAGTAAAAATATATTTTTTCCTTTAAAAAAATCTAAGATTTTAATAGTCGGTACAGTAACTATTCGATTACTAGATAGTTTGAGAACAAACACAAGGGTAAAATACGCACATCAGTATTTAAAATCGAGCTTCTGAATCAACGGTTAACTAGAGTCATTCGAAGCTCCTCCTTCTCCTTGTCCTTCAGTAGCTCTTTAGCAATGAATCTTTATTGATCTTTATAAGTTTATTCCCCAGCAGCTTCATCCAAGGAGCACAAGACTCTCTTTGTATACATCGAAATAGCAATGCCTGGGATCAGATACTTCAACTCCAGAATTGTGAATCTCTTTGGCTTCTGGATCATAAGAAATTATTTGTCCCCTCTTACGACAATACAGAACCTCGCCTCTCGCTCTGAAACCAACAATCTTATACACGCTCGTCAAGTTCCCGCTCTCGAAGACCTTCATCCACGAGGCAAAATTGCCGTACTCCTTCATGATCCACAGAGAAATGCAGACTTACTTCCTCTATCACCAACATTGCACATCGAGAGATAGGCCTTACATACATGCAGGGACGATCTGTAACCGTAATCCGTGTTGACCTCCATTGGCAGGACAAACTCAGTGAATTCCCGGGTATGGAGGTCATACGACATGACCAATCTGGCGGTGGACGGAAGGTCTTATAACGAAGCCAGTGGCACTTTCCATTCAAAAAGGTCGGGAGTCCGCGCATACTATTATACCAAAATGGAATCCTATGATTTGCAACGCTCATGCTCCACTCCCCGTTTGCTAAACAACACTCGGCCACACACACTTTTCCGCTCCTAAAGTACATATTCAAGAGCTTGTAAACCCTAGAAATTGAATCAAACCCAAAGCTGTAATTACATTCATACGTACCTTGCTAGTACCAAACCTTGTGATTTCGCATCATGGTACGGTACTTCCTTATGCTTGTTGGAACAAATATTAGTAAATTATGGTATGAGCATGTAAATATAAATTGTAAGCATATAAAGAGAGTTTAGAGAGTGCTCACGATCACACTTAGAGCTAAGTGTGTAAACCGTCGTCTTCAAGGTAGTAACTTTCGGATTGAATCGTGGACGAGGCCACAGTTTAACCGTGTACCCTTAAACTCTTATTATCCGCTTATATGCTTCAGGCCTCCGTGGGTAGGAGAGTTCCCAAGGTACAATGCCCAATCTCGTGTACAAAAGGAAGCACTTTCGCACACCTTTTGAACCTTTGGTGGTGTAGAACTCTGACACTTAGGAATGAGTGAAATGCTATGCTAAGGAGGGAGAGGTAGAGAGCTCAAGAAAGAGTATGAACTTGGGGTGATTTGGTATGAAGGAGGAGGCCTCTTTTTATAGGGGGACTAGGACCTCCAACATTCAAACCCAAAATTAATAGGGTCATTAACCCGCCCATTAAATGGGCTGTTACAAAACTCACAAAATTCTCACAATTAATAGGCGGTTACTCATGAATTTAAATTCAATGAGAAGGTTCCAGAATGTGAGCTTGTCCAAGTGAAAGCCCAACAGATGTTGGGCCGAGAATCGCTTCAACAGGTCCGGCCCAGCTCTGAAAAGATAAGGCCCTGGAACCTGGAACGATTCTCACAAACTCACAATCCTGCAATCCGCAGCCACCACCTTTAAAGCCAATTTCCATTCACCCCGAGAATTAGATTTTCGCAACAGTCATATATCGTTACGAAGCTCTATCAACGAACTTCGTATTAATCTCACAAACACCCAAATCTAATTGGTGTGACCTTCAATCAAATTAGCTCAAAGTTGCCTACTAGTTATTTAGTTATTGTATTTAATTAGGATTCTCCTTCTAATTAAATACTTGGGCCCAAAACCCAATACACATAATTGTATTGGGCCATCTCTTCTATGGTTATTAAACCAATTCTCCAACAATACTAGGGTTCCACAAAACCACGTCAAAATAAGGATTCATATGAGAACCATACTTCACATCTGGACGAGTAATTCTAATGCACAAAACTCCGTTACAGTAGCCAACAAAGTGGGTGTAATCGCCACTAAAGAATGGTGGCACAATCTTTGTTGCGTTCTGATCCCAATTGGCTTTAAACTTGTCATCCGGATATACAAAATACTCTCTGTCCCCGCGGATGCGTTCATCCTGGTACCTGAGGAGACGCACGTCGTTGGTGCTCTTCGATACGGCTAGATTGTCGTTGATGAATGCCGTGCTTGCGATTAACTGACACCAGCTCTTGCATCCCGAACTGAAACGGACGAGGGATTTCACTGGAAGTCTTAGTATAATATCTCTTAACAGATCAGCAGGCATGTATTTAGACATCTTCTGCTTCATGTGGTTCCTCATCGTTTTTGTTAATTTCTTTTGAATTGTCTATGATTTGTGCATTACAAGGGAAAAAGAAAGCAAGAGGGGGTTGTAGAACAAGTTCTACAAGCTAAGCTCACTTTAAAAGAAAGAGGAGAAAACTCTGGTAGTAATACTAGAGGAAGAGGACGTGGCTATTACAAGGGAAAAGAAAGAGGCAAGCCAAATGATGATGATCAAAGGGGTCAAAGGCCAAGTTCCACACGAGGACATGGTAGAGTAAATTATTCATGGCGCAACTATAGGCCAAGGTATGACAAATCTCAAATTGAATGCTATAATTGTCATAAGCTTGGACATTATGCTTCAGAGTGTCAATTTTATTCTAACAATATCGACGAGAAAGCCAACTATGTTAGTAAAGAAAATCAAGAAGATCAGACCTTGTTAATGGCTTACAAAGGAGAAGAATATGATGAAAATTGCACGTGGGTGCTTGATACGGGAGCGAGTAACCATATGTGCAGCATAAAGAAGAAGTTCGTGGAGCTTGATGAATCACTTTCTGGCAACGTGACATTCGGAAATGGTGTAAAAACTCCGGTGAGTGGTCTTGGCAAAACCTTGATTCGATTAAAAAATAGAAATCATCATTTTATTTCTAATATTTATTATGTCCTTAATATTAAAATAAATATATTAAGTATGGGACAACTCTTAGAAAAAGGCTACGGGATGAATATGGAAGACCTTAGCCTTTTCATAAGAGAAAATAGAGGAAAATTAATTGCCAAAGTGCCAATGACGGGAAATAGAATATTCTATTTGAACATTCAAAATGACATCGCGAGATGTCTAACAACTTGTGTATAAGACTCGTCAAGGTTTTGGCATCTCAGGTTTGAACACCTTAATTTTGGAAGATTAAAATTATTGTCCAAACAAAAGATGGTTAGAGGTTTGCCAAGTATTGACCACCCGGATCAATTTTATGAAAGATGTTTACTTGGAAAATACTTTAGAAAAAGTTTTCCTAAGGAATCATTGACGAGAGTCACAAAACCACTGCAGTTGATCATCATATATCTGTAACACCAGTCATACACTGTCCCACCACAGGCGTTACAGCTATATGATGACCCAGCAGTTGAGGTGAGGGACAAGACATGGTTTTTGTCACATGGGTGAGTGATCCTTTGAGGGTGGCTCCAGTTCTGAACCATTGCAGGTGTATCAAATTTGTTCTTTTCCGGGTTTAGATATTATGTTTCTTTAGTAGTGAAGGCGCAGACCTCTATATATATATATATATATATATATATATATATATATATATATATGTATATTGGGTGCTCAATCTTCGGTTGTTTGAGGACTTTGAGAGTTACTTCGGAGCCTTCTTGTGTGAATGGAGTACGCGGGAATACTTGGACAGTATGGCTGTTTATCTTTCAGTATTTATACTTGTTTCGGAAAAAAATAATTTAGCTTAATGTCGAGTTTGAGTGAAGTAGTGTTAAATATTTGTTAAAAGAGTTTTTCCGACTTAGATAACTAGATCTAGTAAATAAATATCAACAAAAAATATATTTTACTGTTATAATTGACGAGGAAATGCGGTAATTGAATCCATAACCCTACTGAAGTCAAAACAGAGAGTTGGTCGGCCTATCTTTCTTTCTTTATTTTTGTTGCATCCATTTACTAATTTGCGTTAACTTTTTAGATAGGTCATTTATCTTCAATTTATTTGGGAGAATTGTACTTTTGAGCACTAAAAGATGTACAAAATAGTAAGTTTTATATTTACTATTGAGGTATTTATTTTGAATAAATAAAATTTTACTTGTTAAAAAAAACTCCTAAGTTGACTTAGTTATGATCCTTGGATAATGACGGCACGCGGATGATCAACACGAACTTGCGATTGCACCATCATTGTCTTTTTTTTCTAGACTTGGTCTTATTTTTTTAGACTACTCAATATCTGACAGTGATAGTAAAAATTTCCCAATAAGTATATTTAATATTGATGCATTTCCTATAATTTAAATACAAAATATCTTGTTTAAGCTAAAATAATATTTTTACCGATTGATTTAATTAATTATTCGCTTAGACTTGGTCTTGTGCCATCGGATTTCATTGATGTTTATGCACCATTGTTTTGGGTGTGCTGCTATGAAATTAGTCCATTTACTATTTTTTGCATATGAAATTAGTCAATTTACAATTTTTTTTCATATGAAACTACTTGGATGCCATTAAACATAATCATGAAATTTAAATTTAAAAATAATTCTCTACTTGTAGATAATGATTAAGAAAAAAATAGAAGCTCCAACATATATACATTTCTGATGGTTTTGTCGAATGAAATGTAGATGTAGCGACTAATATTAATTAGCAAATTAATTGACAAATTGATCAGTATGCACATTATCGATGATTACACGTGGAAACTGACCATAAAGTTGATGTAGTAAATGCAGAAAAAGTCATATTTTACGTAACACCTGTTTTTTGCCCCAAATTATCTACTTATGGTCAGCCATGCTAAAATATTTTTAATTTTTCCGTAATTTTTTGGGCTGATGATACACTGTATTTTTAGGTCTAGAATGCACCATTATTTTAGCTAATGAACAATTATTCAGTTTAGTGTATCATTATTTGGACTGCTGCACCATTATGCGAGTAAGTAAATAATTTTTCGACTTGGTGCATCTTTATTTGGCATTTTGGACGTTATTTAAATATAGATTTAAGAATATTTCTAAATTTCTAAAACTGATTTTGTGTGGTGTGATTACCGTATTAAAAAAATATGCCAAAAACCGTCGATTTGATTGTCCATATTTTATTCGAGATGTCCTGAAAAAGTCTCCTACTCTTTTTTCTCCCTTGGACTCCGAAGTCGTCTATTTTTTTGAAAGTGACATTGCTTTGGAAGTAAATTATAATATTGATGGAAAAGACTAATAACAAGTAAATATTGTGGGGACCCTTGTATGCCAAATTTTACAATTAACATCTATTTCAATCAACAAAAAATTGTTTAAATTAAACTCGAGTATTTTCAGACCAATTCTTATTTAATGATTGTTGTGCGAAAAAATGTAAAATTAGGCAGAAACAATAACATGACATGAACCAATCGTAGGATACTTCCAATCCAAGAATTTCTAAGTAGATTAGGATTGCAAGCTTCGGTTTTATTATTGTAAGAAACAAAAATAAAGGCAGGAAACAGTAAATAAGCAGGGGAAAAGCACATTTATGTAATTGAGTTCCTGATGTTGCTAATTCCATCTGCAAATCATTAACCACCGAGGTCTCCAAATGCCCCAAAGTCAGGCTGATCACCACCACCACCGTCGTGACCGCTGCCACCATCACTTCCACCTTCCCCGCCGCCACTATCACCGAAAATTAGGTTCGTGAAGCGGGTTCCTAGAGCCTGGAAAGTACCACCGATAGCACTAGACAGGATCATAGTTCCCAGGACTCCTCCACCAGCCGTATTCATACTTGGCCTAGCTGGTGAAGCAGCATAATTCATCGCGTTGCTGCTGTTTGCTGCATTGTAAGGCATCGAATTCGGACCATGAGCACAGCGCAAGTGAACATCAAACGAGCACAGGTCGCACCTGTATAGCCACTGCCCGGTCCCTATGTCCCTGCACAAGTTACAGGTAAAGCACTTGCTCGGATAAGGAACCGAGAAGGCAAGAGTGAGCTCGTGGGTATGAGACCGGTGGGCAAGGATCATCGGCATAGAAGCACAGTGAGTATGAAGATCAATATCGCAATCTCTACAGCTGTAACACAAGCCATCCGCTACCTCACCACAGGCATTACAGCTGCATGAAGACCCAGCAGATGGGGTGAGGGACAAGACATGGTTCTTGTCAAACGGGTGAGTGATGGTCTGAGGATGTCTCGAGTTCCGAACCATTGCAGGTTGATGATTCCCCTCAAAGGTCTTGGATAATTTGTGAATATTCTCTTCTGGGTTTTGATTTCATATTTCTTGAGCACCAACGTACATATATATTGGTAGCTAGCTCTGTCTCTTACAATGGTCGAGGTTGTTAGCTTCGGAACCTTGCAAGAAGTTTATCAATTACGCCGGAAGGCTTGGTCAGTACTATTATTCCTATTAATAACTCAGCTTGGAATATTTAAGTTAGTTTGACTAGTTTTGGCAAATGAAAATTACCTCCATTGTAAAAGCGTACAAAATCCTTAAGCAACTTGCAAGCGAGCGCTTTGATGTAATTGACTTTTCTTTTGGTGGTAAATTCAGAAGAAGACGGATCCGTGGACTCAAACTTTAATAGACTCAAATTTAGTGTCTAGGCCCTTCAAAATATATTAATATTTTGCGGGGAAGTAGAGATGTCGAATTGGATCCAATTAAATAAAGAAATAGTTTAAATTTGGGTTGATCTAAAAGTTTGTTAGTAACAATTTTTTTGAAACGGTTAAAATTTATTAATAATAATATTATGTACAAATTAACCGCCCCTATAGTGACTGTAATGCATTGGTTTTTTTTTTTTGGGTAGAAGAGTGGAATGCATTGTTTAGTTAACGACTATTCATAGTGGTGCATCATTATTTTTGCTAGCAAACTATTATTTACCAAAATTCGGGCTGTTGCATAATTATTCGTTTGGTGCACTTTTATTTGAACCGGTGAACCTAATTTGAATATGATTTTGAAAAGACAAAATAAATTCTGAAAATGTCCCTGGCGGTCTGACAGTTGAATTCAAATACGTTAAAATTTACATATTCATCCCAAAATTTTAAGATAATGGGTATGTAGATTTTCAACACTTATAAACTAACTCATCATTCTTGCACGATGCAACGTGGTATTCTCAACACACCCTCTCAAACGAAACCTATCGGTTTGGAAATTGCACATACGAGAAATAGGGGTTGTGCGAACACAAAAATGAGCATGAAATCAACCTACCTTGATACCATGTTAAAATTTACATATCCAACCCAAAAATCTTAAGACAATGATAGGTAGATTTTCAACATTTATAAACTAACCCACTACACTTACATTAAACAATGTGGTATTCTCAACAAATATATCAAAGATGTTAATGCTCCATAATTTATTCAGGACGCCATTAGAAGACTTCAACACACTAAGGTTAAGCATTGGTTACGACAAACAGCAAGCAATTACTTATCAAAATCAACATATTACCCATGATAGTTAGATTCTGAATTAGTCATGTTGGATATATGAACTATAAATCAGGTGTATAGAGGTTAAACCGATTTAGAGTATTATCAAAATCACATAAATCACGTCACTTGTTGATTACTTGCGAAGTCCAAATTTCTCGAATGCAGGAGAAAGGGATAAATTCAAATGATCGATGTTAACCCGATTTCAAATATTATCAGGTCGTAATTAATTTTAAATTGTATTTAGAGAATTTGGATTTGATATGACTTTGTACAACTCTTATTAGTATAAGAATATTTCTCAAGTTCAGATATGTTCATATCCATAATGTCTACTCCAGGTAAACTTGATGCAAAAAGCTTGATCAGAATCAATTTCCTAAACCAACTCAAATTCTGAATCCGACTCCTATCAAAATCCTGGCTACTTACTGCTATAAATATGCCTCATCGATCATAACTCACCGCCACTTCATTCTAAACAAACAGTTACATCAATTATCAATCGACGCTAGGAGAGGGAAAAAACCCTAACAGAGAGGTCTCTGGCTGTCTGCGCCCCCCCTTCCGCCCCCTTCTTTCCCCTTAATTTTTTTCAAGAGCTGAAAATTATCTTTGCCATAGCTGGCAATCTTTGTTTGGTTTCGCTCTTCCATCTTCATCACTTCCATCTTCCTTACTTTCATCTTAACCTTCATTTTTATTTTGTCACTTCCATCTCCATTTATCCTCGCCCGCTTTCATTCTCTTCCTTCTCACCCCCGTTTACCCCAACCCGCTCCCAGTTCCGAGCTCAGGCCTCTAGATCCGAGCTTAGATCTTCACCGTAGGTCGTCGCCAGAAGCCGCTCGCCTGTTGGTCGTCGTCAATTGCTCCATCAACCACCTTCCTTGCAGCCTCTGTCCGTTCGTTCTCCGACAGCCGCCCATCGTCTGCCGTTCGTCAGCTCCCCTTCGGTAGTCCGTAGCTCTTAGCCGCTCCTCTCCTGTCCGCCTTTTCCTGACTCACCAGGTTGCCGGAGGCCGCGCTTCAGCTTGCTCGCTGGCGTCAGTTTGGGGGGGCTGGTCTCTGGATCAGTCGCCGGTCCCCCACCGCTTATTTTTTCTATTGTCTTTTGTGTCTTTTTATTTATTGGTTGTTGTTATGTTCTTCGCTTTTAATTTTTCTGTGTGTTGCTTTTGTCTTTGAGTGCTAGTCTAGGATCGGTGATACTTCTGTGTGTGACTGCCTCTATGATCGGTGGTGCTTTTGTCTGTAATTGCCGGTCCTGGATCGGTTTTTTGCTCATATTATTTGCCGCAATGCGTCAATTTGTCGCTGTTACTCTGGACAAGAATATCTCTATCAAGTAATATCTTGCATGATATGATCATGTGGAGACCTCTTCTGGATTACAATTCACTTGTAGCCAAGAGGGAAGATTTAGCTAATCTTGTATTCAACAGGTTATTGGGTGGTACTTTCGATGTGGAAATAGATTTGGCTCTCAATGCCGATGTCGATTCCACTTATTTTCAACATGCTTGTTCCGTGATCTTGGGTCATTTTGCAGTCTACATCTATGCTGGTCGGGTCTCGATATTATCTTTAACTTTTATTCTATGTCTATGTCTTGTATTCTGCTATAACTCGTTCTCTTTATATATGAAAGACTTCTAAGCCACCCTTAAAAAAATCATAACTAATATCAACTCCAATCTCTAAATTCTTTAGCTAGAGCAGAAAGAAACAAATTCTCCCCACAACCACGACAAAAAATCCGAATTCTCTCCTCAAGTCACTACCGACAATGAAATCTTACACTTTTTTTCCTACTGATCGTTCTGTTTGTAGTATCTCTACCAACAACCATCGCCCAAAATTCCACCCTGCGTTCGTGTGCAAGCTACAAGTTCTCCAATGGCAAACAATTTTTGTCGTGCAACGACCTGCCCAACTTCAACTTCAACAAGTTCTCTACTGTAACTATCATCCTGTCATCTGGGGAATTTGATCGCAGATTTTTTTACTACACGATGATTTTGAATCGTGTGCTGTGGAATCTTTGTCAATGAAGTTCGGTAGCTGCTTCAATTTGGAGAAAGATGCAAGGAGCGGAATCCTGGTAAAACTTCTGTAATATAATATCGTCATAAAATTTAGAAATAGTATTGTGTTAAAATAGGAAACTACATGATATAAATGAATTTTAACCTAATTTTTATTAACAACTCGCGTACAATATTTCTGTTAATTTGACTTGTTTTAGCAAATGTAAATCACCTCTCCATTGAAAAGCATATAAAATTATTAGGCAACTTGAAACTAACCACTCTAATGTAATTGACAATATGTAAATCTAGCAGACGAATAGGGCTGAAACTCTCTTACGTAATGGAAAGTTGAGTTATTTTTTTAAAAATTTTATTCAATCTTTTATGAACTTCATTCAAATTTGCACAATTTTGATTTTCAACACGCACTGTATTTCGACATTTTGCAACATTCTTCGGCACTGTGCTACAGTTTTCGATATTGACCTTCAAATTTTTGTTATTTTATATATTTATTCAAATTTCTTTATCATTATACCATAATTTACCAATGTTTTAAGAAACTGATCGACCTGAATTTGTTTTTTCAGATTCCCAATCTGTCCGGTTAGGTTGCTGATTGGGTCGGAGATTTTTCTAAAATATATTTTATTAGACAATTATATTACTAAAATTTTAAATATTCTCTAATTTTTAAATATTTCTAAATATTATCTAATTTTATTACTAAATTTATCATTTATAAGTATTAAAATAATATTTTAATCACTTTTACTATAATCAAAATTTTTTAAAAATAAAATAAAAATTTGAATAATTTGATCTGGAACCGCAGGTATCTAGATTGAGAATTAGCCTCTAAACATCCAATCGAACATAGAGGGCTAATTTGTTTGAGCCTGTTTAGTTCGCACAAAAAGAAAATCGGAAATGTTTCGAGAAATTAAGAACAATTGCGGAAAATCAAATTTAAAAAAACTGAAATTTGTAGTTGATACACACCGGAAAGGGTATTGAATTTATAGAAGTGAAATCTAGAATAGAACCTTTGAGGCTTTGATTTTACATTGAAAATGAGAAGAAAGTGGAAATAGGGAAAGAGAATACAATGAAAAACAAATATGAAATTGAGTTCCTCATGTCCAAATTTCGTCGGCAAATCAACCACCAAGCTAGTCTCCATGTGCCCCGTAGTCGGCCTCACCATTACCACCGCCGCCACCATCTCCGCCTACGCCACCGCCACCACTACCGCCGGCTCCACCGCTGCCGTCGACGAATTGTCCTTGTATTCCTAGCACCAGTTCCTGTCCTAAAGTCTGGCCAACACCATCAATCACGCTCAGGAGGAGCTGGTCTGACAGGGAATTTCCTTGTTGGCCTGTTCCTCCTCCGCCGCGCATATTCATATTCGGCGTAAACGCGGTATTTGGTGGTGCACCGGGATTGATCATGTAGCCATTAGGTGCATAGTTAGGCAGCAGAACTTGTTGAGGCGCTGCCATGGCCGGGGCAGGCCTTATGGCTGTCGGGAATTGGTAAACAGAGACTGTAGGAATTGGCAAGGCCTGGTATTGCTGGACCTGAACAGGCTGAAACACTGGAGGAGCCTGAACTTGAACTTGAACTTGGCGATGATGACGAAGATTTGGAACGGGAACCGGGTCCGGTACTCGTTGACCTTGATCCATCTTGGCACAGTCCAAGTGAACATCAAACTCGCAGAGATTGCACCTGTACAGCCATTGCTTGCTCCCCAAGGTACCGCACAGATCACAGTTGAAGCTCTTGTTCGGATAAGGAGCCGAGAAGATGAGATTGAGCTGATGGTGGTGGGATTGGTGGGAGATCGTCATCGACATGGAAGCACAGTTAGTATGGAGGTCAATACTACAAGCTCGGCAATGGTAAGAGAACCCATCAGACCCTTTCTTACCACAAGCATCACAGTCGAAAGACCCCTCAGGATAAGCAGGAGTTGGGAGGAGGGACAAGACATGGTTTGGTGGTCAAAAGGGTGAGTGATCCTCTGAGGCAATTGTGAGCATGAGACATGTAAGAAGTACTTGCACAAATTGCAGGTGTAGATCAATCCTGAGGCATGTTCTTTGCAGCAAGAACATGTCACAGGAAATAGGGCAAGATGTGATTGGTGATTTGTCAGTTGAAGAGGGTGTGGATGGCTGAAGTGGTGAATTGTTGTAGGCTCAGGCTGGCTTGGTGGCTTCCCCATTAAGAACCCAGAAATTTTTTTTGCTTCTTGCCTTATATGATCTTCTCTCAATTCCTATATTTTGTTTCTTGAACCATTGTATTTGGGTTGTACCTTTCGGTTGTGGAGGTTGACTTTGGAAGCTCGTTAGTTGCCAGAGAAGTACGCGGCAATACTTGGTCAATGGCTAATGGTTTTTTTTAAAGATAAATTTTATACCACTAATTATACATTGACCTGCTAATGGTACTGAATCTTTTATAAACAAGGCAGATTCCTGCTTTGTCAAAGTGCTCTTTTTCTATCACAATTTCGAAAGAAAAGATTATGCGTCAAATAATATCTATCACAATGATGTGTTAATAGATCATATAGTTAGTTTTTTAGGTAATGAGTATAATGATCTTTATATTGTATTTGATTTTTCTTATTTATATAAAGAACTTACCCCTCAATTTCCAAAAAACAAAATGTCAATTCCTTGCAACTAATTATTCACTAATAATTAGTATGTCATTTTTGGGAATAATTAGTACTCCTCAAGATCTATTAGTTAATGCAGAGTGACAGGTTGCAAGTGGCAACCGAAGTCAATGTCAATTTTATATTACAATATGATGGTGACTGGCACAAACAGAAAGAGATTATAATATCATGGAGCATCGTAGAATTTATGGTACCAACAAAAGAATTGCAAGATTTTAAAATAAAAATATTTCTTATTAATTATATTTAGCATTTAAATATCAAATAATTATAAATATAATCTAATTTTAGTTTAAAGTTAATAATTTATAAGTTAATTTGAAAAAGTTTTTTTGATTGTTTTGCATGGAATGGAGATTTAGGCACAACAATGACTTAGACTTTGTCCCCGGTTATGGTCCGACTAGTCGAATCACATTTTGTAAAACCTTATTTTCCTTCATTTGTTAATAATATTCTGCAAGTAAAGGCGCAAACAAAATTTTGTTTATGACATTTGCTTCCATCATTTGGTATTTATGGTCTGGAAAAATGAAGTTGTATTCTAATAAAAACAGTTCGACCGGGAATGAATGATACATACAATCTTTAGAAAGTAAGAAGAGTGGATTAGATGGATGATATCGATCATTGATCATTCTTATCCTCACCATAGCATTTTTCTTGATATGAGGAGATGGTTCTTAGATAACTAGCTCTTTTTATTGAGCAATGACTTGTATTTTATCTCGTTGTATTTTTTTAATTTTAATAACATCTCACACAAATAAAAAATACCATAAATTGAGATAATATCTGGGCTGGGTATACTTCTGTGCAATAGCTGCAAGATTAATTAACTAAATGATTAATAGCAAGATGGCCAGCAAACTCATTCCCGCAATTTGGCAACTTGGAATAAACTGAAGCTTGCCAATTGCATTGACTTCTTTCTTTTTTAGAGGAATATCATTGACTTTTTTTTAAAATGATGAGATGTTCTATATATTTACTAGCGGAAACAATGTTGTATATATTGTATATTTTATATATTGGTGTTTTTTGCACTTCAACAATTGGATGGCCAGCAAACCTGAACATTCTCTTCATTTGTCAATATTGTATATATTGCAACATTAGTTACCCGGATGTCAAGTGAATCGTGAGTATGTCGTGTTATCGGGAGTATTTTATTTCATCGATTTTTTTCCGTAGTAGAGTTTTGATGCAGCCGATAAGCCAGTATTGCAACGAGAGTTCAAGCCGCTATTGTAAGTACAGATCACAAACAATAGCCCTCCTGAACACATACGTTATACAATGAAAGGTAGCCCTATGCTGCTATATTTCATTGCATTCCTAAAAATTGTTGAACGCAGAGCACCAAGATCCGGTGTTGCTCTTCTCCCCAAAAAAAATCCGGTGTTGCACCCCAAAAAATAACATTGTTTCTATGTAACCAAGTAGATCGAATGATTGAAGCATAGAAAATGTACCGTTTTTTCCTTTTTGCAGCAAACCCATCCAACAACTTAATGAATCACCCACATAGTCTCTTGCAGATCCATTGAAGGCCATCCAATTGAGAGATAAAGTTCCAAACTTTCCTCATCTTAGGGCAGCGAAAGCGTAACACGAATGTGTACAACAACACTCATAACAAATAGTAGTGAGAGATAGGAAATAGAGGACACAAGATATTACGTGATTCGGTCGAAAGACCTACATCCACGGGGCCGAGACGATCATCGCTATATTATGTGGAGATATACATGGTACATAAGTCATAGGCGATGCGGTGCCTCGAGCCTAACTTTCTCGTGCCTATATTACTATTGCGTTATGCAAAGACCAAAGAACTTCTAACCCCTACCCTCCTATTTATAGAAGTCAAGCCAATATGCTTTAGAATAGGTTTAGAGTTCTATTCTAGTTAGAATTCTAGGATGAACCCTAACAATCTATACCTTGGACCGAATTCCAAAATCAATTGTCTTCTCCAACTTCAAGCTCATCGTTCACATCATATCATCTTCATTGTGTGCCTCTTCCAGTAAGCTTCATGCTCAATATATCAACGGCCTCAATCTTGAAAACTCTGCCTCGAATGGAATCTTTTACAAGTATCTCAACAATATATACTCACCTAAGGTCTTCCACTCTGAAGAACCAACACAACGGGAGAAAATCACCATGCGTGCAACATGAGAGTTTTTTACATTAGAGAAAACTACTCCAACGCCCACAATAATGCCTAAATCTCATAGGCCAGCTTCAATCCCAGAAGCTCTAGCATAACTAGTACTCTTCCTCAATATGTTGTACTCACATGGGGCACTCTCAAACTATTTTTCAACCGACATAGCAGACTCCACCTCCACAAGAAACCTCCACCTTCATATGGGCACAGACTATTGGAGTTACATCACCAAGCAAACACCAATCTCAGTCAAAATAGGAGACAAGGACACCAGCTAAGGACTTTATCACCTTCACGTGAATACCTTCTGGACATCAATCTTAGAATTTTCTACCAACTGTAGGACTTTACAGCATCTCTTCATGAACACCTTCTGAACACCAAACTTGTTGTTATTACACCTCACTCTACTATCCTCGTGGGCAACCAGGAGATACACTGCATAACATGCTAGTCATTACATGCTAGTCATTACATAACATGCTAGTCATTACAAAACTTAATGAATCACCCACATAACATGCTAGTCAAGGTCTTCACACGATCCACCTTCTTGGTCCAACATGATATGACTACTCCATGACCGATCAACTATGAACCCAAAATAGACCCGATCAAATTCTATAGAACAAGGGAATCTTCCGGAGAAAGAAGTCGCTTACAGCTCCTCTGATCTTCTCACCATCCATAACTACACATATATGTCCACTATATGCATTAGAGAATCTATTGGACTCGAGCTCTAAGTTCAATAAGATTTGGGTCAAACACCCAACTAGTCTCCACCTAGAACCAAATCACATGACCGATCTTCAACAGTGAATCTCCAAAACTTGAACCAACACACTACAACGGTACCTCAATCTAACCCTCACTTGGCCAAATTATTCTTAACTCAGACGAACAAAACAACACGCCCATTAACCCAACCCAAACTTCGTGATCCAATTCGAGACCTAAAATTTTCTCCTCAAAATCGGTCTAATCATTAAGGATCACTAATAATCTCGCCCAAAAAATAAGTCTGGTCAACTTTCAAATCATGACTAATCACATCCACATAGCCTTCATAATCCAATATGGTCAAAACCATTATATCAACCTCAAAATCGGTCAAACCATCACCAATCAGCCCAAAATCAACTTCTGGTCGGACCAAAAAACCAAAACTGGGTCAGTCAACCTATTGACCCAAAAGTCAACCAGAACCCCAAATTCTAAAATTAGGGTATCTCTCAAAAGGGACCAATGGCTACCGGCGATGAGCTTTCTCCTTGGTGGCAAACCGGCAGGGAGACGCGGTCCTTCTTTCTTCGCAACTCTCTCTCCCCGAACTATCTCTTCTTCCTCCTCCGGGGTCGGACTCCAAACACAAACACGGCCACGGGCAGATTCTGGACAGCCTCTCCCTCTTTGAGGCGTGTTAAACATGCGAGGATGGGATGCGAGTGGACGGAGGTACAACTCTTAGAACCCAAAAATTAAACATGTATGCTTCTAGCTTCTCCTCCTCCTTCTCGGTGAACACGGCAGGGCAGGGCTCCAGGGCTTCTGTAGTTGCGCTCGATCGGCAGTGACTCAGCTCTGCGGCGGCAGACAGCCGCCTTCCATCTCTGCCAGGAAGCGGCTACAAGCTCTAAAAGGGAAAACCTTAAGCCCCAATTTTTCTCAAATTTACAAGAATGTCCCTGTCTCTAAGCAAACATCCAATCTGCCCCTGCTCTTTGAAGAAATTCTGAATTTTCCCCTGCCTTCAAGAAATCAACCCCCTCTCACAATATTCAACCTGGATCAACACCAAAAAGTTCTGATACTAATTTGTTAGGGCAGCAGAAGCGTAAACACGTATGTGTAGAACACCCATAATAAATAGTAGTGAGAGATAGAAAATAGAGAACACATGATATTATGTGGTTCGGTCGAAAGACTTACATCTACGGGACCGAGACAATCATCACTATATTATTAAAGGTGACAGCTTAATTTGAAATAGAAAGACATGGTTAGAACCAAGATAGAGTTTCTAGGGCGGGCGAAAATTTTAATATGGTCATATGATTATGCCTGATGAATGAAAATTTTAAATATCCTATTTATTTATTCCACACCTTACATAACTTGATGGGTTTCAAAGGAAACTACTCAATAAATAGAAAAGTGAGGTTTTGCTAGTATTTACACTATGATTACGATGATAAATCCTGATATAAACATGAAGATGAATTGTGATAACCCGTAAATGATATGTTCTGTCTAAAAAAATTAAGTGATTCGATTTGGATTGATCATGCCAATAAGGTGTACCTTATGTTCTAGCACACGTCTTGAAAAAATTTCAAAGTTAAACGCGTTTGACCTAGGATAATTTTAGAATGACTTTCTAGGAAATTTTCGGGATGCTTAATTTTAGAATGCAAAACATGCTGGAAAAAAATTGTGCTGGTGTTTGGAGTGAATACTAAATGAAATTCAACATACAAGTTCATATCGATTTCTACAACTAAATAATTCGAATTGATCAAACTCTGCTGGTTCGATCACTAATTTTTAAGGGAACAATATCAACGAGCGAAAAAGAACAGAACGACATCCTCAATTTCCGTAAACATTCAGTACGCCCTAACCGAAATTTATTGATCTTGCTTCCTACCAAAACAATTGCCATGTCATGTACCTAGTTGGAGCTGACTTGGCTTGGTTAGTTACTCGTAGTCATGTGGTTACGTAAAGTATGAGACCATGAAGTATCATGTAGTAGTGGTAGGTACAAGTCTGTACACGTTAGTTTAATGGAGTAGTGGACAATAACCTCCTCTAGAGGAGTATATAAAGCTACTGCTTGTAATTTCCTTGTTATGCATATGAATATCAATTCAATTATCTTTTATCTCCCTACTATTCTTCTATCTTCCTACTATTCTTCTTCCCTATCCAATTCTTTTCTTCTATCCTCCCTCAAATTCTATCCTCCCTCATACTCTTTTTTATCACGTATCATGACAAGTGGTATCAGAGCCATTAATCCCCGGATTCTTGGCTATTGACAAAAAAAATGGAGTTGTTTCATTGGAATCTTCAAGAGGCTGTTACGGCGAATGGGTTGAGTCGCAGAGAAGAACCGAACTTGCAAAGGAGGCAATTTGATGAATTTCAGAGGACATCGGAAAGTTATCAGAACGAGGTAAACCTGTTTCTGTCTCGACGGGGTCTGCCTGGTCTTCCTTCTTTTTCGGGTGTTAACCCAAGGGCTTGGATTAGGTTTATTGATGAGTATTTCTCAATTAATCGATCTGTGGAGATTTTTAAGGACAGTATGGTGGAGGATCTGTTAGTGGGTAAGGCGAAAGAGTGGTACTCATCGTGGAATTTGGACGATGAAGAGATTGACTGGAATGAATTTGTTGCAGCATTGTGTACGCGTTTCGAGCATGTTGAAGTTGGGAACCTTGTTCTAGATGCGGAACTGGAAACATATATCTTCCCTTGTGTTGAAGTTATTGGTAGTATGGGTGTTATAGTTGTTTCTGATGAAGAGGAGAGTCGTGTTGTTGACAAGTGTGGAATTGATAGTGAATCCAATAAAGAATCTGAAAATTCTATGAAGATAGATGGGGTTAAAAATGATTTCAACAATGGAAATGAGCAGAATTTTGTATTGGAAGTGGCTCTTTCTGTTGGTGGGAGCTCTGTTGATGCCAAGATTAATGTTTCGTTCTTACCACAGTGGTTTCAGAAGCTATTTTGGCAAATTTGGGCTCGATGGCGGTTGAAGGAAGTTGAAGTTGGAGACATGGCGACGGTTGTTAAGACAATAATCGAAGTTGCCTTGACGCACGTGATGCTAGGAAAGAAGAACCAAGATGTATCAGAAGCTATCACTAAGGGTGTTGCTATCACTAAGGGTGTTGCTACTTTTGATTACCAGATCTTTAAAGGTTTTCTTAGTCACCAACTGCAGCTTATGCTAAATGGAAACAAGGTTGAAGTGTTATCTAGAATTCATAATTGGCATATGATGCCATTGCTTGGTTATTTCTCAAAGTTACAGGTCAAGCACTTTGGAGTGAGCACTTTTTGGATTGTGAATCTAGTTAATGGTTGGAAGATGAAGCTGGTTATACCAATTATTGTGTGGTTGTTTCTGAATAATGGAATTGTCGAGGCCAACGATACATATGACCCTATAATTGTTGAGGTTACATTAGGTACAGAGGGTTCGTTGAAGTTTGATTATATTCTAGAGCAGCTTAGGTTTTCCTGTAACTTCCTCTTGAATTTGGGTGCTAGAGTGAAGTTGGTTAGCGATAGGTTTCTGATCCACAAGTTAGAGTTGGTTTGTTGGAACTTGGATCAGAAATTTTTAGCAGGTCTGCAACTTCTTCATCTGCTGTCAATTTTGCAGATGATTGTCGGCAATACTATGGAAGCTTATCACCTATTTTTTCCTTTGCAATTGTCATCCACAGAGCTGCTATTAACATTTGCAATTCCACTCGATGATGTGATTCTTGGCCATACAAATTTACCATCTGTTGAGTTTCTGCAGAAATCAATTGCGGATGTTGGACTGCAAATTTTTGAAGATTCAAAATCTATTTTTCTTTTGCTACAGCCAAGGATCAAGTTGTCTCATGGTGTGTTCGTTCTGCAAGCTCTAGTTGTTGATTTTAAAGTGCCTTGAACCTTGAGGACAAAATTCTTTCGAGGGAAGAGTAATGTCATGTACCTAGTTGGAGCTGACGTGACTTGGTTAGTTACTCGTAGTCATGTGGTTACATAAAGTATGAGACCATGAAGTATCATGTAGTAGTGGTAGGTACAAGTCTGTACACGTTAGTTTAATGGAGTAGTGGACAATAACCTCCTCTAGAGGAGTATATAAAGCTACTACTTGTAATTTCCTTGTTATGCATATGAATATGAATATCAATTCAATTATCTTTTATCTCCTTACTATTTTTCTGTCTCCCTACTATTCTTCTTCCCTATCCAACTCTTTTCTTCTATCCTTTCTCAAATTCTATCCTCCCTCGTACTCTTTTCTATCACGTATCATGACATGCCAACCATTGTTCTGAATTAGTGAGAGTTCAATATTCGACAATAAGTATTCGAATACTAGATAATTTGAGAGCAAAGATAAGGGTAAAACACGCACACCGATATTTAAAATCGAGCATCCGAATCAACTGTTAACCAGGATCATTCGAAGCTCCTCCTTCTCCTTGTCTCTCAGTAGCTCTTTAACATTCAATGTTTATTGATCTGCACAATTTTATTCCCCATCAGCTTCATCCAGGAGCACAAGACTTTCTTTGTGTGCATCGAAATAGCAATACCTGCGATCAGATACTTCAATTCCAGATTTGTGAATCTCCTTGGCTTCTGGATCATAAGAAACTATTTGTCCATTCTTACGACAATGCATAACCTCGCCTCTCGCTCTAAAACCAACAATCTTACACACGCTCATCAAGTTCGAGCTCTCGAAGACCTTCATCCACAAGACAGCATTGCCGTACTGTTTCATGATCCACACGGAAATGCAGTTCTTACTTCCTCTATCGCCGACGTTGCACACCGAGAAATAGGCCCTACATACATACAGAGACGATCTGTCACCGAAATCCTCTTTAACCTCCATTGGCAGGACAAACTCAGTGAATTCGGGGGTATGGAGGTCAAACGATAGAACCAATGTGGTCGTGGACGGGAAGGTCTCATAACCTAGCCAGTGGCACTTTCCATTCATAAAGACCGGGAGTCCGCATATACTATTCCAAGATGGTCTCCCATGACTTGCAACGCTCACGCTCCACTCCCCATTTGCTAAGCAACACTCGGCCACACACACTTTTCCATTCCGAAAGTACATATTCAAGAGCTTGTAAAACCTAGAAATGGGATCAAACCCAAACCCAAAGCTGTAATCACGTTCATACGTACCTCGCAAGTACCAAACGTGGTGATTTCGCATCCGAATGGTACGGTACTTCCTTATGCTAGGGTTCCACAAAACCACGTCAAAATAAGGATTCATATAAAAACCGTACTTCAGATCGCGGTGAGTAATTCTAATGCACGAAACTCCGTTGCAATAGCCAGCAAAGTACGAGTAATCGCCACCGGAGAATGGTGACACGATCCTTTCTGCATTCTGATCCCAGTTGGCTCGATTCCTGTCATCCGGATATACAAAATACTCTCCCTCCTCGGGGATGCAGTCATCCCAGTGTCTGAGGAGACGCAAGTCGCTGGTGCTCTTCGATACCGTGAGATGGTCGTTAATGAATTCCGTGCTTGAGATTAAGTGATACCAGTTCTTGCATCCCAAACTTAACCGGACGAGAGATTTTACCGGCAATCTTAGTAGAATATCTCTCGTCAGATCTGCAGGCATGTAGATATCTTCCTCTTCTTGTAGGTCGACATCATTTTTGTTAATTTAGGTCGAATCGTCTATGTTTTGGACGCGTCCGTATATTTGAGGAGGCAAAATTGTATAGGATTCTCAACTGAAAAGATTGATTCCTTGTCTATGACCTAGAAGTATGTACCACATGTAACACGTTGACTAAATAGGCAGTCAATTCTATTTAGGAGATTACAACACATTAGGAGAAGTCCTTAAATACAACTAAATTGGTAAAACTCTAATGAAAATTACATTTTGAGGCTGATTCAAATCCTAAAACAACAAAAAATATAAATAAAAAAGACGAGAAAAATAAATAGGTCAAACAGTTGGGTTATGGAGGCTGATAGGTACTCAGGTTAGCATTGGACGATCGTGTAAAGACCACGCACGAGTACAGCAGTCGCCAAGGGGACCTGGCGAGTGCCGGGCAAAGTTTGAAGTTGGTGGAGCTGGCGGCCGCAAGTGAAGTGGCGACCGCCAGTGGTGTGTTACAGAGATTTTATGGAGCAGGGTACTGGTGGCCGCAAGTCAATTGACGACCCCCAGTCCACCTGCGCAGTCTTAATTTTATTTCCTGTTTCATCTATTTTGGGAATCCGACTCTAATTAGGGTTGCTCCCCTATATAAACCCATGTAACAACTTGTCCAACATGTGACAAAATGTGTAGTGACGCAAAAAATCTAGTAGAAAAATTCCTGGCTTGGCACGTCCCTAGACGTAGATATTCTTATCGAACTAGGTCACCAAATCGCTTGTCTTCTTCGTTTTAATTTCATTCTTTGTGATTGCTGATCTATTATTGTGTTCCAAGAATTGGTATCAAAGTTTGAAGGTTAATGGGCCGTGGGAGCGATCATGATGGGTGAAGAGAAGTCGTCCGTCGAGAAGTTTGATGGCATTGACTACAGATTCTGGAGGATACAGATGGAGGACTATCTGTATGGCAAGGATTTGCACCCACCTCTTGGTGGGAAGAAGCCCGAAGACATGAAGGAAGAAGAGTGGAGTTTGTTGGACAGGAAGGCGATGAGCGTGATGCGCTTGTCGTTGGAATGGTCTTCCTAAACATGAATGAATGCTCCAAATCAATGTAAATTTTGTGGATCTTCAACATTGTAATTTAATAAATTCACTTGAGTCCAAATCTTCGATATAAACTTGGAAATCAACATGTTAAATTGAGGCTTAAAGTACTTTGCACATTCTCTCATAATCTATCAAATTGACACTTTATAAGGCTGCTAGTATTCATATTAATATATATTTAAATAAATATATTTATATTATTTATATTTTTGTATTTTGAATAATCTTATTGTAATAAACACTTATATGATATGGTGATATGTTATATTATGTAAATATATATAATATAATGAACACTGACTTTCATCTGTTGCCCACTTTCATTTACTTTGTCAAAAAAAAACTAGGCAGAGACTGTGATCAAACATTTGAGGCACTCCATTAATTAGTCCCACCCAAAAGGCTCAGCTATTTAATGCACATAATTTTCTTTTATGAATTATAATTAATAACAAAAGTATCCAAGCATGATGCACCACTAATGAAGAGCCGACAAAAGATATTTGAATATTAGGTAATTTAATAATTAAAAAATTAAGCATCCGAATTGACTCTTGACTTGTTCTGCTTGTTCCAATTGTTATCTTAATATTTAATCTTCAAGTACAATAGAAATTTTAAAAGATGACAAAATTCTTATGATAAATATTTAATATTGTTATATTTTTTAGTGATGAAACTCTTATAATTAAATCATTTTTTAATTGTTTTTTAGTTTTATTCGATCACAAAAGTTGAGTTAGGATTTTTATACTTGTAAATGATAAACTTAAAATAAATT
>OZ023189.1:9349793-9357293 GCA_963995505.1 Hypericum androsaemum
TTCTCTCGATTTGGTCAGCAGGCAAATAACACTGGTGCTCAGCAAGAACTCCGGAAGCCATATCTGGGAGATCAAGTCAAAGCAATGGGTGACAAGATCGATCAGTTGGTAGGGGTTGTCCAACAATCCATTCAACAACAAAGTATTACGGTACAGAGGATGGATCGTTGTGAAGCACGTCAACAAGAGTTTGAGACATACCTGAAAGGACAGGCCACACAGCTGAAAAAGATGGAGATGGAACTCATAAATTTGGCTGCAGCAAATACTCAAAGGCAAATTGGCTCCCTTCCGAGCAACACGGAGGCCAACCCTAGGGGAGATGCTAAAGTTATCACCTTAAGGAGTGGCAAGGAAATAGAAGGAGCCACCGAGACTACTAAACCCCCCAAGGGAAAGGAACCCGAGAAGGAGATTGAATCTGTGCAAATCGAGCAGGAGGAGGAACTCTATATTGCCCCTCCACTAAAGGTACCCCCACCGCCGTTCCCTCAACGACTCAAAAAGCGACCAGTGGTGGACGAAAAATTTATGAGTTTTATCGAAAAGATGAAGGGTATTCAAATCAGCATGTCCTTCCTGGAGATGCTAGACCAAATGCCACATTATGCCAAATTCCTCAAGGAGCTCCTCACAAAGAAGAAGAAGTGGGACAAGGAGGAAACGATCTCTCTGACCGTAAACTGCAGCTCACTCATATCCAAGAACTTGCCAGCTAAGCTTAAGGATCCAGGGAGTTTTACTATACCCTGTTGTATTGGCGATGTCGAATTTGCTCACTGTCTCTGCGATCCTGGGGCCAGTATTAATCTCATGCCTTTGATGGTTTTCAGACAACTTGGACTTGGAGATCTCAAGCCCACAGAGATGCGCCTTCAGCTAGCTGATCAAACGGTCACAAGGCCGCATGGAATCGTAGAAGATGTGCTAGTCAAGTTCGAGCAATTTTATGTTCCAGCAGATTTCGTGGTTTTAGATTTTGACCCAGACACGAATTGCCCTCTGCTTCTAGGCAGACCATTCCTTAACACTAGCCGCGCCCTGATCGATGTCAATGGAGGAAAGTTAACTTTACGAGTTGGCGACGAAGTAGTAGAATACCAAATGGCCAAGGCAATGCAACACCACCAAGAGGATGAAGCTTGCATGCGCATCGAATTGGTGCCTGATGAAACTTTTGGTGTTGAAGAACAATGGAGCTGGATCACTATAAGAGAAGAAGATGAGGAATCTTTTACTCAAGCATGTCAAGTTGAAGAGGTCGAAGAAGATGAAGAAGTAGACCAGGTGGAGGAGAAGTTTGAACTAGAACTCTATAGAGGGGCTCCCACACCACCATCCACCTTTAAGGCTCCTACTTTAGAGTTGAAGGAATTGCCCCCTCACGTCAGATATGCCTTCTTGAAAGAAGGAGGACGGCTGCCCATCATCATCTCCAACAAGCTCACTCCAGAGCAAGAACAACAAGTCCTTACCTTGGTGAATAAAAGGATCAAGGCCATGGGATGGCAAATTTCACATATCCAAGGAATCAGCTCCGATATTGTGATGCATCGCATCAATATGGAGGAAGGAGCCAAGCCCAAAGCAGATCGTCAAAGGAGACTCAATCCCAATATGAAGGAGGTCGTGAAGAAGGAGGTAATCAAACTTCTCGATGCTGGAATTATCTACCCTATTTCAGATAGTGAATGGGTAAGCCCCGTCCAATGCGTACCCAAGAAGGGAGGTATGACAGTACAAACTAATGAAGAGGGAGAGCTCATCTCAACCAGAACAGTTACCGGATGGCAGGTGTGCATTGATTACAGAAAGCTCAATGCTGCTACTCAGAAGGATCACTTCCCCCTTCCCTTCATTGATCAAATGTTGGAGCGCATCGCTGGACATGCTTATTATTGCTTTCTCGATGGCTACTATGGGTATAATCAGGTAATCATCTATCCTGGGGACCAAGAGAAGACTACTTTCACTTGTCCCTTTGGCACTTTTGCCTACAGGAGAATGCCTTTCGGTCTATGCAATGCGCCCGCCACCTTCCAACGGTGCATGATGGCAATCTTTTGGGGAATGAATGAAGACATCACGGAGGTGTTCATGGATGATTTTTCCGTCTTCGGAGATTCATTTGAGGGCTACCTTCATAACTTGGATAAAGTACTCCAGAGATGCGAAGAGAAGAGACTCGTGCTCAATTGGGAGAAGTGCCACTTTATGGTCGAAGAAGGCATTGTGTTGGGTCAAAAGATCTCCAATAAGGGAATTGAAGTGGATCGTGCCAAGACTGAAGCGATAGAAAAGATGCAACCACCCACGACAGTCAAAGGCATCCGCACCTTCCTTGGGCATGCCGGGTTTTATCGCCGCTTTATTAAGAATTTTTCTTCTATTGCGAAACCCTTGACTAACCTCTTAAATAAGGAAGTCCCTTTTGAGTTCAATGATTCTTGTTTAAGTGCCTTCAGGACACTCCAGCTGGCACTGGTCACTGCCCCGGTCATCACTTCACCATCTTGGGACCTCCCCTTCGAGCTCATGTGCGATACCAGCAATGATGCATTGGGTTGTGTCCTAGGACAACGAAAAGAAGGGCGCTTACATGTCATCTACTACGCCAGCCGCATCCTCGCTGGGGCACAACTCAACTACACTACCACTGAGAAGGAGATGCTTGCAGTGGTGTACGCTTGCGACAAGTTTCGGCCTTACCTATTAGGCTCTAAAATTATCGTCTACACCGACCATGCCGCCTTGAGGTATCTCTTCGCTAAACAAGATGCAAACCGACTTATCCGCTGGGTTTTACTTTTACAGGAATTTGACTTGGTAATAAAGGATAAGAAGGGCACAGAAAATGTGGTAGCGGACCATTTATCGCGCCTAGAGAATAGTGATGGCATGGACAAAGAAGGGAGGATCCTCGAGTACTTTCCAGATGAAGCCTTGTTCTATGTGCAGTCAATAAGACCTCCATGGTACGCAGACTTTGCCAATTACTTGGTGAGTGAAGTCCTGCCCGAAGACTTGAGCTACTCGTAGAAAAAGAAGTTCCTCAGCGATGTTCGCTTTTACGTGTGGGATGAGCCATACCTTTTTCGCCGTTGCGCTGATGGCCTTCTTAGACGATGTATTCTGGATAACGAGATACCATCTGTCCTCCAGGAATGTCATGGGTCAGTTTACACTGGTCACTTTGGTGCAACAAGGACGGCTTCAAGAGTGTTGGAGTGTGGGTTTTATTGGCCCACCATTTTCAAAGATGCAAGGGAGTTCGCGGAACGTTGCGATCACTGTCAAAGAACGGGAAATATTTCCCGGAGGGACAAAATGCCTCAGTCAAGCATATTGGAGGTTGAGCTATTTGATGTATGGGGGATCGACTTCATGGGTCCTTTCCCTCCATCTAAGGGCAACAAGTACATCATTATTGGAGTCGACTATGTCTCTAAGTGGGTGGAGGCCTGGGCCACCCCAACCAACGATGCCAAGGTGGTCTTACGCTTCCTCAAGAAGCTTTTTGCCCAATTCGGCGTTCCTCGCACAATTATTAGTGATGGTGGTTCACACTTTTGTAACCAACCTTTCGCCACACTCTTCAAGCGCTATGGTGTCACTCATAAGGTAGCCACTCCTTATCATCCTCAAACTAGTGGTCAAGTTGAAGTTTCTAATAGGGAGTTGAAGAGGATTTTAGAAAAGCAGGTGAGCTCCGCCCGGAAAGATTGGTCTTTAAAACTAGATGATGCACTGTGGGCTTACCGTACTGCTTTCAAAACCCCGATTGGCATGACACCCTATCGCTTGGTCTGCGGTAAAGCATGTCATCTTCCTGTAGAGCTCGAACATCGGGCCTTTTGGGCGATCAAGGCATTGAACTATGACTACAAGCTTACTGGAGAGTGCCGCGTCCTTCAACTCCACGAACTTGAGGAACTCCGCTCAAGTGCTTTTGAAAGTTCAAGATTGTATAAGGAGATCACTAAGAAGAGACACGATGCTCATATCAGCACAAAAGACTTCCAAGTAGGGCAGCGTATACTGCTATACAACTCACGCTTGAAGCTGTTTCCTGGTAAGCTAAAGTCCAGGTGGAGCGGACCCTTCGAAATCGTTAACATCGCTACACATGGAGCCATCGAGGTCAAGCACCCGGAGGGACATACGTTCAAGGTCAATGGCCAGCGGTGCAAGCCGTACCTTGGGAATGACGTGGAGCGCGCTCGAGCTGTGCACACGTTACTCCCGCCATCCGCCCCTTAAACTCAGGGAGTATAAGTCAAGCTAATGACTAAAAATTAGCACGTTTTGCATTTTAATTTCCTTTTGAGTTTATTTTTGCGTATTTTTGCTTTAGTAATTTGGTTTAATTCTGTGCTCTATTTCTGTAGGTGTAAAAAAAAGTTCACATAAATAACAGTCACCATTGCCTTGCGGCCGCCACGCAACTAGCGATCGCTAGTTCACGGACTTGCGACCGCAAGTCAACTAGCGATCGCTAGTTCACGGACTTGCGACCGCAAGTCAGTTGGCGGTCGCTAGTCCGTGCAGCTGGATTATAACAGAGACACAGAGGGCATCCGGAATAGAGGAAAACCAAAAGGGTAAAGAGAAAACAGCTCCCTTACCGACCGAAGGAGGGGACGCACGGGCCGTGACTGCAAGACGACCGCCGGACTACCTCCGCTCGCTCACGATCCATCAGACTTCCGTCTTCGACCACCAGGGACCCCGGGCGCTCACGTCAGCAACCGGGTACAACCCTAATTTTTGTTTCGTGCCTCGATTGCCATCCACCGGAGCTCCTACACCACGGGCTCCTTTGAGCATTATTACTCACCGTGACGAGGCCTACGCCCCGACGTCACCAGTTCTACCGCCGCCGCCGACCACTATCCGGCGACACTCCGGCGACCGTCCGGCGACATTCTGGCCACTTCCCACACGTTCTGGTTGCAACGATGACTCGGACAGCTGGTACGAGCAAACATCAGCCGCCACCCGTCAAGAAGCAGAAACAAAGGGCACTCACACCTCCGCCGTCCTCACCGTCGCCATCTCCTTCGCCACCGGCATCCCCACCTCTCGAGGCTTCTGCCGGACAGAGCAAGACACCCTTCCCATTGCTTCACGATTGGGAAGTTGCCAGGTTTTCTAAGTTTCGCGCACTTCGTTTGCATACTTATAATGTGATTGAGTGGGATGACATGCGTACGCTTGGTATTGATGTTGCCCTTTGCGCTGCTTTACAGTCTCTAGGGTGGGAGTATTTTGCCGATAACTTTGTTCCTGCATACCTTGGGTTAATGTATGAGTTTTACACTACATTGGTCATTGCTGAGAATAAGTTGTCATTTTCTGCCCGTCTGTTTGGGAAACCATTTACAGTTGATGAGCCACTTCTGGTTGACATCCTGGCTATTCAGTCGGGCGGGGGTCCGTTGGATTTTTCCACTGATGGGGAGGCGGATCGGGCATGGTATGCCATCACTGGCTTTCATGAGTACACCGCTGGCCATGCCCCTTCCGCCCTCATTCGTGATCCACATATGTCTGTGCTGCATCATTTTATGTGTCTCGCATTCACTGGAGTCAATGAGGAAAGTCGAGGGACCCGTACCCAGTTATATTCTGCATTGTGTGCGTCGTCGGACTGCCTTTAGCACATTTAATTTGATCATGGAAGTTTTCAAGAAAATTGTAGCCGGTCACCGCACGTTGGTATTTCTGGGTCATATAATCACCCCGCATTGCGGAGCACTTTTTTCCTGATGATCTTGCAGGTTCCGCGGGCGTCCCTCGGCCTCCGACTGTGATTAACATTCCACTTCTCCGGTCATGCCAGCTCATCACCAAAACCACGCGGAATGGCCAGGAGGTGGTCTCTTACAAGGTCTGGAAAGGTCGGAGGACGGTGAAACGACTTCTCCACGATCAACCTACTCAGCTCCCCGCTCACCAAGCGGATATCGTGGACCTGACCGAGCGCGTGACCAGTGTGGAGATTCGCATGACTGAGATGGCCACTACCCACGAGGCCCATTGGCAACGGCAGCACGAATACGCTGCTCGCTTGGAGGTGGCTCAGCAGGAGCTCCTCGATCGCTACACCTCCTTGGCTGCTATACAGGACACCTTCTACCAGGAGTAGCGGGAGTACAATGACCGAATGGCAGCTGCCCAAGCAGCCCACTTTGCGGCTCAGCAGGAGTTCCACACACGAATGGAAGCGGCTCAGCAGGCGCAGCTGGACTGGATGCGCGCTAACTTTCCCTTTCCGCCGCCACCTCCGCCTCCTACTTGACAGGGCAGTACTAGTCTTCTTCCCTTTCTTCTTATTGGCATCTATTGTCGAAGTGACTGTTCTGTCTTTATGGTCTTTGTTGCTCTGCTGTGCTGTTTGTTTGTGTCTTCCCTACATTGCGGACAATGTGTTTAATAAGTGTGGGGGGGTCACCGTGCATGTTCATTTCGGTTTGGCATATGTGATCGAGTCTAGGTCTGAATTTAGGAGTGTGTTTGTTTGTGTCTGTGAATGAAGTGGTGTCAAAAGCAGATGATGAGTCTTCCCCCTTAAATTTTGAACTTTTGTTAGGAGCTAAATCCCATACCATGTTAGGAATCAAGTTTGAGTACGATGAGTAGAGACGTGTAGGAACAACACCCTTGGTTGTTTAGGTTAGTGGTTGCACTTGGTAGATTATACTAGCAGCATTGATAAGTGACCTTGTGAGATTTTAGAGCCGAAGGAGGAGACAACCGTCTTCGTATAGCATGAGGTGCCTACATTGCTCCGGTCATCGGGTTTCATGCCATCACTTGGTACCATTTTGGTGGTGTGGGTGTAAGTGACAGGACGGTGGCCATCTTTGATTTTGAGCCTAGAGCCTTAGAGCCGAAAACCCTTTATATCCTTTGTTTAAACCCGTTGAACTTGAACTTTTTCTTTGAAATATTATATGTAAGCCAGTATGTAAGCCCTATATCCACAATCTTACCCACCTTTGATCACTTTGGTCCGAGGATGCATTAGGTCTTAATCTTTGGGGTATAATTGTAAGGGTTCATTTGGTAGAATAGCTCGGGAATGAACAATGGGGTAATGGGTAGAAATGAGGCCAACAAAGAAGCCGAGACCAGTTGCCTTTGATGTGTAATGTGATGAATGGATGTGATTGAGGAATGTTGTGAGAATTGAAAAGAAAAAAAAAGCGAGAAGTGAAGGAAAAGACGTGAAGAAGAAAAAAAAGGGTGAAAAAGTGATGGAAAGGGAATGTGAAAGTTGGAAATGGAACAAACGTTTAATGATGGGAGTATGGAAAGTTTGGAAAGAGATTGGAAAGTGAATAAATGGCACGGCTCGAGCTAAGTGGTCAATAGGATTTGGGTGTAATCTTGGGATGAGTGCGTATTAGATAAAGTGTGAGGTATTTAGAGTAGACGAGAGCTAGAACATTTTTGTGAGCTCCTCGGCCGGGTGGTTTAGCTACCTCCCACATATAT